>OX461808.1:4729688-5098688 GCA_949802685.1 Dicyrtomina minuta | reverse complement strand
TTTGTGGCCCACTTTTAAATCTCAATTCACTTCTCTTGTCATTAAACACACGCAATATGCTACGGTTGACAAACTCAGACTACTACATGATGCTCTCAAGGACAGCCTATCTATGGAAGACATATCACATTAACCTATCTCTAATGAAAACTGGCAAATAGCTTGGAACAGACTTAAAAAACGGTACCACAGCCCGAGACAAGTTGCCAACTGAACACTCAAATTGATAGTTAAGAGGGATCTTCTAGAATCAGAATCAGACGAGGGCATCTTTCGTTTGATTGATACAGTGAGAACCGTTCGAACTCAACTTTTGCAGCTTGACCTAGACACTGTAACATTCGATGAAATCTTATTCAATGATTACATCTTATCACAATTGGACTCAAGGACACTGGCAGACTTCATTGCCTCCTTACCTGATGAAAAGGTTCCACATTTGAATTTTACTATTGACAAATTGGAAGCCATGGCAAAAAATATTGCCACATCAAAAGGTATGCATGAAAATAGTATCAAATCTACATCTACATCAAACTCACACAAGAGCACTCATAAAAACAGAGAAACTATCGACAACATTGTATCAGGTGATTCATCTGAGGACTCAATAACTAGTCAAGAATCATCATCAAGTAAAAACACTACCAAGGTTCGAAAAAAGAAACATAAAGCTTCACGTCAACGAGATGAAACTTTCAAACGAAGAAATGTATCTCCAGAGCCCTGAACTGAAACTTCAAGTTTAAGTCATTTTGTATACAGTTGCAAATTTTGTAATGGAAAAGGACATAAACTATTTGAATGTCCAACTGTGCAGAAATTTACATTGCAACAAAGGCAAACTTGGATTAAAGAAACAAGGCGATGCTACAACTGCCTTGGCGATCATCTGAGTAACACTTGTACTTCTCCACGGACTTCTATGGTTTGCAAAAATAGACATCATACAATTTTACATCCATATGAAGAATCAAAAAACATAAATTCTAAGTTATCTAGTGATTAATCTTATGAACCACAACTTCAGCATTGTCAAGCAATGAACACATTTAGTGTTCTTCCTACAGCTGAAGTAGAAATTCTACACAATGGACACAGAACAACAGCCCGCGTTTTACTGGATACAGCGCTGGCAGTAGCTTCATTACGAAAAAGCTGATGACTTTCTTGAAGTTACCCCTTATATCATCTAATCAGAAGTTCATCGTGGCTGGAGGCAAGAATCTTCTATTACATGGTAAAACAACACTTTAAATTCAATCCAAATATGATCACAGTCACATCATGAAGGTAAAAGTATACGTTCTGGATACCATCACATCTAAAATTCCCTGCAGACCAATAACAACACAACAATAGTACACTTGAAGGGCGTGCAACTTGCAGATTCGAAGTTTCACCAATCTGGGCCGATTGAAATTTTATTGGGTGCTGACATTGTAAATCATATTTAAAAATCTCATAAAATCACAGGAGCCTCTAGGACACCCAGCGGGTATTTTACGTCATTAGAATTAATGTCATGGGAAGCACCAAGGAAACCCACAGACACACAGGACAAGTGAATGTAGCTACATTCAGACCTGAACCTTTTGACATGAAAAAATTCTGGGTACTAAAAGAAGAAGTACCATCTGCCAAGACTCTAAATATTGATGCAAACAAGACACTGACTCCAGTTCTAGTCATCTCACTAGAGCATGCAACATCTATCTTGGATCAACTTAGTTGCATTTTATCATGGAAAACGGCAGTTCGTGTCACAGCGCTATTAGTGCGGATTTAGGCCAACAGCAGTTTCAAAGGAGCTGCAGCCACACTACGGTCACTCAACGAACTCACAATAGCAAAAAATACACTCATCTCATGGATTCAGAATCACACCTTCACATCACAGATTGCTGACGTTAGCAACAAGATTCCACTCACCGATCGGCGTTTTAAGACATTGTGCTTATTTGTAGACCCCAAGGGATTCTGCGTGTAGAAGGACGGCTTGAAAACTCAAATCTACCGTTTGCAACAAAGCATCCAGCTATCATTCCTAAAAATCACCCATTGATTCGAGCAATGATCTTACATCATCATTACTGTCTCTTAAATGCCAGTAAACAAATCGTCCATACTGCTATCTGCCAACAATATTGGATTCCAAACGCTACTAAGTACATCAAATCAGTATTGGACAAATGCCTTCTATGCTATTAACATAGAACTATCACAGCAACTCAACTGAGGATTCAGCTCCTATCCATTTAAATTACTTAAGCCCGGCCATTTCTACACACTGCAGTAAACTTGGCAGGCCCATATCAATTAAAGGCACAAATTGGAAGAGGGACAGCCAAGTACAATGTTTGGATCGCACTTTTCACTTGCTATACTTCACGAGCAGTACACTTGGAAGTAGTGTCCGACATGTCACACGAGCAATTTCTACTAGCGCTTAGAAAATTTATCTCCAGACAAGGAAGACCAGCAGTCATGTACAAAAATAATGATACTAACACTGTTAAAGCAAATCACTCACTCATCAATAACTCATTTACACTTCAAGCAACTCAGGAAGTCACAGAAACAATACTACCTGACATATCTATGGGAACAATTAAGTCGAAATTCAATTCACCAACAGTATCACATATGGGAAGAGTCTGGAAATCAATAGTCAAGTTGATTAAGGGTTATCTTTAAAAGATATTAATTCATAATACTTATACATAGGAAGAATTCTCAACTATTATAGTTTTCATTGAAGCCATGATTAACTCCAGACCTCTTTCACCAGCATCAAAGGATCCTACAGATTTGGAAATCCTCACACCAGCACATTTTCTCATCGGAACTTCATTGACCACCATACCTGAACCTGATCTCAGCCATATCAAACTAAACAGATTGGATCGTTTTCAGTTGATTCAGCGTAGAAACCAAGAACTCTGGAAACGCTGAAAGGAGGAATTTTTAACGTCTCTTTAACGCAGGTCAAAGGAGAACAATCCATTGGACAACCTGAAGCCAGGGGACATGGTTATTATTCTTGAAGACAACTTGACTCCAATGGAATGGAAAATTGAAAGAATCAAAAGTATCACTTCGAAAAAAGATAGACTTGTACAAGTTAACACTCTAGAAAATGGAGACGAGTACAAGCAAGTCAAGATAAAATTCTAGAAAAAAGTGATGGAATTTACACGTTCTATTACTGAGATAGTCAAACTACCCACTAAAGAGGAAGAGAACCAGAACCCAAAGGAGAAAAAGAAACCTCCTGACTTACAGTTGCCAATCAATCACACGCAGAAAATAGGTACGGTAACTTCTGGACAATAGATTTAATCAATATTGACACTCTTCGCTCTGACCATCCTAACTAGAAACAATCACTAGCATCATAGCACTCACCCTTCTCATTCGCTTAGACGCATCAGAGCTATACTTACAAAATAGTGTAGCTGATGTTACACCTGCATTACAGTCATCTCTCTACAGCGTCTCTGTTACTTTCGCATTTCAATTATGAATTGTTTATTAATTGTTGATGTTTTGTTGATTTACTTGCAGTCACTCAACGTGTAGCAGAATGAACGGCGATATAACTATACCGCAAGGCAATATATTTATACCGTATTAGTACAACAGAATAATACTTTATTATTAATATTTCACTGTTCACATTACACTGTATAATGTACAACACACATTCTACATTTCTCAATAAGTTCATCCTTTTCTTATGACAATTATGTTCTGACTCAGAAGAAAGCACTAAATATAATATATATATATACATATATATATATATTGTATGTTCTCAAGATTTGAACCTTCACAAGGTATATCTTGCCCAACAACTTGCTTTACGATTTTGGTACTTTGCGTGCATGTATTAGACACATGTCGCTCAAGTTCCTTATCGCATACCAGAGTATTTATTTTAATGACATGAATAGTGAATACTTAATTTCGACCGATTGTCAGCGTTGTATATTATACTGGTCTCCACAAAATAAGTATGAAATTATTTTACCTGCGAGCAGAGGAGATGAGTATGATTAGCTCCAAGAATCGTCCAGAACCGCCAAATTCCAGAGGAGACGAGGATAAGCCCACACTCACACCCCACCAATCCCAACTCTTATCGAGAGTCATCGGGTAGGTGACGCCTGTGGTTACAGAGCAGAGAAAAGGAGATAAGGATTGCATATTGAACTATATATAAATATACAGTAATAGGCAGTAGGTATCCACATTAAGCCATCCACCACATCTCTGTCTCAGACAGTAGAACTGTCACAGATATATGTGAGGAGAGCACCCGTTCACCTTAGCTCTCAACAACTCCCCATCCAGTCCCCCACCAGGCAACCAGGACGTATCACCAAACCCAACTCCAATCCAGAGCGTAATCAGTTTGCCCGACTCAGTAGTGTGACCATGCCGTAGCATCGTCAAACCACCAATTCGGGGTAAGCACTGAATATAATCTTATAATATTTCTACGGATTCTAATGCCAAAGCAGTAGAACTGACCGACCCACATTTTATCATGGATTTATTTCTCTACATTTAAATCCTGTCCTTTTCTTCTACTGACGCACCTAATAATATATTCCTATTTTCCTCTCCAAATTCTAACACACACAGAATATTGGCAAATAATAATTATGTCGAAATCAGAATAAATTGCGATCAGTCTATCAATATCTAAACTCTAATCAACATCTAATCTAGCTCTACAGTAGGAGACACAGAGTTTCCACACTTTTATTTTCATACATTGTAAAAGTACTTACCCCGGCTTGGTGGTTTGACGATGCTACGGCATGGTCACACTACTGAGTCAGGCTAGCCGATCACGCTCTGGATTGAAGTTGGGTTTGATGATATGTTCTGGTTGCCTGGTGAGAAGCTGGATGGGGTGTTGTTGAGAACTAAAGTGAACGGGTGCTCTCCTCACATATATCTGTGACAGTTCTACTGTCTGAGACAGGGATGTGGTGGATGGCCTAATGTAGATACCTATTGCCTATCACTGTATATTTATATATAGTTAAATATGCAATCCTTATCTCCTCTCTGCTCTGTAACTACAGACGTCACCTCCTAATAACTTTCGATAACAGTTGAGATTTAAAGGGGTGTAAGTGTGTGCTTATTCTCGGTTTCTCTGGAATTTGGCGGTTCTGGACGATTCTTGGAGCTACTCATACTCATTCCCTCTGCTTGCAGGAAAACTAATCTCAATGCATATCTGGTGCAGACCAGTATAATATACAAACGCTGACAATCGGTCGAAATTAAGTATTCACTATCCATGTCATTTAAATATTATAATAATAAAGTATGCGATAAGGAACTTGTGCGACATGTCCATACATGCACGCAAAGTACCAACATCGTAAAGCAACTTGTTAAATCGGGATATACCTTGTAAAGATTGAAATCTTAGGAACATACATACACACATTATAAAAGTACACCTATTCATCTACTCAATTTGAACTTTACTCATCCTATATATCGTGACATTATCTACAGAGTATTTTACTTCAAGAAAAGTAAGATATCAATCTACTTAGCTCTAAATATCGGCACTGCTTCACGGCAATGCGTCGTTGGTGCGTTATCCTAGAGATCAATTAATATGGTTGATTGGGCTAGTGACGGGGCATTGGGCTTACTGAGCTCACGGTTGACGGATTAAATTGTTGGACTCTTATACGTGCGTCCACTGTGAGAAAAAGAATGATACACCAATTTACTATTTGACTGTGTGCCCTGCCTTAGTACTTGTAAAAAACCTTTATCTTGGAAGGTGTCTTATATCGTTAAAAATGTTGGGTCAGGCGTCAGTAGCTCAGTAAGTAGGGTTTTTCGCGCTCCACTGACAAAAGTGGGATTTGATTTTGTTTCTTCTGCTTTTTTTTTGAAAAAAAGTCTGCAATAGGCTATCATTGAGAAGGCCACGGCAGCGTTAATCTCTTTAGGACTGAACACCTGTCACTAAAATAAATATAAATATATAGCACTTAGCAATAAATACAAATTAAACCTAATTTTATACACAACTATTTTACAACTAAACAAAGTATGTGAAGGGCTTTACAGCCCCATTACACCTAAGTACTCAAAATCTGCTTTTTTTGCGCAGCCTACTGGATCTACCTGCCAAATTTAGATATATTTGACAGTACTTACAAGGAATAGTCAACACATGTGCGACGACTTCTAACTTAAGTTTATTCGCGTTAGGCGCGTCTACCGCAACTATTAAACGTGCGCTTAATCATTTCTTTTACAGGTCACAGATTTGCTCACAGTTGCCCACCAAAGTTTAAAAAATTGGAATTTTTGATTTTTTGCAACCCTTTAGATCGTACAATTGTCATCTAATTTTTATCAAATTTGAAGTTTTGTGATCTTTAAAACTCTATTTACCAAGTGAATTCTGGTTTTTTTAAAATTCTAAAATTTTTAATTTTTTTGAAAAATGAGGTTAATAAAAAGGCCTTCAAAAGCCAGGTTTCCAAATATTTTTCCAGAAAAAATTAAAAGTTTTCGAATTTTCAAAAAACTAGAATTTACTTAGTAATTAAAGTTTTAGAGATCACAAAACTTTCAAATTTGATAAAAATCAGATGACAATTGTAGAATCTACAGGGTTGCAAATAATCTAAAATTCAAATTTTTTAAACTTTGGCGGACAACTGTGAGCAAATCTCTGACCTGCGAAAGAAATGATTAAGCGCACGTTTAATAGTTGCGGGAGACGCGCCTTACGCGCATAACCTTAAGATAAAAGTCGTCGCACATGTGTTGACCCTTTCTTGTTAGTAATTTAAATCTGCAGCTTTAGTTAAAGCGATTCCTGCAAATTTAGCGATGTTTAGCACTAAACAATAAAACAGTTTTATTTAATAACGACCAAGGTACTGCAGTATTATAGCCTTATCATTGTGGCAGCGCTAAAAACCCCTTAAATTTAAAGCATACTATAACAAAGTGTGTGTACTGTAACTATAGCAACACAAGACCAATTAAAATGTGTTTACCTCCACAACGCTTTCAAAATAGCTATTTATTTCTACTCAAAACTACTCACTACAACATTTTAGAAATACCATACTTTTTTTATACAAAAAATGTGCAAACAATAATCTAGTACTAAATTTAAATGCGACCTATCAAAGCTGTTTACCATTTTAACTGATTAAATCGTTTAAAGCAAATAGAACAAACATGGCAGGGCAGTCACTCTTTTTATCACTTAGTAGGCACTTCTTTATTTTCACAATATTGTCTATATACAACAAGTTTTTATTTTTTAACATGATAACGCAACTGCCACAACAAGCAAATTAGAGGCTTATAGGATCAGTTTTTTCAAATCTTATAAGATGCACATTCAGTAGCCAAGTTTTGAGGCACTAATTTAGTCACTTGTGTTATCATTCGCTAATAATGCGAGAGTTTAATATTTTCATTTAGTGACCCATGCACTAAAACACTGTGAAGCAAATAACATTCACACTGACATTAAACTTGTTGACTCTTATTCTTAAGTAGCTTAAAACCTGCTGAAATGTCACCTTAATACGCCAACATGGCATTATTTCGCCTTTTACTTCAATTTCCGATTCTGACTCATCATACTAAAGAAAGCAGGCACCAGCTGCTAAATATTCCTAAAACTGCTTGATTTAAACAAGTAGTGAATAAATAAAATAGAGGTCTTTATAAACAGTATCTCGTTTGTATACTCTTTAATGTCTTTATTAATACATAGTAATGAAAACAAGACACGGAATTTCATGACTTTAGTACTTTTCCTTTTGCTTTATGATAATGATTTATAAAACAATCTGCAACAACGGCAGAATAAGCACCAATTTGATGCAGTATTGAAGTAAACTCCACCAAAATGGGCTTTTGGCACACCTCAACAGTTGCTCAGCATACATTTGCTACACTGCAAACACTAATTTTAGCACAAAAGTCAACAACATCCACCTATTAGTAACATTTCTCATGCAGGTACAAGATTCTTAATTTAGTATAAAATTCCAGAAATCAAGATAAGTTAATGAACGCCTGTTTGTATACGTTGAAATTAAGACAGTAAACATTTATTTTTGAAAATTTAGAATTTTTTTTTAGCTTCCTAAATTTTTTTATTATCATACGCCATGCTTTCAAGCCTGCTTTTTTATTATAAAGCTTTACTATTCTGTTTGATCGTCAATTAAATTTAAAATTATACTTTAGTAATAAATATTGTTTAAATTATTACCTGCTAACGGTTACAAATGTTTCGTGAATAGTCTTGATGATCTAACTAAAAATTGTTCTTGTGCAGTATAAATTAGACACGTAACGTATTATATAATTTATCTAGTTTATTTTTAGTTTTGACGTGCAGAATCAAATATTTATAAGTATGGTTACGCAAATAATTGATAAGAATACAAACTTAGTTTAAATTCTATAATTGTATAAATTTTAATTTATAAAGATTTAAATATTATTAGCTTGTATCTGAAATCATCACAAATGTATGCAGTGCAGTAACTAATATTGTTGATGTTAAACGCTTTGCTTTGTTTTGTTAGCAAACAAAAGATCATTTGTACTAGGGTGAGCCAAAACAAAGAAATATAAACAATTTTCTCAAACAAACATAATGTTTAATTTTATTTCTATTTACAATACGTAATTTGATTTAAGACTTGTTGCCATCTTTCTAAACATCTTTTATTATTAGAAGCTTCGTTCACGAGCTTGCGTTACTGCATAACTCTGTGTGCTGCCTATTCTTGCTTTTGTTTTATTACTATTCATAAATGCAAGAAGCAATGCATTTAAAACTACACAGCGTATACTAGCAATGCCACGTGTACTGACAAAAGACAAACTGTAAGAACATAGAAAAATTTAAAAAAATGTCGCAGCTGTTTCAGGCACCCCTATATATTAAATTTTGCGAATTAATATTGACAAATTTTATGTAATAAGAGACATGTATTAATGTTTTACTGGAATCAAAATGAATAAAAACATTTCTCAAATATTTTTAGATCTAGCAACACAACCTGCAGACAATTTTAATTTATATTTGTTCCTAATTAAACTATTACAATTTTTTGCTAAAAGCAAAATTTATTATCACCTAAAATATACAAGTGTTATGAAATTCAAAAAATTAGGTATATTACTTAAAACATACAGATAAAACACGTAAATAGTCCATTATGAACTTTTTAAAAGCAATTCATCTACATTTTACACACTTGTCTGGTGCATGCAGTACTCTTGATATTGTACAGAAACAAAATTTGTGACGCTTGTTAAAATAAAACCTACGAACGCATTTGGTCGTTATAGCAAAATTGCACTACTTCACAGGACATCTAAAGGGTCCTATGTTTCTCCTATTAGGGCTGGATTTGCATGTCATCCTATGGATTGATCTTATTTAAGAAGAACGTACCCGCTTTCTCTTAAATCGTTTGCAGCAATATTAGCAACTGAATGGCTTGACGGTAGCGTAGGTTTAAGCATGGAAAGCCAAACTAAATTTTGTAATAAACTTTTTTTCACAAAGTGGACACTTAAAGCTTTCTATGTTTGTTTCGCCTTCCTTCACATAAAGACGATTTAGGTGTGACTTTGTTACAGACCTTGATACTGCCACAAAATCACATTCTGACTCTGGAAATTCAAATGGTTTTTCTCCAAGATGTCTTCTTACATGGTTCTGCAGTGTCACGAATGAACTCAATTTCCTCCCGCAAAAATTGCACACAAATATTTGGGGCTCTAAGTAGAACCCTACAAGGCTCTGCAAATTAGTTTTGTACTTAGTTGAAAATTTGCAAAGTTGACATTTACATAGTTCGGAGTCGGAATGTAATCAAGAATGGGATTTTATGTCCTTTTAACTGTTAGCTGTAAAAATGCATTGATCTTGATGACACTTAGACTGCCCTTAAAATTTTTCCGCATGCGTTGCTATGTTTGTTTTGTATTTCGTTCTTCAACCGCATATTTTACATTTGTACATGTGCCCTCGATTATGCGTTCGTAAATGAGTTTTCAAATTTTTCGCGTCATGACTTGGCAACTCACAAAAGAGACGTGGCCAGATGTTTGGTTTGGATTTTGCAAGAGAGTGGCTCCCAATGTGTACTTTGAGGTATGTATGCTTGAAGAATTTTTAGATGCACACACCACAAAGAAACATAGGTTGTTGGTGCACTTGGACCAAATGGTTGTTCAGGGGGTGCGGGACCCTAGGGGGTACGAAGAACTGACTGGAAACGGTTAGGCTATATTTTTGCATCGGCCGCCGAAGGCGGCCCCTCTGAATACTTATACTTGGGCAGATGGGACATTTGTGATACTGCTGCTTTCTAACTAGGAGCGTTTGTTTTTTACTTAAGATCTCATTGGATAGTTTAGAGTTGAATGTATTCATCAGCTGCTGCTGCGGTATGACCTGTTTCACAATACGAATGCAAATGTTGCTTTTTATTCCGTTTCAAATTAAAAGCTCGTTGTCACTTTTTAAGTTATTATTAATTCCATCGCACCTTCCTTGAAATTTATTTCTACTTCTTTTTGGTGTCGTTAATTCTGGGGCAGTGATCAAAAAATTGCAATTTAGTTTTTACTGTGAGTTAAATTTTTCTAGTTGTGTTATCTGTGGTAATGTGGTTTCTTTTGCGGTTTGCTACTGTTGCTGGCAGTTTTAAAAGTTGAACTTTAAGTTTTAAGGCAATGCCGTGGGACTAAAGAAGAGCCCTGTCCTTGCCCTTATCGTTCTCTATGACTAACTAGTTACGTATGGTAAGATTTAGAAAATAATTATTCAGCTAAATACTAAGCTTATTAGATTAGGGTTCGCAGGTCACATTTAAAACGCCTAAATATTCGCAAAATTTGTTTGTACTAGTAGTTTTTATAGTTTACAATTTCTTTAATTTTTATAAAACCTTCTTATACTACTGCCAGCCGTTTGTAACTGAATGTACAAACTAAGCCAAACTTATTATTAAGTGTGAAACCTAAACAAAACCAAAATAAAAAGTTAACGATCTCAGTGGAGGTTTAATGTGTGTGAAAGAATAAACTCGAACCGGAAAAGAAGATTGACTTGAGCCGAAGCCAGAGCAGATGTGTTTGATGTACACGGAACAGAGGCAATATTTTGGTAATATAGGAATGCAAACTTAGTTTGAATTGCATAATTGTGTGACTTTTAAAATATGAATATCGAAAGATAATTACCTCGTATCTAAGATCCTTACAAATGTATAAAGTGCAGTAACTTGTATTGTTGATTTTAAATATTTTGCATTGTTTTGTTAGCAAACAAATAATAGTTAATGATAGTTCAAAGACAAAACAAAGAAGCATAAACAATTAAAAAAAACAGTATATTTAATTATATTTTGTGTCTACGTATCAAATTTCATTTGGAACTTTTTTCCAGCTTTTTGAATTTTTTATTATCAAAGGCTATGTTTTTAAGCCTTCTCTACAGCTTAACGTTGTGTGTTGTCAATTTAAGTTTTTTTATCACTATTTTTAAAGGCAAGCCATGCTTACAATACAATACAGCGTATTTCAGAATTTTCATGTCTACTTACAGAACAAATAATTTAAGGACATAATAAAACTTACAAAAATGCTACAGCTGTTTTCAGCACCCCCAAATATTCTGTTTTTGCCCCAAGGCAAACCTATCTAAATTCATTAAACAGATTCGTCTGTATTGTCTGCCAACACTATAACGTTAATGTCATAGTGATTTTAGATTTAGGCTAAAGCAATGAAAACGATATCCCTAACTTCTTTGTAAAAGCGCAATTGCAAGTTTGAAAATCTTGAAAATTTCCCTATAAACCTACAGTGTCTACAAAATTTGTTAAACAACACAATACGTCTACATTTTCAGTTCACAAAATCAGAATGACCAGCAATACTTTCGATGCATAAATTAATTGTTGATTTATGTCTATGTCTAAGCACTTGGCGATTTTGCGCTAGTCACTTGAAAGAAACGCCTTGCGTAGATTTTTGCTTGTGTAAAAAAATTTGTTTTTTCTTTTTGTTTTGTTTTGTGGTGAGAAAAAAAAACAGATTAAAATGGCGGATATACTGAAAATTGTGAGTAGTTAAGAGCTTTTCGGTAAGGTACTGTTAATTTAATTTAGGCAAGGTTTTTTCTAGATTCAGAGGATCTATTTTTTATAGTTTTTTTTATATTTTATAATTGTAGATTGGAAAGTAAATGAGTTTATCTTTAACGTGTGCTTGAAATCGGAATTGTACTTTATACTTCTTTCTTAAACCCTTATTAGAAGAATTTTTTGTGTTAAAGAGTTTTTCGTTACATGGCTTTATAAGGATGCTATTGACTATTTTGCTTACTTAATTTCATTTAATTTGAGTTCTTTGATATTTAGAAGGCAAAAGCTAGTGTTTGTAATTATTGCTTAGGCCTGCTGGATACTGTTTAGGTGCTTTAGTTATTTGGAAACCCAGTACGCATCACTAATGTGGACTTGGTAATAGCTAATGACTGCGTATATGGAACATATGTACTCTCATGGTAGTGGTATGTGAGTTTTAATAAGTAGTGTGTCACTTGCAAAAGTTTATGATATTAGTACTACTAATGTATTATCCATATGTGGGGGGATGATACCACTGTACTATGTATGGCAATGCTATAGAAGGGTAAATTTAGTATGAGCTGTTGTTCAGCTTGAAGTTGTAATTGAGCACAGAAACCAGAAAGCAACTTTTATGGCTTCGTCTGTGTATCTTGGTGCTGATGCTTCTGTATTTTAGTATGAGACTCTTGGTATTTCCTTGGCGGCCCATTGGCTGCTTGAGAATGGAACCAAGAATCTTCCAGTCAGAGTTTTTCGTGATATTAAGAGTTCTTTGCGAGCACTGTCTAGGCCGTACACTGTCTTAAGTGTCGTGTGGAACTGTCACACTAACCTTAACAGACCCGTTGAAAGAGGTTGTGAGGTTGTGTTAGTATAGATCTTTTTGCAGTCAGGTTTTAAAGGTAATGAGGAGGCAAAAAGGCTGGCAAAGGCTTCGCATGATGGAACTTGCGTTAGGGAGTTTGGTCCTAGACCAATCGTTCCAGTCCTACTCTCCGCTGTCCACTGCGTGATTTTGCATTGGGCTAGACGTGAGCATAAAAGACAATTAAATGGACTACGCAACTTGAGACAGGCTAAGCTCTAAATATCGGCACCGCTTCACGGCAATTCGTCGCTGGTGCGTTATCCTAAAGATCAATTAATATGGTTGATTGGGCTAGTGACGGGGCATTAGGCTTGATGAGTTCACGGTTAAAGGATTAAATTGTTGGACTGCTATGCGTGCGTCTACTGTGGGGAAAAGAATGATATACCAATTCACTATTTGACTGTGTGCCCTGCCTTATTACTTGTAAAAAACCTTTATCTTGGAAGGTGTCCTATATCGTTAAAAATGTTAGGTCAGGCGTCGGTAGCTCAGTAAGTAGGGTTTTTTGCGCTTCACTGACAAAATTGGGATTTGATCTTGTTTCTTCTGATTTTTTTGAGAAAAAGTCTGCAATAGGCCATCATTAAAAAGGCCACGGCAGCGTTTGTCTCCTTAAGGCTGAACACCTGTCACTAACATAGTTATAATTATATAGCACTTGGCAATAAATACAAATTAAACCTAATTTTATACACAACCATTTTACAACTAAACAAAGTATGTTAAGGGCTTTACAGCCCCATTACACCTAAGTACTCAAAATCTGCTTTTTTGCGCAGCCTACTGGATCTACCTGCCAAATTTAGATATATTTGACAGTACTTAGTACTTTAAATCTGCAGCTTTAGTTATAGCGATTCCTGCAAATTAAGCAGTGCTAAACACTAAAAAATGAAACAGTTTTATCTAATAACGACCAGGGTACTGCAGTATTATAGCCTTATTATTGTAGCAGCGCTAAAGACCCCTTAAATTTAAAGCATACTATAACGAAGTGTGTGTACTATAACTATAGCAACACAAAACCAATTGAAATGTGTTGACCTCCACAACGCTTTTAAAATAGCTATTTATTTCTACTTAAAACTACTCACTACAACATTTTTTAGATAACTTACTTTTTTTAAACATAAAAATGTGCAAACAATGATCTAGTACCAAATTTAAATGCGACCTATCAAAGCCATTTACCATTTTAACTGAATTAACCGTTTAAAGCAAATAGAACAAACATGGCAGGGCAGTCACTCTTTTTATCACTTGGTTGGCGCTTTTTTTTTTTTACAATATTGTCTATATACAACAAGTTTTTATTTTTAAACATGATAACGCAACTGCCACAACAAGCAAATTAGGGACTTAAAGGATCAGTTTTTTTAAATCTTATAAGATGCACATTCAGTAGCCATGTTTTGAGGCACTAATTAAGTCACTTGTGTTATCATTCGCTAATAATGCGAGAGTTTAATAATTTCATTTAGTGACCCATGCACTAAAACACTGTGAAGCAAATAACATTCACACCGACATTAAACTTGTTGACTCCTATTCTTAAGTAGCTTAAAACCTGCTGAAATGTCACCTTAATACGCCAACATGGCATTACTTTGCCTTTTACTTCAATTTACGATTCTGACTCATCAGACTAAAAATAGCAGGCACCAGCTGCTAAATATTTCTAAAACTACTTGATTTGAACAAGTAGTGAATAAATAAAGTAGAGGTCTTTATAAACAGTATCTCGTTTGTATACTCTTCAATGTCTTTATTAATACATAGTAATGAAAATAAGACACGAAATTTCATGACTTTAGTATTTTTCTTTTTGCTCTATGATAATGATTTATAAAACTATCTGCAACAACGGCAGAATTAGCACCAATTTGATGCAGTATTAAAGTAAACTCCACCAAAATGGGCTTTTAGCACACCTTAACGGTTGCTAAGCATACATTTGCTACACTGCAAACACTAATTTTAGCACAAAAGTCAACAATATCCACCTATAAGCAACAATTTTCATGCAGGTACAAGATTCTAATTGTAGGTTAAAATTCCAGAAATCAAGATAAGTTAAAAAACTCCTGTTTGTATACGTTAAAATTAGGACAGTAAACATTTATTTCTGAAAATTTAGAACTTTTTTTTAGCTTCCTAAATTTTTTTATTATCATAGGCCATGTTTTAGGCCTGCTTCTATATTAAAAAACCTAAATATTCTGTTTGATCGTCAAATAAATTTAAAATTATACTTCAGTGGTAAATATCTTTTAAATTATTACCTGCTAACGGTTACAAATGTTTCAAAAATAGTCTTGATGATCGAACTAAAAATTGTTCTTGTGCAGTATAAATTAGACACGTAACGTATTAAATAATTTATCTAGTTTCTTTTTAGTTTTAACGTGCAAAATCAAATATTTTTAGGTATGGTTACGCAAATAATTGATAAGAATGCAAACTTAGTTTAAATTCTATAATTGTATAAATTTTAATTTATATAGATTTAAATATTATTAGCTTGTATCTGAAATCATCACAAATGTGTGAAGTGCAGTAACTAATAATGTTGATGTTAAACGTTTTGCGGTGTTTTGTTAGCAAACAAAAGATCATTTGTACTAGGTTAAGCCAAAACAAAGAAATATAAACAATTTTCTTAAACAAACATTATTTTTAATTTCATTTCTATTTACAATACATATTTGATTTAGGACTTGTTGCCATCTTTCTACACATCTTTTATTATTAAAAGCTCCGTTCACGAGCTTGCGTTACTGCATAACTCTGTGTGCTGTCTATTCTTGCTTTTGTTTTATTACTATTTATAAATGCAAGAAGCAATGCATTTAAAACTACACAGCGTATACCAGCAATGCCACGTGTACTGACAGAAGACAAACTGTAAGAACATAGAAAAATTCAAAAAATGACGCAGCTGTTTCAAGCACCCCTATATATTACATTTTGCAAATTAATATTGACAATTTTTATGTAATTAGAGACATGTATTAATGTCTTACTGGAATCAGAATGAATAAAAACATTTCTCAAATATTTTCAGATTTAGCAACACAACCTGCTGACAATTTTACTTTATATTTGTTCCTAATTAAACTAAAACAATTTTCAGCTAGAAGCAAAATTTATTATCACTTAAAATATACAAGTGTTATGAAATTCAAAAAATTAGGTATATTACTTAAAACATACAGATAAAACACGTAAATAGACCATTATGAACTTTTCAAAAACAATTCATCTACATTTTACACACTTGTCTGGTGCATGCAGTACTCTTAATATTGTACAGAAACAATATTTGTGACGCTTGTTGGAATAAAACCTACGACCGCATTTGGTCGTTATAGCAAAATTGCACTACTTCACAGGACATCTAAAGGGTCCTATGTTTCTCCTATTAGGGCTGGATTTGCATGTCATCCTATAGATTGATCTTATTCAGGTAGAACGTACCCGCTTTCTCTTAAATCCTTTGCAGCAATATTAGCAACTGAATGGCTTGACGATAGCGTGGGTTTAAGCATGGAAAGCTAAACTAAATTTTGTGATAAACTTTTTTTCACAAAGTGGACACTTAAAGCTTTCTATGTTTGTTTCGCCTTCCTTTACATAAAGACGATTTAGGTGTGACTTTGTTACAGACCTCGATACTGCCACAAAATCACATTCTGACTCTGGAAATTTAAATGGTTTTTCTCTAAGATGTCTTCTTACATGGTTCTGCAGTGTCACGAATGAACTCAATTTTCTCCCGCAAAAATTGCACACGAATATTTGGGGCTCTAAGTGTAACCCTACAAGGCTCTGCAAATTAGTTTTGTACTAAGTTGAAAATTTGCAAAGTTGACATTTAAATAGTTTGGAGTCGGAATGTAATCGAGAATGGGATTTTATGTCCTTTTAACTGTTAGCTGTGAAATTGCATTGATCTTGATGACACTTAGACTACCCTTGAAATATTTCCGCATGCGTTGCTATGTTTGTTTTGTATTTCGTTCTTTAACCGCATATTTTACATTTGTACATGTGCCCTTGATCATGCGTTCGTAAATGAGTTTTCAAATTTTTTGCGTCATGACTTGGCAACTCACAAAAGAGACGTGGCCAGATGTTTGGTTTGGATTTTGCAAGAGAGTGGCTCTTAATGTGTGCTTAGAGGTATGTATGCTTGAAGAATTTGTAGATGCACACACCACAAAGGAACATAGGTTGTTGGTGCACTTGGACCAAATGGTTGTTCAGGGGGTGCGGGACCCTAGGGGGTACGAAGAACTGACTGGAAACGGTTAGGCTATATTTTTGCATCGGCCGCCGGAGGCGGCTTCTTTGAATACTTATACTTGGGCAGATGGGACATTTGTAATACTGCTGCTTTTTAACTAGGAGCGTTTGTTTTTTACTTAAGATCTCATTGGATGGTTTAGAGTTGAATGTATTCATCAGCTGCTGCTGCGGTATGACCAGTTTCACAATACAAATGCGAATGTTGCTCTCTATTCCGTTCCAAATTAAAAGCTTGTTGTCACTTTTTAAGTTATTATTAATTCCATCGCACCTTCCTTGAAATTTGTTTTTACTTCTTTTTGGTGTTGTTTGTTCTAGGGCAGTGATCAAAATATTGCAATTTGGTTTTTACTGTGAGTTGAATTTTTCTAGTTGTGTTATCTGTGGTACTGTGGTTTCTTTTGCGGTTTGCTACTGTTGCTGGCAGTTTTGAGAGTTGAACTTTAAGTTTAAAGGCAATGCCGTGGGACTAAAGAAGTGGCCTGTTATTGCCCTTATCGTTCTCTATGACTGACTAGTTACGTATGGTAAGATTTAAAAAATAATTATTCAGCTTAATACTAAGCATATTAGATTATGGTTTGCAGGTTACATTTAAAATGCCTAAATATTTGCAAAATTTGTTTGTACTGGTAGTTTTTATAGTTTACAATTTCATTAATTTTTATAAAACCTTCTTATACTACTGCCAGCCGTTTGTAACTGAATGTACAAAATAAGCCAAACTGATTATTAAGTGTGAAACTTAAACAAAACCAAAATAAAAAGTTAACGATCTCAGTGGAGGTTTAATGTGTGTGAAAGAATGAACTCGGACTGGAAAAGAAGATTGACTCGAGCCGAAGCCAGAGCAGATGTGCTTGATGTACACGGAACAGAGGCAATATTTTGGCAATATAGGAATGCAAACTTAGTTTGAATTTCATAATTGTGTGACTTTTAAAATATGAATATCGAAAGATAATTACCTCGTATCTAAGATCCTTACAAATGTATAAAGTGCAGTAACTTGTATTGTTGATTTTAAATATTTTGCATTGTTTTGTTAGCAAACAAATAATAGTTAATGATAGTTAAAAGACAAAACAAAGAAGCATAAACAATTAAAAAAAACAGTATATTTAAATATATTTTATATCTACGTATCAAATATTATTTGGATCTTTTTTCCAGCTTTTTAAATTTTTTATTATCATAGGCTATGTTTTTAAGCCTTCTCCACAGCTTAACGTTGTGTGTTGTCAATTTAAGTTTTTTTATCACTATTTTTAAAGGCCAGCCATGCTTACAATACAACACAGCGTATTTTAGCACTTTCATGTCTACTGACAGAACAAATAATCTAAGGACATAATAAAATTTACAAAAATGCTACAACTGTTTTTAGCACCCCCAAATTTTCTGTTTTTGCCCCAAGGCAAACCTATGTAAATTTATTAAACAGATTCGTCTGTATTGTCTGCCAACACTATTACGGTAATGTCATAGTGATTTTAGATTTAGGCTAAAGCAATGAAAACGATATCCCTAACGTCTTTGTAAAAGCGCAATTGCAAGTTTGAAAATCTCAAAAATTTCCCTATAAACCTACAGTGTCTACAAAATTTGTTAAACAACACAATACGTCTACATTTTCAGTTCACAAAATCAGAATGACCAGCAATACTTTTGATGCATGAATTAATTGTTGAATTATGTCGATGTGTAAGCACTTGGCGATTTTGCGCTAGTCACTTGAAAGAAACGCCTTGCGTAAATTTTTGCTTGTGTGAATAAATTTGTTTTTTCTTTTTGTTTTGTGTTGTGGTGAGGGAAAAACCAGTTTAGAATGGCAAATATACTGGAAATTGTGAGTAGTTAAGAGCTTTTCGGTAAGGTACTGTTAATCTAATTTAGGCAAGGTTTTTTCTAGATTTAGAGAATATATTTTTTATAGTTTTCTTATATTTTATAATTGTAGATTGGAAAGTAGATGAGTTTATTTTTAACGTGTGCTTAAAATCGGAATGGTACTTTATATATCTGTCTTGAACCCTTATTGGAAGAATTTTTTGTGTTAAAGAGTTTTTCGTTACATGGCTTTATAAGGATGCTATTGACTATTTTGCTTACTTTATTTCATTTAATTTGAGTTCTTTGATATTTAGAAGGCAGCAGCTAATGTTTGTAATTATTGCTTTGGCCTGCTGGATACTGTTTAGGTGCTTTAGTTATTTGGAAACCCAGTACGCATCACTAATGTGGACTTGGTGTTGGCTAATGACTGCGTATATGGAACTTATGTACTCTCATGGTAGTGGTATGTGAGTTTTAATTAGTAGTGTGTCACTTGCAACGTACTATGATATTGGTACTCCTAATGTATTATCCATATGTAGGGGAGTGATACCACTGTACTATGTATAGCAATGCTATAGGGGGGTAAATTCAGTATAAGCTGTTTTTCAGCTTGAAGTTGTGATTGAGCACAAAAACCAAAAAGCAACTTTTATGGCTTCGTATGTGTATCTTAGTGCTGATGCTTCTGTATTTCAGTATGAGACCCTCGGTATTTCCTTTGCGGCCCATTGGCTGCTTAAGAATGGCACTAAGAATCTTCCAGTCAGATTTTTTAGTGATATTAAGAGTTCTTTGCGAGCACTGTCTAGGCCGTACACTGTCTTAAGTGTCGTGTGGGACTGTTACACTAACCTTAACAGACCCGTTGAAAGGGGTTGTGAGGTTGTGTTAGTATGGATCTTTTTGCAGTCGAGTTTTAAAGGTAATGACGAGGCAAAAAGGCTGGCAAAGGCTTCGCATGATGGAACTTGCGTTAGGCAGTTTGGTCCAGGACCAATCGTTCTAGTCCCACTCTCCGCTGTCCACTGCGTGATTTTGCATTGGGCTAGACGTGAGCATAAAAGACAATTAAATGGACTACGCAACTGTAGACAGGCTAAGCTCTAAATATCGGCACCGCTTAACTGCAATGCGTCGCTGGTGCGTTATCCTAAAGATCAATTAATATGGTTGATTGGGCTAGTGACGGGGCATTGGGCTTGATGAGCTCACGGTTGAAGGATTAAATTGTTGGACTCTAATGCGTGGGTCTACTGTAGGGAAAAGAATGATACACTAATTCACTATTTGACTGTGTGCCCTGCCTTAGTACTTGTAAAAAACCTTTATCTTGGAAGGTGTCTCATATCGTTAAAAATGTTGGGTCAGGCGTCGGTAGCTCAGTAAGTAGGGTTGTTTGCGCTTCACTAACAAAATTAGGATTTGATATTGTTTCTTCTGCTTTTTTTTGAGAAAAAGTCTGCAATAGGCCATCATTAAAAAGGCCACGGCAGCGTTAGTCTCTTTAAGGCTCAACACCTGTCACTAACATAGTTATAATTATATAGCACTTGGCAATAAATACAAATTAAACCTAATTTTATACACAACCATTTTACAACTAAACAGAATATGTATAGGGCTTAACAGCCCTATTACTACTAAGTACTCATAATCTGCTTTTTTGCGCAGCCTACTGGATTTACCTGCCAAATTTAGATATATTTGACAGTACTTAGTACTTTAAATCTGCAGCTTTAGTTATAGCGATTCCTGCAAATAAAGAAGTGCTAAACACTAAAAAATGAAACAGTTTCATCTAATAACGACCAAGGTACTGCAGTATTATAGCTTTAATATTGTGGCAGCGCTAAAGACCCCTTAAATTCAAAGCATACTATAACGAAGTGTGTGTACTATAACTATAGCAACACAAGACCAATTGAAATGTGTTGACCTCCACAAAGCTTTTAAAATAGCTATTTATTTCTACTTAAAACTACTTACTACAACATTTTTTGGATAACTTACTTTTTTTAAACAGAAAAATGTGCAAACAATGATCTAGTACCTAATTTGAATGCGACCTATCAAAGCTATTTACCATTTTAACTGATTAAATCGTTTAAAGCAAATAGAACAAACATGGCAGGGCAGTCACTCTCTTTATCACTTAGTTGGCACTTTTTTATTTTTACAATATTGTCTATATACAACAAGTTTTTATTTTTAAAAATGATAACGCAACTGCCACAACAAGCAAATTAGAGACTTAAAGGATCAGTTTTTTTCAATCTTATAAGATGCACATTCAGTAGCCAAGTTTTGAGGCACTAATTTAGTCACTTGTGTTATCATTCGCTAATAATGCGAGAGTTTAATATTTTCATTTAGTGACCCATGCACTAAAACACTGTGAAGCAAATAACATTCACACCGACATTAAACTTGTTGACTCCTATTCTTAAGTAGCTTAAAACCTGCTGAAATGTCACCTTAATACGCCAACATGGCATTACTTCGCCTTTTACTTCAATTTCCGATTCTGACTTATCAGACTAAAAATAGCAGGCACCAGCTGCTAAATATTCCTAAAACTACTCGATTTAAACAAGTAGTCATTAAATAAAGTAGAGGTCTTTATAAACAGTATCTCGTTTGTATACTCTTCAATGTCTTTATTTATACATGGTATTGAAAATAAGACACGGAATTTCATGACTTTAGTATTTTTCTTTTTGCTCTATGATAATAATTCATAAAACAATCTGCAACAACGGCAGAATTAGCACCAATTTGATGCAGTTTTAAAGTTAACTCCACCAAAATGGGCTTTAAGCACACCTAAACGGTTGCTAAGCATACATTTGCTACACTGCAAACACTAATTTTAGCACAAAAGTCAACAATATCCACCTATAAGCAACAATTCTCATGCAGGTACAAGATTCTAATTGTAGGTTAAAATTCCAGAAATCAAGATAGGTTAAAGAACTCCTGTTTGTATAAGTTGAAATTAGGACAGTAAACATTTTTTTTTGAAAATTTAGAACTTTTTTGTAGCTTCCTGTATTTTTTTATTATCATAGGCCATGTTTTTAAGCCTGCTTTTTTATTATAAAGCTTAAATATTTTGTTTGATCGTCAATTAAATTAAAAATTATACTTAAGTGGTAAATATCCTTTAAATTATTACCTGCTAACGGTTACAAATGTTTTGTGAATAGTCTTGATGATCTTACTAAAAATTGTTGTTGTGTAGTATAAATTAGACACGTAACGTATTAAATAATTTATCTAGTCTCTTTTTAGTTTTGACGTGCAGAATCAAATATTTATAAGTATGGTTACGCAAATAATTGATAAGAAGGCAAACTTAGTTTAAATTCTATAATTGAATAAATTTAAATTTATATAGATTTAAATATTATTAGCTTGTATCTGAAATCATCACAAATGTATAGAGTGCAGTAACTAAAAATGTTGATGTTAAACATTTTGCGGTGTTTTGTTAGCAAACAAAAGATCATTTGTACTACGTTAAGCCAAAACAAAGAAATATAAACAATTTTCATAAACAAAGATTATTTTTTATTTTATTTCTATTTACAATACGTAATTTGATTTAAGACTTGTTGCCATCTTTCTAAACATCTTTTATTATTAGAAGCTCCGTTCACGAGCTTGCGTTACTGCATAACTATGTGTGCTGTCTGTTCTTGCTTTTGTTTTATTACTATTTATAAATGCAAGAAGCAATGCATTTAAAACTACACAGCGTATACCAGCAATGCCACGTGTACTGACAGAAGACAAACTGTAAGAACATAGAAAAATTTAAAAAAATGTCGCAGCTGTTTCAAGCACCCCTATATATTAAATTTTGCAAATTAATATTGACAAGTTTTATGTAATTAGAGACTTTTAATAAAGTCTTACTGGAATCAGAATGAATAAAAACATTTCTCAAATATTTTCAGATCTAGCAACACAACCTGCAGACTATTTTAATTTATATTTGTTCGTAATTAAACTATAATAATTTTTAGCTAGAAGCAAAATTTATTATCACTTAAAATATACAAGTGTTATGAAATTCAAGAAATTAGGTATATTACTTAAAACAAACAGATAAAACACGTAAATAGACCATTTTGAACTTTTCAAATCAATTCATCTACATTTTACACACTTGTCTGGAGCATGCAGTACTCTTGATATTGTACAGAAACAATATTTGTGAGGCTTGTTGGAATAAAACCTTCGACCGCATTTGGTCGTTATAGCAAAATTGCCCTAATTCACAGGACATTTAAAGGGTCCTATGTTTCTTCTATTAGGGCTGGATTTGCATGTCATCCTATGAATTAATCTTATTAAAGTAGAACGAACCCGCTTTCTCTCAAATCCTTTGCAGCAATATTAGCAACTGAATGGCTTGACGATAGCGTGGGTTTAAGCATGGAAAGCCAAACTAAATTTTGTAATAAACTTTTTTTCACAAAGTGGACACTTAAAGCTTTCTATGTTTGTTTCGCCTTCCTTCACATAAAGACGATTTAGGTGTGACTCTGTTACAGACCTTGATACTGCCACAAAATCACATTCTGACTCTGAAAATTTAAATGGTTTTTCTCCAAGATGTCTTCTTACATGGTTCTGCAGTGTCACGAATGAACTCAATTTCCTCCCGCAAAAATTGCACACAAATATTTAGGGCTCTCAGTGTAACCCCACAAGGCTCTGCAAATTAGTTTTGTACTTAGTTGAAAATTTGCAAAGTTGACATTTAAATAGTTCGTAGTCGAAATGTAATCGAGAATGGGATTTTATGTCCTTTGAACTGTTAGCTGTGAAATTGCATTGATCTTAAGGACACTTAGACTGCCCTTGAAATTTTTCCGCATGCGTTGCTATGTTTGTTTTGTATTTTGTTCTTTAACCGCATATTGTACATTTGTACATGTGCCCTTGATCATGCATTCGTAAATAAGTTTTCAAATTTTTCGCGTCATGACTTGGAAACTCACAAAAGAGACGTGGACAGATGTTTGGTTTGGATTTCGCAAGAGTGTTTTTGTCACATTTATCTGTAGTACAAACAAAATGGTATAAACCTTTTTTTGGACATACGAGAATTTTTAGTGGAAATCCTAAATAATTACTTGACTGTTCTAGATTATACAACACAAACTAATTTTACTAACACAATGTTTTAAAAAAAGATAGTAAAGATATTTTAAAATCTTGGTCAATGTTTGGATCCCGGATGATTTCTAAACAAAAGCCAATCAAAAGCTCTACGTGGCGTGGGCAGATAGGACATTGGTACGCCTTACTTTTACTTGAGTCAACATCTTGTTCGCACAAAGATTTACTAGAATTTTCAGTTTCGAATTTATCCAGCAGCTGGTTCACTTCCTGTCCTACAGAATAAATGTGAAGGTCACTTGTGGTTGTTCCGTTAGAAATTAACATTTCCTGTTCACTGTTATATTAGTGGTCCACGTCACTTTCTTGTAGATGAATTTCGCCGTTTTCTGTGTTTGACTCTGATTCCCAATTTTCTGAATGTCTGTTTGTTGTTGTTGTTGATGAGAAAATTGCTGATGCAGGAAGCCTCATAAGTTGAACTTGAAGTCTCGACGAATGACTGAGGGCCATGTGGACTTGTAAAGTAGAAAGATTTTTAAATTTTTCGGGACAAACAGAGCAATTAAAAGGAAGTTGTTGATGGATGCGGGTGTAATGTTTCTCGAAAAAGTGTGGGAACCAGGTAGAAAAATTACATTTAAGAAAGGAACATTTAAGAAGTTCGTTGGATCTGTAATTATTAGCTATTAAATGATTCTTTAAGAACGGAATTGAGAGTTCTAAGTGGTGGGTGCAGGTAGGACATTTAAACGCCTTCCTTAAGGATGGGCCTCCCGCTGCAGGTTTGTCACTCGAAGGCGGGGGCGAAGGCTGTCCTGAGTTTCCACAGACTTTTTCATTCTCCAGCTGCTGACTTAAATTCTGCCTCTCTACAGAAATGCGAATGTGGCTTGTGATTCCATTTGAAATCAAATGGTCGTGATCACTTTTATGTGTCCTATTTCTTCCTTCACGCCACGAGTCCCGATTTTTATTTTCGCTGATATTTGGTTCTAATTGTGATGTGAATTTATCTGACTGCTGTCTTTTTCGTGTTGATGCTGTTGCTGCTGTTGGAAATTTCGGGAGTCGGACTTTCAGTTGGTAGGCGATACCGTGGAAATCGAGAAGCGCCTTGTCCATGTCCATCGCTTTAAAAAAGTATACACAATAATTAATTAGTTACTTACTGTTTGTAAAGAGTCAAACTGACACACATACATACAAATTAGTGTAGAATTAAAATAGGCAGTGTTAAAAGTAGACACTTTGAAACATTTACGATGAGATAGATTACCTTTTTAAAAAGTGCAAAATGTACTATCAACTATTTACTGTAAAAATGTTTTTTTAAAATATAGAATTTTATAGTTTTTACACGTTTTTGAAAGTTGCAAACTGTTTTACTGCTTTGTTTTTGAAGAGTGCAAAATGTTATATTTATTCGTTTTTGAAAGCTACAAGCAATTGTATTTACTCGTTTTTAAAAAGTCTAAAATATTGTACCAACATGTTTTTGAAAAGTGCTGTATGTTAAAGGCTATAGGTATCAGTCAGTGGATAATTCTCATTATTTTTAAATCCTCGAGTATTTTAATTTAGGTACTGAAATAAATACCTAAATTTATTATTTTGAATACCAATGAATTAGATTAAAATGCCCAATATTAATTAGTGAGTACTTCGTGAAGATATTGCTGCATCCTCTCAACCTAGCGAGTTAATCAGTGCGAGCTGTTTGGACAAGTTACATATTATTGTTATGAAAATAAGGTCACAAAGACGTCGTCGTATTGATGTAGAAAATATTTTTCAGTCGTAATTAAAATACTCAAGTATTTAAATCTTAATATTGTCCACTGACTATAGTACTGGTTATATGTATGTTTTTGAAATTTGGAAACTCAACTAATTCTATTTATTAGTTTTTAAAAATATTGAAATACTCTATAATTATGTGCTTAAACAGTCCAAAACGTTACATTAACATGTTTTTTGAAGTGTTAAAAATTTTAACATAAAAATATGTTTTTGAAAGATGCAATCTGTTCTATTCACTTGTTTTTGAAAAATGTAAAATGTAAATGTTCGATATTTACATGTTGTCAAACATATCAATAAACTGTTTTACTTACATGATGATTTTGAAAGATGCTTAAATTGTTCCTACTATTTTCAATTTAGTTACATGATATTAGGATCACTCTATTTTCATTTTTGTATGTAGGTAGCTAAATTGCGTTTTGTTGTTTAATAAATATGAAAACAGGTCGTTTTGATTTTTCTCTGTGTGTAAAGTAACTGAAATCGTTCCCGTGTCTCGATATTGTATCTTTAGTTGTTGGTTCTCAATGTTGAATTTAAGAGCCTTTCTTTGGTTGATGTTCAGGTACATTTCTCGATGGTAAGTATTGGCAGTTTTTTATTTTTTTAATAATAAAGTACCTTAAACTATCATCAACTGCCAAATAAGGGATTTGGAAAATCCCCCCATCAGGGGTAATTTTGACTGTATAGTGCATTTTTGGCGACATTTGCCCCTTCTGTAGCGCCCACAAAAATAGACCGATTTCGACAAAACTTTTTATTTTGGTAGACAACAGAAAAACATTAGGGCATTTTGCAAAATTTTAACTGTTTTTTGAAAATTGAGGCTAAAAACAATTTCCAAATTTCCAAAATTTTCAAAATTTCAAAATTTGTATTTTTGCCCCAAATTCAATCTAGTTTTTTGTAATAGATGGGAATTCACATTTTGAAACTTTTTTGACTTCCTATGTTTTTTGATTTGGTCACTCCATAGGTCACAAAATTACCCGGTAAAACAAAATAGTTTTTTTTTATTTTTTTTTCTGACCTATGGAGTGACCAAATCAAAAAACATATAGAGTCAAAAAAGTTTTAAAATGTAAATTTCCATCTATTACAAAAAACTAGATTGAATTTGGGGCAAAAATACAAATTTTGAAATTTTGAAAATTTTGGAAAGGAAATTGTTTTTAGCCTTAATTTTCAAAAAACAGTTAAAATTTTGAAAAATGCCTTAATATTTTTCTGTTGTCTACTAAAATAAAAAGTTTGGTCGAAATCGGTCTATTTTTGTGGGCGCTACAGAAGGGGCAATTGTCGTCAAAAATGCACTATGCAGTCAAAATTACCCCTGATGGGGGGATTTTCCAAATCCTATATTTGGCAGTTGATGATAGTTTAAGGTACTCTATTTTAAAAAAAATAAAAAACTGCTAATACTTACCATCGAGAAATGTACCTGAACATCAACCAAAGAAAGGCTCATAAGGGATTGCAAATTTTAAAATTAAAATTTGTGTTTTGTTAGAATGATATTTATTGCCACATTAACTGCTTACACTAAACAAATTAGACAGTAAACAAACCGACAACCAAATTAACTCACAACTAATTAACTCATAACTAACTAACGTAAAACGTGGAATTTGATTCACCTGAGGACTGATCGCGAGTCACATTAATAGTTTATTAGATTGGGATTTGCAGGTTGCCTTCATACTGCCTTAATATTTGCAGTTTTATTGTACTAGTGAAATGATGAACTTTTTTTTTCTATTTTTGCAAAACTTCTTAACAATACTGTTCGTAATTAATTGTAGGTACAAATGATGAAATGAGCAACTGATTTTTAACTTTAAAGTAAATTGAAAACTCTTTAAAACTGATCAGTGTCGTTGAGAAGATTAGTCAGTAATTACAAATTAAACTTATTAAACTCTAACTATGATTCTGTGATGTGATGTGCCTTTGCTTTGCGTGAGTGAAGTGCTGAGCCGGGATTAGAAAATAAAATAGACTTTTGAGCAAAGCATAATATGCTGTAAGTTGTACGTACATATAAGGAATATTGGCCGTTGAAGTTAGATTTAGCCAAATGGGGTTGGGGGCCGGACGTAAAGGGCGTTACTTAAAACCAAGTTTTTAGACTCACCCCCCAAACTTTGTTCGATTTTAAGCATTACTTTTGTGGATATCATTAACATGGGATGTCATTTTTTTCGACTTACAACATGTGTGACATCACCTACGTTCAGCCCCTTGTGGTGTAGAATGACGAATAAAAAAAATTCTCACTGCTGCCTTTCAATCCCCTTTAATTTTAAATCCAACATAAAAAGAAGCAAAAAGAGAGCGGGAAAAAAAGAAGCCAGGATTCCTGCTGCTTTATACTTCTCCCGTCTAGTGCGCATTAGTTTACTAGTTGTCAACTAGTTCTAGTTGACTAGTTCTAGTAGACTAGTTCTAGTTAGTTTACTAGTTAGTACTAGTACTACTAGTTACTTACGTTAGTTAAAGTAGGCAGTGAGTAAAGAGTTTTTTGGCAAAACGTGTTAAGTCAAGTCCATCAAAGCAAATTTTCCAGGAACAACAAAAAATGAATAAACGGTGACAGGTTGAGTTTTTGTAACTCAATTTTTTTTCTATACAGGGACTGCATCTGACGAAGCGTAATTAAAATTAGTTTTATTTTCTAAACGGACTCTATAATGATTTAGAAAATTTTCATAAATTTAAATTTGTGAACTTATCCCGTTTATCCAAAAAATCAATAACTTAACGTGGGGTGAAAAGTCTGTGTCATGAGATTTTAATCATTTAAATTGAAACTAAACTTTTACATCAATTTTTATCTTGCTTTGCATAAAAAAATAAACGCACAGCAATTGATTTCTACAACTACAAAAACACTCAAAAACCAAAGTTCCATCAGAAATGCATCTTTTACGTGGACTTTAATATGCCAAGTTAAAGATGGCCGTTTACGTCACTTTAATAAAAAGCCCGGATACCTACTTCCAAAATTAACATTACCTTAAAAGCATGAGAATAAAAATTTTGCAGAATTATAAAACACTATTCTTGTGCTTTAAAAAAAAATTTAAGTAGAACATTATAAAAATTTAAAAAAGCAAAACCTACAATAATGCAAGTTGAACTTTTTAAAAACTCCTAATTAATTCATCACTTTTCGGTTCTTTCCTACATATTTTATTTGTGTAATAAATTCTAAATTAATTCAGACACGGGTTATATTGATTATTTAGTTTAACATATATAGTTAAAGTACATCGTAAAAGATTTATTAAATACAGACGGTTGTTTGTCCATAAAAATATATTTTTATTGTGGGTGATTCACAAGATACGTAACGCAGTCAAAGGGGTGTCGGTAGGTCAGTGTCGTCCATGTTCCCCTATGCTTAAAAATGCAGTTACGTAACGCTATTCTAGTGGACACTTTCTTGCTTTTACTTTCATCCCTCACAACGATTCGAATGATGATGATTAACATGTACTTTTATTTCTGATCGTGTGGCCGCCACAAAATCGCAGTTCGACTGTAAACACTTAAATGGTTTCTCCCTAAGACGCCTCCTTAAATGATCCTGCAGATTCTGGATGGTCCTCATTTTCTTTTTACACAGTGTACACTCAAATGGCTTTAGTCCAGAGTGAACCATCAAGTGTTTTCTTAAACTTTCTGCGTATGTAGTTGAAAATTTGCAAAGGTGACACTTAAATGGCTTGTGGTTAGAGTGAATTCGAGAGTGTACATTAAGCTTGTATAATGATGGAGCTGTAAAATTGCTTTGATCACGAAGACATTTAAATGGTTTGTATTTCTTCTTGACCTCATGAATTGCATCAACATGCAATGCTATACTTTTTTCGTATTTTGTTCTAAAACGACAATGTGGACATTTGTACTTGGGCTCCAAACTGTGACTTTGAAAATGGGTTTTCAAGTTTCCCGCGTGATGAGTTGAGTAATCACAGTTGGGACATATGTGGTTTTTGGATTCTGCCGGCGCCGTGTGGCTAAGCATGTGGACCTGTAGGCTTGATGCCCTTCTGCATTTTTTTGGACATACAGTGCAATGAAACGAGAGTTGTTGGTGCACGCGGGCTAAATGGTTATTAGGAAAGTGCGGGACCCAAGTGGAAAAGTCACATTAGGGAAATGAACATTTTGAGAGGTTCTTCACTCTGTGTTTGGCTGCTATATGATTTCTTAAGAAGCCCACTGAGTGTTCCACGTGATCTGGGCAGACAGGAAAATTGAACAAGATTTGCTTTGAGTCTGCACGTTTCGTACAAGACGGTTTTCCTGAGTTTTTAGAGTCTAATTTCTTCAGCAGCTGAGCTACTTCTTGCCTTACAATATGAATGCAAATGTGGCTTGTAATGCTGTTTGAAATCAAATGTTCCTGATCGCTTTGATTTTTGCTATTAATTACTTACAGCCCTGCGTCCCATTTTATATTGCCGTTGGATTTTGGTTGTAACTGTGATTTAAGTTGATTTGACTGTGTTTTCTGTGTTGATGCTGTTGCTGTTGTTGTTGGTTGAAGTTTTAGTTTCAGGTGTTGAACTTGAAGTTGGCAGGTGAAGCCGTGCGAATTGAGAAGTGACTTGTCCTTCTCCATGACCTGAAAATGGCATTAAATTATTAATTAGTTATTGTTTGTAAAGAGTCAAATAGGGACATATTATTTAAATTGATTAAAATAGACAATGTATCATTATGGCAATGATACACTGACGGTGAGATTGATTGTTTTTAAACAGCTCAAACTTTTATACTTTTTAATGTTGCCCAAGTTATGTTTCAATAAATTGGGATATATCAATTTTTTGTCAATGTCACTGTGTGTGTGTCAAATGAGGACATTCGGAACTGGAAATAAAATATAAAATTGACTTAAGCAGATGTTGTAAGTTGTAATTTACAGTACACATTAGCAGGATTGGACGTTGAAGGTAGATTTACCAGTTGTTCAAGTTCAAGTGGGATAGGGGGCCGGACATAAATTACCTCACTTAAATTTTCCAAGTTTTTGGACTCCCCCACAAATAGCATGTCATGCACCTTCTTGAAGGCATTGCGTAAACGGCATTCTTCGGAATTTACCACTGATTCATTTAAAATTCATATCTTTGTCAGCAATTCTACGCACAAACAATTAACAGTATGTCTGGTATCCTGCCTTTGTAATAAGTTTCTCTGCTTAGCGCCGCTTTCAATGTTAACTTTCACATTAAGCTTGGATGTAGCCCTAAAAAATTAATATATAGTGTTTGATTCTAAAAATTTCGCGTTTTCGTGACAGTTTCGTATCTTTTTGCTCATATCAGTTGCAGAACAACTTTACTATTCGTGTTTTTAATCTGGTGGTGTAGTAATTGGCACTTATTTCGGACATCTGTTGCTGTTCGATTGTTACTTTTGGACTACTCCGTTTTAAAAGCAACAGTAGCTACTATTTATCAGCATAGTTTTGACATACATCCACACAATAACACCAAGCCAACGCAGCTTTACTGTAGGGCTGGGTAATATTGCTGTGTCGTCAGTTTACAGAAGGAAAAAAGTGCCACAGGTAATAGAAAATTTCTTCCATCGAAAAATAGGTCTCGTTAGTTTATGCATTATGCATGATGTGTGGTAATACATTTATGTTGGAAACTGACGCGATCACTGTTATCCGAGTCTACCATAACATTAAGTAAAACATAAATAGTTGTCCTTGATTATCAGTGCAGCCCGGTTTAGTGATCTTGGAACTGCAGCAAGAAAAAGAAAGGTCTCCTTGCTGAGATCCAGGCTACCAAACCTAGACTCTGCCTGGATTGTATAAAAAATTAAATTAATATCATAATGTTTATGTTTTGTTTAAAATTATGTCTACTTTGTTAATAATGGCAACCACTCGAGGGTTTTTTACCAAATCTAAGACGCTACATTGCTGGTTAGAAATATCAAAAGCACTGTTCCAAAATAAATACTGAATTTGATGAATAGGTACCAGTATCTCACATGATACAATGCGTCGGTGAAGAGTCATTCTGTCCCAAGTCCATTTAATTGGTAGCTACTGGAACACTTTTTGAAAAGTGCAAAATTTTCTATTTGCATGCTTTTCAAAAGTGTAAAATGTTCTATTTACATGTTTTTAAAAAGTGCAAAATGTTCTATTTACATGCTTTTCAAAAGTGTAAAATGTTCTATTTACATGTTTTTGAAAAGTGCAAAATGTTCTATTTACATGCTTTTTAAAAGTGTAAAATGTTCTATTTACGTGTTTTTGAAAAGTGCAAAATGTTCTATTTACATGCTTTTCAAAGGTGTAAAATGTTCTATTTACATGTTTTTGAAATGCGCAAAACGTTCTGGAAATGAAATTTTTATTACTTCTTTTTTGGACGACCCCTAAGTGTACATCATGAGTACAACACAAATACAGTTAGTAACATAACGTCGTTTGTGGACGACCCCTAAGTGAACGTCATGAGTGCAACACTGTCAGCAACATAACGCCGTTTGTGGACGACCCCTAAGTGTACGTTATGAGTACAACACTGTCAGCAACATCCCACCCCCACCTAATGCATAGGACAACACGGAAGCGACCTCGACAGCAGCTACCAATTGAATAGACTTAGGACAGAATGACTCTTCATCGACGAATGATACCCTGCAACAACGAATCTCCGTAAGCAAGCCTCGTTATGGAAACTCGTGTCTTGAAAAGCTCAAGGTACACCGTAGAAGTTATATACAGCATCAAACAGTACTACACTGCCTGGGTGTATATAATTATAGGATATTTGCTACCCATGTACAAAATGATTTTCCTTCAGCATGTTAATTTATTGTTCAAAAGCATTAAGATGCTTTGAACATAGTTAATTTATAATACCATCATGTGCAGATTTTAAGTATTTAACATTAACTGGAAATTAAAACAGTCGGAGTAGCACGACAGTTTATAATGCAATGGGAAGGAGAAGAAGAAAAGGAATGAATCTGTAACCGTAGTTATGTGTTTGAAGTCCGCTGCTTGAACCAAATGCATGGTACAGTTAACTGATGCAAATATCTTCCCAAGTTTTGTATAACTATCTATTAACTGAACACTCACCCACATAAGCTAGTCATGTGAGGTACATAAGTAAGAGCTCAGCTTGTGAGGCAGCAGAGACTGCAAGAACTGAAGCTAACTGGAAGTAACTGTTTTCGTCATATAGCCCCAAATATTAAAAAAACTTCAGTTACTTCAGTTACTTGTTTCTCGTCCAATGCAATAGCATAGGAACTCACTAACTGTGTCCACCAAATCGCCCCAAATACGCAAAACAGTTACTTTTAGTTACTAGTTTGAGGAGGTAATCAGCCAAAACGGAACTGACTAACTGAAACTTCAAAAATAGGCCGATTTTGCAAAATCAGTTTAGTTTGTTTTAGTTAATTTCAGTTCATGTTCATGTCACTCAAGAAAACCTTTAATAATCGAAAAAATGTAGATAGAACACTTTGCCCCATTTAAATACGTGTTGAACAAGATAATCTTTACTTTGAAAAACATGTAGATAGGACGTTTTTACACTTTTCAGAAACATGTAAATAGGACTTTTTTACATTTTTCAAAAACATGTAAATAGTACTTATTGAAACTTTTCAAAAACATGTAAATATCACGTTTTGAAACTTTTCAAAATCATGTAAATAAGAATTTTTTACATTTTTCAAAAACATGTAAATTTGGCTTTTTGAAACTTTTTGAAAACATGTAAATATTACTTTTTGAATTTTTTCAAAATCATGTAAATAGGACTTTTTTACATTTTTCAAAAACATGTAAATTTGGCTTTTTGAAACTTTTCGAAAACATGTAAATATTACTTTTTGAATTTTTTCAAAATCATGTAAATAGGAATTTTTTACATTTTTCAAAAACATGTAAATATTACTTTTTGAAACTTTTCAAAAACATATAAATATTACTTTTTGAAACTTTTCAAAATCATGTAAATAGGACCTTTTTCATATTTTAAAAACATGTAAATAGGACTTTTTGAAACTTTTTGAAAACATGTAAATAATACTTTTTGAAACTTTTTAAAATCATGTAAATATGACTTTTCTACAATTTTCAAAAACATGCAAACGAAACATGGTAAACTTTCAAAAAGCTTGTTAATAAAATTTGTTTAAATGCTTAAAAAAATTAAAATTCATAAAACATGTTGGAATCTTTACATTCATTTCATTTAGGGTTTGTTTGACACACGTAAGTACCTCATTTTTGATGAAGCTTTTACTAGATACGGACCATTTTGACTCTTCACTCACAACGTAAGGACATAACATTACAGTACTTTTGTATACCACCTCAAGCTCAACGCCTTCTCTAAAAATGCATTTTGTAGAGGTTTTGTATCCGTAGAAAGATAGCCTAAATACAGTGAGCGCTGTGGTGCCCGTCTTTGTTGTAAATTATTACATATATTATTTAAATGGACAATAATTCCACAATTAAAAATAGAAACAAGACTATACTGTAAGTAATTCATAGCGGAAACTTTATTATGTTTGTAATGAAAATTATGATCAAGCGAAACACCTACTTTTGGGGGGTAAAAACTTTTTTGGTGGTAAAAATAAAGTTAAGATAAAGGCTGATTACTCATTACACTTTGAACATGTAGATAATTCATTTTTACCTTTTTTAATAGCGTTGTTTTTTAACATTTGATATACTTGTGCAGTTTTGCACGTACAGTTTTGTGAAAGAGAATAAAATTTGTTGTAATATTTTTCCCATAATGGTCTCCACTTTAATTTGGTTCACTCCGAAAGGTCACTCATATCGACTAAACTCAAGTTCCAAATATTTTACAGATTTGTGCTAGCAAGTTAAATTATAAAAATTAAAATAGATCATAACTTTTATAGTAAAATATATAATCATTTAATTTCAACATTTAAAAAGATGTTTTTATAAGCTTATTTATTGCAGTTCAAGTTTTGGGCTTGAATTTGAATTTCGAGCGCGAGGCGGTGCGGCTTCTAGAATTTCCTTGTAACTTTCCATGACTTAAAAATAAAATAAAGACATAATAATTTAATTTTTTAGCATTGAATTGAATTGACGTAAATGCGGTTGAGGCTAGAAAAAAAGTATGTTATTACAAATAAAAATTTATTTCAAGACAGACAATGAGCCAAATGTGTACTGCAAAAATTCAATGAGTGCGGAATTTTGTATTTATAAATTTTTAAAAATTGCTAAAATATTCTATTTACACGCTTTTGAAATTCCTCATATGTTACACTTAAATCATTTTGAAGGTTGGGGTAGTAGTCGGCCCCGCTCGATTCGGCCCCACCGTATTCGGTCCCGAAAGGTCCGGTCCCGACATTATTCGGTCCCTGCTCATAGCCGGTCCCGCTCAATTCGGTCCCCAATTTTTAAATATTTTGTAATGAATACATACTGCAAATGTTAACTGTTACATTTGTTAAGTGTCATCACCTTCGTGTAAGACTAGTTATTTGGTGGACTTGGTGACGTGTCCTTGCAATACTTTTCCCGCCGCTCACTCAAATTGTAGTACTAGTCCACTTTGCAATTCTGACTGCAGCAGTGAGTGTTCAATCTACAAATCTGAAACTTTTACACTGAAGTACAGCTACTTACCAGTTACAACTAACGCACAACCAAAACCCCGTGGGAGACCAAAAAAAGCAAAATCAACACACGACTCCTCCAATGATTCCCCTGGTACACCAAAAAGACGACGGATCCACGATTTGCCCACTCAGGAATGTTAACTTAACTTCGACATTATTTTATGATTATTTGTTAATACTTTAACGTTTATCTTATTAATATTATATTATTAATCGTATTTATTATTTATTACCTTTTAAACTTTAATAAATTGACGTGGGTTGTCATTACCCTAACAATTACCCCTGTTACTTGTGGCACAGTAAGCATACCGCATTAACATAATACTTATCTACTGGGACCGAATTGAGCGGGGCCGAATATTACCAGGGACCGAATAATGTCGGGACCGGACCTTTCGGGACCGAATACGGTGGGGCCGAATCGAGCGGGGCCGACTACTGTCAGTACCCATTTTGAATGATGCAAAATTATATATCTTCATGTATTTAAACAAGAGCCACAAGCCGTATTTAAATCTTATATAATATTTTTAAAAAAGTGCAAAAATTTGTACTTTAATCTCGTATGGAAGTTAAAAGGCTGTATTCAAATAATTTTCAAAAAATTAAATCGTTCCAGTTACATGACTTTGAAATATCGAAATGTAATATGTGCCTGATTTTAAAAACCCTAAAGTGTGTTATAGACAAGCAATAAAAAGAACGCAGATAATTACACATTGAAATTAGTCATTTTGTCAAATATTTAGTGTGTAAGTAGACAATTTTAAAGTTTAAAAAAATTAAATTTGCTTTTGTTCACACAAGCTAAATCCCAAAGTAGGAACACTTTCAGGATAGTTATATTTAAAGTACACAAAAAAGTGTTTTTAAATATTATTTGTGACGCTTGCTGGGAGAATGCGACTTTAGACCGCACTTGGTCGTGGCAGCACAACTGCACCCATTTACAGGACAGTTATAGGGTCGAATGTTACTCCCATCGTGTCTAGATTTGCATGTCATTTCATGAATGAATTTCTGGCCTGTTGAGCAAAACCACTTGTCGCAAAACGTGCACTTAAACGGCTTAATTTGAAGTCCATCTGGACGCTTTCTGCAACGTTTTTCATGTTATTTTTTTGAACTGTTCACCAATGTATCATCACATTAACGTTAGGTAAAATGCTTAGGGGTTAGCCATAAATGATGTCACGCAAATTATCCTTCAAAAGCCACCCAATCACCTGTCAACAAATGTACAAATCGCCCGCGCATTGCTGTATAGTTTTTGGTCAAGATCGCAGAAGGACATTTTCAGCAGCTAGCAGTTGAATTAAGAATGAAGCAACTTTTAATACATTTGTTTTTACTTTAACAAAAACCGCCGTTGAAATTACATTGGCGTAAATACTTACCTTTTATTCTACGCAGGTAGGTTGTGTGTTTTGCTTTCCTTTTATTTTACAAATGGAAAAATCCCATTTTACATTACCCGCCACGATCAGTGTAGTGGGTTGGGCATCTATTTAAAGTTAATTTAATTTAAGTTTTTAGATGTTGAGTTCAAGTGCCTATTGACATGGTCATGCATGTCCGTCTGTCCGTCCGTCGATCTGTCTGTCTGTTGGTCATGCTCTATATGTCACAGTATTTAACTGATTTTCTTTAAACAACTTTTAAGCAGCCACAAATTAATGGGCAAACAGCCACGTTGTTTTAGGGGGAAATTGAACTAACCAGTTTTATAAACAACTGTTAGATAGGCCTATGTCGAAACGCATTGAATGGTTACAACTTATTAAACGACCACAAATGCACGGGCAAAGTGCTATATTGTGTTTGGAATTAATTAAACTAACCAGTTATCTATAAATAACTGTTGGATGGGCCCATGTCGAAACTCACTGAAATAGTACAACTTATTAAATGACTACAGATGCACGGGCCAACTGCCACATTGTTTTTGGGAATGATCGAAATAACCAGTTCTCTATAAATAACAAATAACTGTTGAATAGGGCCATGTCGAAACGCATTAAAAGGGTATACGAACGAAAAGAGAGGGCATAAATATTAGCGTACAGCGTACATACGTATTTATAGAACCGGAAGGTAAAACTACGCTTCTCGTTTGCGCGCTACTGAAGTACTAGTATGTATAACTAAAGCTATTGGTATTAACACAGCAAATCTTAAATACGATATAACGTCGCTTAAAGTTTTATTCTCTTATAGGGATGGTCCATTAATGACGTTACCCATATTACTATTCCTACATTGGGATGGTCCGTAATTGTTGTCGCCCACAATATTATACTTTTATTTGTGGGTCAAGACACTCCCTAATTGGTATGGTCCATGAATTGCGTCCCTTAAATCACTATACTGATGAGAACTTTGTTGTTCTACAAATTACTTTTGACAATATTTTCAAAAAAAGTTGCGAAATGTCAATTAAGAAATAGCTGCCGCTGATTATAAAATACCAGTTTCTTCTAGATTATTATCAATGGTCGCTACAATAAGGACCTACACATTTATTAAATTTAATATTCGCTAAAAGCTCAGCATCTACTTTGGGTCCACGGTGGATTTTTGTTTTTAAAAACATCACTTTTTCTGAAAATTCAAAATAAAATTTGTTGTAAAAGCCAGAAGTTTAAAACAAAATATTAATTTTTTTTTAATTTTTCGAGGGCGTCAAAATGATATACTACAGTCAAATCCTTTTATAAGAGATCCTGATCCAAGGGAAAACGGCTTTAGGGGACAGTTTTAAAATATTTGGTTGGCCAGCCTATGTTTCAATGTTAAAAATATCCGGATATAAGGGAACCGATACAAGGGAAATTCGGATTAAAGGAACTGTTTTTCCATGCATTTAAGGCCTTTTTTGATCATTTATAAGGGAAATTGTAATAAAATGAGCCGAGTAGTACATAAGATGCTCGCTAGAATGCTACTGTATTTTTTACTGTGTACTTGACCACAAGACTTCATTTATCTTATTATTTACATTATCTTTCATTTAAGAATTTGGTCACTGAAAATACAGGATGTGACAGAGGAAACAATAGTCCATAGCATCACTCAATGTGACAAATCAGATGAGGAATCTGATGAAGATATTACAGAAGAAGAAGAACTGCTGTCAGTTCTAAGTGTGTCTGAAGCTACGTCATGATACAGAAACTTCATCATTTTTTTTAGCGCACAAGAATACCGAGGAAAATATTTTTTCGAATCTTCATAATATTAGTGTTTGTGTGCGGCAAAATGAAATTGAATTGTATTTGTTTACATGGGCCAATTTTAGGTAGGCAATGTTTACGTTATTTAATTAAATTTAAAACTAATTACAATTAGTGCTGCAACTGCAAGCTTGTTAGATTCGCCAAGTCATTGCAGTTTGAATAGTACATCGTATATAATTACCCTCATGTAGTAACCGGCTGAAATTTTTGTTTAAGGATTTGGCGGGGAATTTAAAAAGATGTGCTATTTAAAAACTGATAATCGCCTTAAGCAAGGCAAATAGAATAATATGGTACGATCAATCGCAATGGTAAAGTTTCAGTGGGAGTTTTGGGGTTTGAGGTGGAAGAAAAAGTTGGCGCGAAGTTTGTATACTCCATAAGCTCAGCATTAGCTTTTTCTCAAATTTGAAACTCTGTCTACCTCAAAATTTTCAAAACTAATCGCAATTCTTTTTTCACACTAGTGAACTATGTTTTGTGCACTTTCATTGAACACCTAGTTAAATTAAATCAGTTCACGTTTTCCCGACCTGTGTCATGCGAAAGTTGATACTACTTGTGTGGATTTATACTACGGCAAAAATTTCTGGCTGCCAGATGACGTCAAAAGCGCGGGAACCGACCCCCAAGTCGATTGATTGTACCTTATTATTCTATTTGCCTTGGCCTTAAGCAAGTCTTTATTAAAATCACCACCCAGCTAGCAGACGGATATCGTAGAAATATGATTAGGACATACAGTGGGGATTGCATTATATCCCTGAGATATACTCAAAGTTTTGAGTGGATGTCATGAGAACATCATGTGGACCTTCTTCTGTCCGGAAATAGGATTGCGAAAAACATCCCCAACTGACATCCCGACAAGAAACACTGCGGGTATTTAAAATGATTTAAGGATGTATATATGGTGCTTTAAGGACTTATTTTAAGATGAATTGGGGATACGATACGGATGCATTAAGGAGTTTCATGGAGGTACAACCAGTGCAGTTCCAGTATTTCAATACTTTTGTAGATGCTGAGCAAGCATCTAATAAAATGGTCATGTCCGTCCGTCCGTCCGTCTGTCCGTCCGTTGGCCGTACACTACAGGTCACAGTTTTTGACGGATGTGCTTTAAAATTGTTTTAATGGATCACACATGCGACTAAGGAGGTCTGTATTGTTTCTTAGTTTTACTCGGGCTGACCATTTCTCGCAATTAACAGTTAACTGGACCAAGATCACAAATTTTTGAGGTAAAATCATGCAAAAACGGATACAGGGGCAGGACATAAATGCCGCCACACTTTACCCAAATTTTTGACCCACCCACCTACCTTGTTAATCTCGTTAGCCCTGCTTAAATGGCTATATCTTTAATACGGTGTGTCATTTTTTTCAAGTGACCCACCCTGAACGTGGGTGGCGCCTTTTGTGTCCGATCCCAATGCGTACAACTTAGATTAGAGTTGCGCGAGGCAAACACACCAGTCAACAGTACCAGTTACACTCACCAGCCAATTTCACAAACCCAATGTACCAGCCAAATGCACCAGCCAAATGTACCAGCCAAATGCACCAGCCAAATGCATCAGCCAAATGCACAAACTTAATGCACAAGCCAAATGCACCAGCTAAATGCACCAGGGCTTATCAAGCTTCACCATTTAAAATACACATGGAAACTTTTTACGAATTTGCATTACAAGTACGCGTACTACTTGCATGTTGCATCAGGCAAACGCACCAGTCAACAGTACCAGTTACACTCACCAGCCAAATGCACAAACCCAATGTACCAGCCAAATGCACCAGCCAAATGTACCAGCCGAATGCACCAGCCAAATGCATCAGCCAAATGCACCAACCAAATGCACAAGCCAAATGCATCAGCTAAATGCACCAGGGCTTATCAAGCTTCGCCATTTAAATTACACATGGCAACTTTTTACGAATTTCCATTACAAGTACGCGTACTACTTGCATATGTCCGTTCACAGGGGAACCTGGTATGACGGATCGCCCATAAATGACGTCCTTCACATTTTACAGCTTAAAGTACCCCCAATTTCAACTTTAAAATTTTCTTCAACCTATTTTAACTACATGTCATGGACTTACCTATATATGTTATAGGTATTCAGGGATCGTCTATAATGACGTCCTTTAAATATCATAGTTTTTAGTACTCCCAGTTCCAACACTAAAATTATTGCCAACCTATTTTAACTGCATATCATGGACTTACCTATATATGTTTTAGATATTTGGGGATCGTCCCTAATGACGTCCTTTAATTATCATAGTTTTTAGTACTCCTAGTTTTAACTTTAAAATTTTTCCCAACCTATTTTAACTACATGTCACGGACTTACCTATATGATAATAATAATAATTTATTCATTGGGTCTATTAACCGATAGTTCATACAGCCAGACTCAAGCAGTCACTGTGGGTGAGAAAATAGAATGCTACTGCGTTAGATAGTCTCAGTCTTTGTACCCTTTTTCCTATCCCTGTCCCCTCCTCCACAGTAAAATAGTCCCATTCCTTAGGTTCTTTACAGTAAGTAGTGGTCACTTAGAAGGAGAATGGGTTTCAATCAACAATCCAGTGACGTTTACCGTACAGCACTGAGCCGTAAACGATTAGCAGTGGCCGAGGATCGGAGCCAGGTCTGAGGCTGTAAATTTCGTTACAGTCTGTGGTCGTAACCGCTCTCCCAAGCACGCTTGCTTTACTCACCTATATGTGTTATAGATATTAAGGGATCGACCATAATGACGTCATTTAAATATCCTAGTTTTTGGAAACCCTGTTTTAATTTTTAACAACCTTTTTTTTAACTGATTGCGACGTACATTCGTATATGGCTTATAATTGGTAGGGGAGCCTCTATGAATAACGGCATTTGTGAATGGTGCAATTTATAAAAGTTTGGCAACTATATTAAACTACATGCTACGCACATTTGTATATGGCTTATTGATAGTAGGGGAGCTTCTATAAATCTTATGTCATCTTTAAGCGTAACATAAATTATCTTGCGCTTTTGTTGGAGCTCAGCATCTACTTCGGGCCCGCCCCCGGTCGACAAATCCGGCGCGAAGCGCCGGATTTTTTATTTTATTTAATATTTAGATAAAAAATATAATTTCAAATAATACCCCATTATTAAAATCAAAGTAGACGACTTCGTTATTTTTAAAATGCACTGACTGAGTAGTATGATATAGGTGTATTTCAACGAGAATAGGGGATTAGCGAGTTAGCCCCGCCCTCCTGTCAATCAAATCCATAGGGACAAAGGGTACCGCCGTTCTATATAGCTATAGGGTTAACCTAAGGGTCATGCAGGTGTATCCTTTATGCAGACGGTATATGCCTATAACCTTAACCTAACCCCCATGGCGCACCCTTTCCAAGAACCCTTTCTTAAGACGCTTATCCTTCATACAGGGGTATCTTATTTAATGCTCCTGATTTTTTGCATGTTAATTCGTATAAGCAGATTTCATTTGCATAAGTGGTATGTGCTTTATATTGTAAGGCTGTGTACGCATCCTTCATACAGGCAGTATTTGAGTAATAAGCCTTAACCTCACCTCATCGATGCGGACGGCGAGCATCCCCGCTGTGATTCCAAGAAGCTTACCTTTTCCAAGAACCATTGAGTTCACCACCCTTTCTAATTTCGACCAAGAACGTTTACGCTTCAGACTCTAACGTTCACTATAATTTTTGTCTTAACAGGAATCTATATCACCATCACGTGCTTTTATATAGCACTATATATCAAGCACACATTTCAATGTCTTTTCAACTTCTTATATAAACAGAAGCTATTTATTCCAATGTTACTATACACAAATTATCAGTTTTATTCAATTATTCAATTTTTATGTTAAATAATTAGATGTTTTACAAGTTTTACCTCAATTATTTAGTTTTTCACCAAATAATCAGTTTTTTCCCCAGTTTTACCTCAATTATTCAGTTTTTTCGCCAAATATTTAGTTTTTTCCAAGTTTTACCTCAATTAATCAATTATTTGCACTGGTAATCTTTCTAATTTCAGCCAAAAACGTTTACACTTACAACACTGTGCTTGTCTCAACAGGAATCTATATCACCATCACGTGCTTCTATATAGCACTATATATCAAGCACACTTTTCAACTTCTTATATGAACAAAAGCTATGTATTGCAATGTAACTATACACAAATTATTCCGTTTTTATGTTAAATAATCAGATGTTTTTCAAGTTTTACCTCAATTATTCAGTTTTTCACCGAATAATCAGTTTTTTCCCCAGTTTTACCTCAATTATTTAGTTTTTTCGCCAAATATTTAGTTTTTTCTAAGTTTTACCTCAATTAATCAATTATTTTACTGAGTTTGACATTAAATAATCAGTTTTTTTCCAAGTTTTCAGCCAAAAACGTTTACATTTAAGACATTTTTATTGTCTCAACAAGAATATGACTCTATACCCCCATCACGTGCTTCTATATATCTCCATATATCAAGCACACATTCCCATGTCTTTTACACTTCGTATATATGTAAAAGCTATGTATCACATTGTAACTATATACGGAATAGCCTGAAGGTAAATTCTGGCCCAATGTCCCAATGTCCCAATGTCCCAATATCCCAATATCCCAGCAAATTTCACACATCTCGTATAGTTTTACTTAAATTTAGTCTATGTTTATCTCATAATCGTATATTATCTCGAATATTTTACAAACTACACTCACCAAGGAATAATTATCTCATACTAATACAAGTACACTCACTAAGAAATAAATCAAATCTACACTCAATGTCGGTTAAATGGCAGAGTTGTTAGAGTTTCATGTTACTTTTCAGATCCAGCTGCCAAATCAGGTAATTACATAATAAAACATGGAGTTTTCCCACTATATAAAGTGGTTTTTTTATTTTGAAAACTATTATTCACATCCAAATTGTCCTCAAACCTTCACTCGTATCAAGTTGTAGAAAGTTTTAGTCTCTGATTCACACATCGTCGTATATTTTACACATATATAAAATTTTGAAACACACAGCAAATACAATAATCAAACAAATCTCTAAACACCGTGAGTCAAGACCATTTGTTTCCCTTTATGATGTTTTTAAATTAATTAATAGCATTCTGCACACTGTTACTCAACGATAAAATTAAATTTGTTTATTCAATAGAGCATCTAATACAATCCATTAATCTACAATGTACAAAGCTAGTAACACAAATTCAACTTCATCTAATTCACCAACTCAGGAACAACTTTTACAGATCCCTGATTACCTTCATCCAATAAATATAAGTCTTACTCAACATCAAACACGGATAATCGATCTCTCTGAATCGTTTTTCAAAAGATATGAAGATCAAGTACTCACATCTGATCACAAGTCGTTGTTCATTCAGGATTTCTTGTCTCAACATACTCAAAATATTGAAGAAATAACATCAATAATTACAAATGTAGTAGAAACACGAGTAAAATCTAATATTCAAAATCACTTTGATACCAATGTAAGGTTCATTTTGACTAATAGTCCTACTAATACTTTTGTACAAGAACTCGAATGTTACATTTCATCGATGCTTGAATCAAATAATGATTACACAGATAAAAATAATACATTCTTAAATTCAAAAGATCACAATAATTACTCTGAACAGAAAAAAGAACTTTACGTTGAATCAATTTTTACAAGTAATACAGATAATCATAAAATCAAAGATTCAGTCACGGAGTGTAATAATTCACCCTTAATCTCTGGAAATGACACACACAACTTGTACTATGTAGGAGATAAACGTACCTCAAAAGGTAAACAGATTTCTAAGACACATAAGAAATATATAATTCTAACAGAACAAAACACTCAAAATCCAAAAAGACTAATAATGCTAAGATTATTACAAATGTAAAATTAACTTTGCAAAAATACTTACAAAATAAATTGAGCTCAAAATGAGTATATGTTTTTCTTTAAAAGCAAAATAAATGTAAATTACACTAACAAAGACAAGTATGCATTCTCCAGATATGTATTTCTCATTATCACAAATATATATGTATTAAAGTACAAGTCCAAACACAATTTTAAAGTTCATAACATGATATTTATTCACTTCATTTCATATTGCAAGTCGCAACACGAAAAAAATCATGAAATTGTACAAGTTCTTATACCCTTTTAAAAACAAGATACTCTTTTTTAATCCTTCTACCTAAAAACAATACCTTACTGACTGTAAAAAGAATACCTTTTCCATTTCTATTTTAGCCCACTTGAATACTCAAGCGCCTTTCTAATCTTCGTTTTCGTTTTTGTGAGGGCGACCCCCTACTGATTGTAAAAAGGTTAACTTCAAACAATCACTAATCCTTTTAATGTTGAAGTTGTCACACGTTTCTAAACATTTCTACCTCAAACCAACAGCTGGATGATCATAAAAACTCTGTACGCAAATAATAATTAAAAAAACTTGAAAAGCAAAGATAACTATCTCATAAATCTTCTGAAATGGTAATTCTCTTCAATAACATACCTAAAAAACCTGTGAATCTCATTACTTGCTCAGTCTTAATGTCAAAATGCCATAATGGAAGAATACCATAATACCAAAACACCATTATAAAGAAATGCCAACATGCCATAATACCAACACTTGGGGCTCTTATACCTCATATAATATCATTTAATTTTTTCAAATGTCGTATACTTACTCATACACGTCATCACCTTTTAACTTTTGTTTTTGTAAGTCTTCTTTTGTTTTGTACTTTGTAATTTTGTCTTTTTTATGGTCTTTTTTATCGTCTTTTTACTCATACACTCACCTCAATTGGAGTTTTGTGTTTTCACGTTCCATATTCTTTAAAATACAAAAAATCGTGATTTAACTTTTGTTTCTTTGTAATGGAATATTTTTCTCTTGTTTTTATTTTTTGATCTTTTTTTCTTCCTGTATTTCACATCTGATTGCTTTTTTTTGTCTTTTGACTTCTCACTTTATCCAAAATTACAAATGTCATTCACACACTCCCACGTCTTAAACTTCTAAATCGTACTTACTACTCTCTCTGTCTCAACTAAATAACTCATATCTATCATCTTATAGCTAACACAGCCACTATCACTGCATACAAATGAAATACACTTTGTGACGCTGATTTTCACTACAAAGACACGTTGTCATGCATTTAGCATTCACAAGTATATAAATGCAGGGTACTTATGTATTACAAAGCTTTTTTATATGGAATTGCCTTCCGGGTAAATTATTAATCAAATAGTCAAAAATCATAATTTTATAAAGGTAAATTATTTTAATCAGTTCTACCACTCCCACCTTCTTTTTATGATCAACCCCTATTTCCTTACTGAATATTGATAATTGAGACAAGTCTCTTACATTATCATCACGACTCAGTTTTAATGTAAACAAATCGTTAACAAATGAGCATGATACCGTCAATAATCTCAATTGATGCAATATGTTGTACTCAATAATTAATGATGCGTTCCTATAAATGTGTAAAACTGGTGTCACCTGGTATGTAAATTGACAATTTTAGTGCGATAAACTTATTCTAGAATAGGTTTAACGCAATAACGTCAATATAATATCAGACAACATCAGTTTTTGTTCATTTATAGGAATGCATCAACAATTATTGTGCAAAACATATTGAATAAATAAGGTTAAACGACAGTATCATACCCACTTGTTAAAAGTTAACTTACATTGAAACTCAGCGTGAAGATAAAGTAAGAGACTTGTCTTTATTATCGCTATTAACTAATAAAATAGGGGTTGATCATAAAAAGAGGGTGGGAGTGGTAGAACTGATTAAAATATTTCACCTTTATAAAGTTATGATTTTTCACTATTTGATTAATAATTTACCTGGAAGGCAATTTCATATAAAAAAGCTTTATAATACATAAGTACCCTGCATTTATATTCTTGTGAATGCTGAATGCATGACAACGTAGCTTTGTAGTGAAAATCAGCGTCACAAAGTGTATTTCATTTGTATGCAGTGATAGTGGCTGTGTAAGCTATAAGATGATAGATATAGGATATTTCGTTGAGACTGAGAGAGTAGTAAGTACGATTGAGAAGTTTCAACGTGAGAGTGTGTGAATGACATTTGTAATTTTGGATAAAGTGAGAAGTCAAAAGACAAAAAAAAGCAATCAGATGTGAAATACAGGAAGAAAAAAAGATCGAAAAATAAAAACAAGAGAAAAATATTCCATCACAAAGAAACAAAAGTTAAATCACGATTTTTTGTATTTTAAAGAATATGGAACGTGAAAACACAAAACTCCAATTGAGGTGATTGTATGAGTAAAAAGACGTTAAAAAATACAATAAAAAAGACAGAATTACAAAGTACAAAACAAAAGAAGACTTACAAAAACAAAAGTCAAAAGGTGATGACGTGTATGAGTAAGTATACGACATTTGAAAAAATTAAATGATATTATATGAGGTATAAGAGCCCCAAGTGTTGGTATTATGGCATGTTGGCGTTTCTTTATAATGGTGTTTTGGTATTATGGTATTCTTCCATTATGGCATTTTGACATTGAGACTGAGCAAGTAATAAGATTCACAGGTTTTTTAGGTATGTTATTGAAGAGAATTACCATTTCAGAAGATTTATGAGATAGTTATCTTTGCTTTTTAAGTTTTTATAATTATTATTTGCGTACAGAGTTTTTATGATCATCCAGCTGTTGGTTTGAGGTAGAAATGTTTAGAAACGTGTGACAACTTCAACATTAAAAGGATTAGTGATTGTTTGAAGTTAACCTTTTTACAATCAGTAGGGGGTTGCCCTCACAAAAACGAAAACGAAGATTAGAAAGGCGCTCGAGTATTCAAGTGGGCTAAAATAGAAATGGAAAAGGTATTCTTTTTACAGTCAGTAAGGTATTGTTTTTAGGTAGAAGGATTAAAAAAGAGTATCTTGTTTTTGAAAGGGTATAAGAACTTGTACAATTTCATGATTTATTTCGTGTTGCGACTTGCAATATGAAATGAAGTGAATAAATATCATGTTATGAACTTTAAAATTGTGTTTGGACTTGTACTTTAATACATATATATTTGTGATAATGAGAAATACATATCTGGAGAATGCATACTTGTCTTTGTTAGTGTAATTTACATTTATTTTGCTTTTAAAGAAAAACATATACTCATTTTGAGCTCAATTTATTTTGTAAGTATTTTTGCAAAGTTAATTTTACATTTGTATTAATCTAAGCATTATTAGTCTTTTTGGATTTTGAGTGTTTTGTTCTGTTAGAATTATATATTTCTTATGTGTCTTAGAAATCTGTTTACCTTTTGAGGTACGTTTATCTCCTACATAGTACAAGTTGTGTGTGTCATTTCCAGAGATTAAGGGTGAATTATTACACTCCGGGACTAAATATTTGATTTTATGATTATCTGTATTACTTGTAAAAATTGATTCAACGTAAAGTTCTTTTTTCTGTTCAGAGTAATTATTGTGATCTTTTGAATTTAAGAATGTATTATTTTTATCTGTGTAATCATTATTTGATTCAAGCATCGATGAAATGTAACATTCGAGTTCTTGTACAAAAGTATTAGTAGGACTATTAGTCAAAATGAACCTTACATTGGTATCAAAGTGATTTTGAATATTAGATTTTACTCGTGTTTCTACTACATTTGTAATTATTGATGTTATTTCTTCAATATTTTGAGTATGTTGAGACAAGAAATCCTAAATGAACAACGACTTGTGATCAGATGTGAGTACTTGATCTTCATATCTTCTGAAAAACGATTCAAAGAGATCGATTATCCGTGTTTGATGTTGAGTAAGACTTATATTTATTGGATGAAGGTAATCGGGGATCTGTAAAAGTTGTTCTTGAGTTGGTGAATTAGATGAAGTTGAATTTGTGTTACTAGCTTTGTACATTGTAGATTAATGGATTGTAGTAGATGCTCTATTAAATAAACAAATTTAATTTTATCGTTGAGTAACAGTGTGCAGAATGCTATTAATTAATTTAAAAACATCTTAAAGGGAAACAAATAGTCTTGACTTACGGTGTTTAGAGATTTGTTTTATTATTGTATTTGCTGTGTGTTTCAAAATTTTATATATGTGTAAAATATACGACGATGTGTGAATCAGAGACTAAAACTTTCTACAACTTGATACGAGTGAAGGTTTGAGGACAATTTGGATGTGAATAATAGTTTTCAAAATAAAAAAACCACTTTATATAGTGGGAAAACTCCATGTTTTATTATGTAATTACCTGATTTGGCAGCTGGATCTGAAAAGTAACATGAAACTCTAACAACTCTGCCATTTTACCGACATTGAGTGTAGATTTGATTTATTTCTTAGTGAGTGTACTTGTATTAGTATGAGATAATTATTCCTTGGTGAGTGTAGTTTGTAAAATATTCGAGATAATATACGATTATGAGATAAACATAGACTAAATTTAAGTAAAACTATACGAGATGTGTGAAATTTGCTGGGATATTGGGATATTGGGACATTGGGACATTGGGACATTGGGCCAGAATTTACCTTCAGGCTATTCCGTATATAGTTACAATGTGATACATAGCTTTTACATATATACGAAGTGTAAAAGACATGGGAATGTGTGATTGATATATGGAGATATATAGAAGCACGTGATGGGGGTATAGAGTCATATTCTTGTTGAGACAATAAAAATATCTTAAATGTAAACGTTTTTGGCTGAAAACTTGGAAAAAAACTGATTATTTAATGTCAAACTTAGTAAAATAATTGATTAATTGAGGTAAAACTTGGAAAAAACTGAATATTTGGCGAAAAAACTGAATAATTGAGGTAAAACTGGGGAAAAAACTGATTGTTCTATGAAAAACTGAATAATTGAGGTAAAACTTGAAAAACATCTGATTATTTAACATAAAAACGGAATAATTTGTGTATAGTTACATTGGAATACATAGCTTTTGTTCATATAGGAAGTTGAAAAGTGTGCTCGATATATAGTGCTATATAGAAGCACGTGATGGTGATATAGATTCCTGTTGAGACAAGCACAGTGTTGTAAGTGTAAACGTTTTTGGCTGAAATTAGAAAGATTACCAGTGCAAATAATTGATTAATTGAGGTAAAACTTGGAAAAAACTGAATATTTGGCAAAAAAACTGAATAATTGCGGTAAAACTGGGGAAAAAACTGATTATTTGGTGAAAAACTAAATAATTGAGGTAAAACTTGTAAAACATCTGATTATTCAACATAAAAACTGATTAATTGAATAAAACTGATTAATTTGTGTATAGTTACATTGGAATACATAGCTTCTGTTTATATAAAAGTTGAAAAGACATGGAAATGTGTGCTTGATATATAGTGCTATATAGAAGCACGTGATGGTGATATAGATTCCTGTTAAGACAAGAATTATAGTAAACGTTAGAGTCTGAAGCGTAAACTTTCTTGGTCGAAATTAGAAAGGGTGGTGAACTCAATGGTTCTTGGAAAAGGTAAGCTTCTTGGAATCACAGCGGGGATGCTCGCCGTCCGCATCGATGAGGTGAGGTTAAGGCTCATTACTCAAATACTGCCTGTATGAAGGATGCGTACACAGCCTTACAATATAAAGCACATACCACTTATGCAAATGAAATCTGCTTATACGAATTAACATGCAAAAAATCAGGAGCATTAAATAAGATACCCCTGTATGAAGGATAGGCGTCTTAAGAAAGGGTTCTTGGAAAGGGTGCGCCATGGGGGTTAGGTTAAGGTTATAGGCATATACCGTCTGCATAAAGGATACACCTGCATGACCCTTAGGTTAACCCTATAGCTATATAGAACGGCGGTACCCTTTGTCCCTATGTATTTGATTGACAGGAGGGCGGGGCTAACTCGCTAATCCCCTATTCTCGTTGAAATACACCTATATCATACTACTTGACTAATTGATAATTCGTACCTTGTTTGATTTATATATTTTAATTCACACTAACGAAACACTAACGAAAGTAACCTTGCTCCAAGTGACACTACACTTTCAGCAATTCCGTAAAATAGTTGATTTAGTTTAATCCAGGGAATGGGAAAAAGGTAGATGCATAGGTGATTGACGTAACTCTGTACGATAATTATTAGACGAGCCCTAGCCAAATCTAATCCAACCTGCCCTGTGAGATTCGGCTTTTGGTTCCACAAAGTTTGAATGCCCTCGCCTCGCTGTCTCTAGTTTAATAATACAAAAATCATAACAAATTGTTTAGGTATTTACTTAGAAATATTAAAATAATTAAATTCCAAAATATTATTTTGTTTATATGGAGAATACACAATACAACAAAAATTCCATAATCTTGTAGAAACCAACTAACCAACAATAATAATATCCCGTCCTGCAGATCATTCAAATCTTCTCAGTTTCTTGTTAATCAAGCCGTAATGAATTTTAACAAAAACAAACAATCGATCAAGAACTAACGCACGGTTTAGCACTTGTTTTTTACAAAACATTTATGTGTTTTGTGTCGTTAAAGTGTCGATTCTAAATCTTGTGCCGGTCGTGGTTCCTAGAATTTACCTATTGTTATTTTCCATTTCTTTAAAACTAAAGACAGACATAATTCATTTCTGCACAAAATTAAATTCACGTACATATAATTTAGGCTAGAAATAAAGTCAGTTATCACAAATAAACATTTATTTTGAGATAGATAATGAGCGAGATAGATAGTATAGGTATTTGTAAAATGTTTTAAATCGTAAAGGATAGCTGAGAAAATAGAAAAATGATATTTGTGCAGTATGTAAAATGTTTAGCAAAAACCGCCGAAGTTCAAATTCCCAGTTAACCTTTGACAATTTTTAGAAATTTCAGTTTACAAAGATGTTACGTGTTTTTGTCAATAATCCTGTTCATATCAATGCGTTTTGACATGGGTCCATTTAATCATTAATAAGGGCAAATTGATTATTACGAATAAGCAGAGTTAAACAAGTTAAGACATTCAAGCTCGCATTTGTGGTGGCTTAAAAGTTATTTAAATGATAAACTATCGATAACATTGAACCTAATCAGCACTAAATAGGGAGTAATTTTGTTGGTATCAATAATGAACTATAACTGAGTAAAACTAATGACATGCGATTATGGGGGTACAAAAAAAGTGTTAATTTAATTTAATTTTTTCACATTGTTTTTTATCACAATTTACAAAATAGTTTTTATTTTAAAGTGCTTTTTGTGAGGTCTATTAGCTGATGATTACAAATATTATAAGCAATTATTTTGATTTTGAAAAGTATAGGCTCAATATTTCAAATCGTAAAGGATTATTCACAAAAAATGATATTTATGGTCAGTTATGAAAATGTTTCATTTCGCTCAACTTTAAAAACATCTATGAGTTTGAATAGGAGAACACACACATTATATCTTCTGTCAATTAAGTAGGAAGTACTCGGAACACTTTATAGAAATCCTAATGATGAAGCCTGTTCAAATGTTGGTTTAGACCAGACTTAGTTGTGGAAGCAAACCTGCACCCATTCGCATGACATTTATAGGGTCGAATTTTTCTCCCATCGGGTCTAGATTTGCATGTCATTTCATGGGTGGATTTCTGGCCTGTTGAGCAAAACCACTTTTCGCAAAACGTGCACTTGAACGGTTTAATTTGAAGTCCACCTGGACGCTTTCTGCAACGTTTTTCGTGTTCTTTTTTTGAACTGTTCGTCTGACTTCCTCGTGAGCAAAACGAGCAGCTAAATGGTCTTTCAAGAGTGTGTGTGAGAGCGTGGGCCGCCAAACTATATTTTGTTTTAAACGCCTTTTCACAAAGTGGACACTTGAAGTTTTTTTTATTCGAATGACGCCAATAAACGTGCATTTTTATTTGTGATCTTGTTGCTGCCACAAAACCACATTCTGATTCTGGACACTTACAGGGTTTTTCTCCAAGATGTCTCCTTAAATGATCCTGCAGAGCCTGGGATTTCCTTATTTTTCTCCTGCACAGGTGACATTCGAATGGTTTGAGTTCTGAATGCACGCCCAGATGGGCCTTCAAATTATTTTTGTACTTGGTTGAAAATTTGCAAATTTGACACTTAAATGGCTTGTAATTCAAGTGAAATCGAGAGTGTGATTTTAAGTTGCCTAAACTTTCAGTTCTAAAATTGCATTTATCTTGAGGACACTTGAATGGCTTTCGTTTAATTGTATTACCATGAATTCTCCTTACATGCTGAGCTATATTGTTTTTGTGTTTCGTTTTCCAACCGCATTGTAAACACTTGTGCTTGGGCTCCAGGTCGTGACTTTGTTCATGAGCTCCTAAATTTCCTTGGTAATGAGTTCAAAATTTACAGTTAGGACGAGGACAGACATACATTTTGGATTCTGCAGAAGCGTGGCTTAGCAAGTGTACTTTGAGGGTTGGAGAGCTGTTGAATTTTTTGGGACACACAGAACAATGGAACGGGAGTTGTTGGTGCACGCGGGCCAAATGGTACTTAAGAAAATAAGGGACCCATGTGGAAAAGTCACATTCGTGAAATCGGCAATTTAATAAATTTTTAGACTTGTGATTGGCAGCTAAATGATTTAATAGGGAGCCAGTTGAGAGTTCTGCGTGACTCGGGCAGATTGGACACATGTACAATTTCTCAGCACGTGTTTTACATGCGGCTTTTCTTGAGTTTCTAGGGCTAAATTTGTTAACAAGCGGCGGTACTTTCAGTCTTTTAATGTGAATGCGAATATGGCTGGTTATTCTGTTTAAAATCAAAAGTTTGTTATCATTGTTTTTGCTACTAATTTCTTCAAGCCGCCTGCCTATTTTTACCTCACTTTTTTTAGTTTTTGGAGCGCCGCTTAAAATATTGGAATTAAGTTTTAACTGCGGTTTTAATTTTTCTGGCGATCGCTCTGCTGCTGTTGCGGGTAGTTTTGAAAGTCGGACTTGAAGTTGAAAGGCGATGCCGTGGGACTCCAGAAGTTCTTTGTAATTCTCCATGACTAGAAAGTGCAATAATTTTTGGTCGTCAATAATAAAGCAAAATGGCTCACCTTTAAATAATTGTAGAAATAAAATGAGGCATTAAAAATATTTCATATAAATACGTATATGAAAAAATTTATAAATATTTGGTGTTTTTCGAAAATAAAAAATACTATATTTACCTGCTATTTTAGGTTTCTTTTCTGTAAAGGCAACTGATTTTGAGCTCAAAGTAAAATTTAAATCAAATACTGATCCGTTGCGTTGAGATGCTTTGTAATTGTGCCGTGTTGTTGGAATGTTGAGCTGGGACTGAATTACTGAATCGTGGAAAATAAAAAATACTGTAGACTGCGTAACGGTGGTCAGGTATTGTTAGTGATGCAGGTGTAAATGTAGAGATTGACCGTTAAGATAAAGGTGTAGTGAGGCTCTGATGTACTAAGCTGGGAGGGTGCAGAAATTGCGTCGAACAAAAGTCCAAGATTTTGATACCCCTATACCCACTCTTAGTCAGTATGTGGGCCCATGCTAAAGATAATCACTTACTGCTTAGCTGATGATAGGGGAGTCAAAGAGTCGTTAAGTTTGAAATTTTGTGACGACATCATTTATGGACGATCCAATTTACTTCGAATAAATTAACTTAAATTGGGAACTGTGACTCTTGATGAAATTTTATTCACCGATTACATCTTATCCCACCTGGACTTAAGAACTTTAGCAGAATTCAATGCATTATCACCAGATGCAAAGGTTCCAAACTTAGAATTTACAATAGATAAATTAGAAGCATTGGCAAAAAATATTGCAACATCCAAGGGTATGCGTGAAAATAGTACCAGTTCCACTACTAGTACTCATCATTCAAAAAGAAGCAATTATGAGAAAAAAGTTACGATCAATACCGTGATTAGTCGTGACTCATCATGTGACTCGAACATAAGCACTGTATCTAAGGACTCAGCAGGGAGTGATGAATCAGCCTCAAACCAAAGCTCAAGAAAAGCAGAGAAAAAGAAACATACGGTTTCTGTTCTACTAAACAGAAAACGGGGTGGAGGTCAAAGCCAAACTTCTACAACGCAACATTCCACATCAGCAGCATCATCAAAAGGCAATGGAACAACACGGGAAGAAACTTCACAACAGGGCTCAACATTCACATGCAAGGTATGTGGAAAAAAGGGACATTCACTCCACACATGCCAACAGATGCTTAACATGACTTAACAACAAAGAAGAGATTGGGTTCGAGACAACAGGAAATGCTACAATTGCTTTGGAAACCACAACGTCAGAGATTGTCATTCCACACGTATTTGTCTGCATTGCAAAAATAAACACCATACTCTTCTACATCAACATACCCCAACGGTGAATGCTGTGCAAGCTCAACATATTCAGCAAAACTTGCCACAGATTCAACATTCGCAGTCAACCAACACCTTTGGCGTTCTTCTTACAGCAGAAGTCGATGTCATTCACGAAGGGCAACGTACTTCAACTAGAGTTCTTTTGGATACTGGAGCTGGTAGTAACTTCATTACACAAAAATTGATGAATTACCTAGGACTACGAGTCAAACCCTCTAAGCAAAAATTCATAGTAGCAGGTGGTAAGAATCTACTATGTCGTGGCTCAACTATTCTTCAAATACAATCAAAATACGACAACACGCAGACAATGGACGTTGAAGTCTACGTTCTTGATGAAATAACATCCAACATTCCGTGCAGACGAATAAAATCAAAACAATGGGTACACTTAAAAGAAGTGCAACTTGCTGACACCAAGTTTCATAAACCAGGACCTATTGACATTTTGTTAGGAGCTGCAATAGTTGATAAAATTTGGAAAGCCCAAATAATAACCGGGGCCCCTGGGACTCCCAGCGGCTATTTTACCACACTGGGAATTGTTGTCATGGGTTGTACTACAGACACTTCAAGACAAGAAGGTCAAGTAGCCGTGGCTACAATTACTCCTGAAGCATTTGATATGGAAAAATTCTGGGTACTTGAAGAATTACCATTTGAGAAAATTCTAACTAAAGATGAACAGGAATGCGAAGCTCATTACCGAAAGAATATTATTCGTTTACCTTCTGGAAGGTATCAAGTACGATGGCCTTTCAAACAAAATGAACCTCAACTTGGAGATTTAACACGAATGGCATTTCGGAGATGGCAGTCAGTTGAACGAAAACTACTTCAAAATCCCGAAATGTATAAAGCTTACAACGCTTAACTGGACGATTATCTTGCAAAGGATGAAATGGAACTTGTTCCCAAACATGAAATAGAAAAGAAACCCTTTTACATCCTACCACATCATCCAGTCATTAAAGAATCCAGTACAACTACAAAATTACGAATTTTCTATGACGCTTCTGCAGAAACAGAGAACAAGAAATCTCTCAACGATACTATGCACACCGGTCCAGTTGTGCAATCTGAGATGTTCGACTTACTTCTCGGCTTCAGATTAAAAGATTACGCAATCTCTGAAGATTTAGAACAGATGTGCAGACAGATACTAATAGCTCCTCAAGAATGGAACTACAATCAAATCTTTTAGCGACGCAGTCCAGATGAACCAGTCCAACTTTATCGTCTCAAGACCGTGTCCTTCGGGGTGCGGAGTAGCCCGTATCTTGCTTGTCGTACAATAAATCAGTTAGCTGATGATAGCGTGAAAAAATATCCACTAGCTGCAACAATACTTAAGACAAAACTCTTCATGAATGACTTACTACACAGTCTCAAAAATCTTGAAAAAGGATCACAATTACAAAAGGATTTAATCGCCTTATGCAAGGAAGGCGGATTTAATCTCAGGAAGTGGAGTTCAAACTCAACAAAGCTTTTGGAACATCTACCCCTTGAATTTCGTGCTACTCAACTACCTCTGTCATTCAATAGGGACGACACAATTAAGACCCTTGGATTAATTTGGCATCCAGGTAGTGATCATTTCACTTTCTAGGTTTACCTGGATATGTCTAAAATTCCGACAACACGATCTATTCTCTCTGACATTTCAAGAATCTATGATACACTAGGGCTTTTAAATCCGACTATAGTTCAAGCAAAGATCCTTATGCAGAAAATTTGGACTCTTAAATTGGACTGGGATGAAACGTTACCAAAAGACATAGTTTCTTTGTGGGTAAATTATGCAATTAATTTACCAGAACTGCAAAAGCTGAAAATCCCTCGCTCTCTACGACATCGTGACGTCGGTGATTTTCAGATTCATGGATTTTCAGATGCTTCTGAAAAGGCATATGCCGCTGCAATCTATTTACGGGGCAAGCTTAATTAAAAAATATTTTGCAACTTGATTGTTTCAAAATCTCGTGTGGCTCCTATGAAAACAGTCACTATACCGATGCTTGAATTGCTCGGTGCAGTACTCATGCTTAAATTACTTCATTATGTCAAAAGGACTTGGGACCTCATGGACATGCCTATGTATCTCTAGACGAACAGCACCGTCTGTCTAAATTGGATTAATTCTCCTGCAAGCCGATGAAAACAGTTCGTAGGTAATCGAGTTCAGAAAATTCAAGCATTATCCCAAATTTCCGACTAGCATCATGTTGTGTCAGCTGATAACCCTGCTGACTGCGCTTCAAGAGATGTTAATCCTAAAAACTTGAGTTCTTATTCCCTCTGGTGGCACGGCCCGACATGGCTGACAGCTGAAAATTATGAAATTCCAATTTTTAATCCTAACCCCAAAATGGATGATGAAGCAAAAAAGCAGACAGCTGTTCTACGTATCGCTTAAGGAAATGCGACATCCATATTGGATCGACTCACTTGCATTTCATCTTGGAAAAAAGCAGTTCGAGTCACAGCACTATTATTGAGAATAAGGGACAATCACAGTTTCAAAGGCACAGCAATTGCACTTTTGTCACCACAGGACCTCAGCATAGCCGAGAATACACTCGTATCCTGGATTCAGCATCACACGTACCCATCCGAATTAGCGGACGTTAGCAACAACATCCCACTTAAGGATCGGCGTTTTAAGACATTATGTTTATTCTTAGACCCCCAAGGGATTCTACGTGTGGGAGGACGGCTAGAAAACGCTGACTTGCCGTTTGCCACAAAGCATCCGGCTATCATTCCTGGAGGCCACCCATTGATTCGAGCAATGATTTTATATCATCACTACCGTCTTGCACATGCCGGTAAACAAACAGTTCATACTTACATTCGCCAACAATATCAGATACCCAATGGGACGAAATACATCAAGTCAGTATTGGACAAATGTCTTATATGCTTTCGACATAGAGCCAAAGCATCAACTCAACTGATGGGTCAACTACCAGCAGTACGGATCACTGAAGCCCGACCATTTCTACACACTGGAGTCGACATGGCAGGTCCATACTTGTTAAAAGCACAAATTGGAACAGGCGCAGCCCGATACAAGGTCTGGATTGCACTTTTTACTTGTTACACTTCTCGAGCCGTACACTTGGAATTAGTGTCCGACATGTCATATGAACGATTTCTACTAGCGTTCAGAAATTTCATTTCAAGACGAGGAAGACCCGCAGTAATGTACAGCGATAATAATACAAACTTTGTTGGAGCGAATAACGCACTCATCAATAATTCCAGCACTCTGAAGGCTATGCAGGAAGTCACAGAGAAGATATTACCAGATATATCCATGAAAACAATCGAGTGGAAATTCAATCCACCCAGAGCCCCACACATAGGAGAGGTCTGGTAATCAATAGTCAAATTGATTAAAACATATCTGCATAAGATATTAACTCACGAGGCTTACACATGGGAGAAACTTACAGCAATACTGGTGTTCATTAAAGCTATGGTCAACTCAGGACCTCTCTTTCCAGCTTTAAATGATCCTACAGATTTGGAAATCCTCACACCAGCGCATTTTCTCATAGGAACCCCATTGACTACCATCCCAGAGCCTGACCTCATTCACATAAAACTGAACAGATTAGATCGCTTTCAATTAATTCAACGGAGGAACCAAGAACTTTGGAAACGTTGGAAAGAAGAATTTGTAACCTCTCTTCAACGCAGGTCAAAATGGAACAAGCCCACTGAAAACCTAAAAACCTGAGACATGGTTATCATTCTAGAGGACAATCAAACTCCATTGGAATGGAAGATTGGACGAATCAAAAGCGTTAATACAGGAAAGGATGGACTTGTACGAGTAGTCACACTCGAGACTGCAGGAGATTACAAGACAGTCAAAGGAAAATTACAGAAAACAGTAAAAGAATTTACACGTCCTATCGCCAAAGTAGCTAAGCTACCCACGGAAGAGGAAGAGAGCCCGAAGCTGAACAAAAACGACAAACCACCTGACTTACAGATGCCCATTACTCATGTAAAGAAGGTTCAAAGGTTAACTCTTGGACAATGGATTCAATCAATATTGACACTCTGTGCTCAAGGCATTTAGACTGGACCCAGTTCTCACATTTCAACAGAAAAACCAGCACATGAACTGCCTGATAACATCACAGGACTTCACAAGAATCCGGGACTTGGATTTTTCAATTAGATGTCTCATGGGCTACAATTCACATGCATCATGGCACTCATCCTTTCATTCCTTTTAGCGACATTAGAGCCATAACTAGAAAATGGTCTACTAATGTGCCCTCACCATCTCACCCTCTCGCATTCCAATTATATGTATAACTATTAATTGTTGATTTTGTTGATCTCTTTGCAGTTGATCAATGTGTGGGAGAATAAACGGCGATATACCTATATACCGCATTCGACAGAGATGACATAATACTTTTATTATTATACGAACTAAAATTCACTACACTAAATAATGTATCACACAAAAACATTTTTTTTAATTTAATGTGATACTTTCCTTATGACACTTATTTCTGACATGAAGGAAATCAGGAAAATAATTCTATTATTTACTGTATTAATCCTACGTGGACATTCTACACAGCGTGGACATGGAGCAAAGCGACCTTAATTCTATTCTGCGTCTATTTCCTCTACTCCCTGAATACTAAGAATATTGGAACCACTTCCTCTACTTGTTTTTCCTTTCAGCCTTTCCTTTACCAACACACCATAATATATTCCTATTTTTCCTCCCCAAATTCTATCACACACAGAATATTGGGAAATAATATATTGTGTTTAATTCAAAATAAATCTAACACTTGTTCACTATAGTTTGACTTGATAACAGGTTCTCGTCAAACTCCTCTAAAAACACACAGTACTTTCAAAGCTTTTATTACAACATCATAAAAGTCTATACATCTATTAACTCAGAACTGACAATTTTACTCATCCTATATAATTAAGGAAATTTCAGCGTATATTACTTCAAAGAAAGCAATATATCTAAATACTTATACCGGGCATGCCTTAAGGCTATTCGACCACAATCAATGCAACATATTGTGACAGCTAAACTGAAAGAACATATTATTATATTAAACCTTTATTTGCAACCCATTGGGTTGCTAACCTGCTAGTATTCTTATAATGTTTAGCGTTGAGTGTTGCTACTGTCATGTAGAGTAGACATGGATACGATGCAGGTTTAAGTGGCAACCAATATAAAATTGTAAACAATAGTTCTTTCTACTTTTATTTTGAATACACTAAACTTGTTTCTCTCTTAAAATCAATTCCTCGACAAAAATAGTTTGAAAATCTAAACAAAACTATTTTGACTGATCTTTACTTTTTTTTCTTTCAAAACTTTTTGCATCAGTTTTTGGAATCTTCCTTGCTCAAACTAATTTTGAAAAGTGGAATAAATAATTTTTCATTGGGCTCTGTGCCAATCAGGATCACTTAATTTTTGGAATTTTGAAATCTAGTGCTGTGATTGGCGCAGAGTTAAAAAGTGTAAATCAGCTTTGAAAGGTGCAAAACGCAACATTTTTCAAAATATGGTTGCATGAATGACGACAAAATGTCAAGGTGCGGCGAATGGTACTATAAAAGTTGTAAATAGTTGAAAACTGAGGGAGGAGATTAGGTTACAAGGTTGCTATCTAACAGTGTACTGCAAAAATTAATTAAGAGATTTTTTGTTTAATAGATATTCTGGGATCGTCTATATTGACGTCCTTCAAATATCAGTTTTTAGTACCCCCAGTTTCAACTTTAAACTTTTTCCCGACCTATTTTAACTACATGTCATGGACTTGCCTATCTATGGTATAGATATTCAGGGGTCGTCCATAATGACGTCATTCAAATATCATTGTTTTTGGGACCACCAATTTCAACTTTAAAATTTTTTTAAACCTTTTTTTACGTAAATTAAGTTACATGTTTTATTTGCATGTTTTTTTTAGTGTAAGAAAAAGTGCGTTCGAACGGACGAACGAAGCCACTAGAACGAAGCGTCGTTCTATTTTCTTGCGAAGGCCCGAGCTTTCGATTTGAAAATCACGAAGGCTGAGCTTTTGAGTCCGTTTTGCCCCCCGAAGAAGTCGGCGAGCTTTGGGGTGGTGAAGGGTTTTACCATTAGGGAGTCGAGCTGAAAATTTTTGCTGGCACAGGTTAGTAGGCGCGATGAGCATTGGAGCTTTCAGTATGTATATAGTGAACACAGTATAGGAAGGATTAGGTACAGTAAATATTATAATATTAGGGGTCTCACAGCTATAACGTCATACAAACTTTCTCAAATTCTGTCTACCCCATTATTATCATATACATGAATTTGTACATGACGACATGACTAATGTTAGTGGTAGTGTGTATTTTTTTTCAGACCCCTTCTCTTTATGACGTAATGATTTCAAGACCCCCATGGTGCTAACGGAAATAAAAGCTGTTGTCAGACCAAAAGTGAAAATATTTAGGTATTTAAGTTGAGTGATTGAGTCGAGTGTAATCTGTGAAACTAAAAATAGGTAGCCTTACTGTGGTAACTAACTACAGTCACGAGTTTTTGGCAATCATCTCCATTACAGCACTGTTTGGTTGCTAGAGTAGTGGAGACGATGTAACGTATTTATATTGTAACCTCAAAAAGCACGGTACTGTGGTGAATAGTAGCGATGGTGGTGGAGACTTAACGATGTTATGACATTGCAAGTTCTGTTAAGGGTAGCCAATGCAATTTTCACAATTTCAGTGCCCTACAACTGCCTTAAATAGTTTTTTAATGCATACGGTTAAAACAAGAATTAACATGAATGTCTGGTAATTTAAGTATTACCAAAATAAAATATTACCATGAAAATCGTCAAAAGGTCAACTGGCCCCTTGACATGGCGATGACATTGACTTCCGCCGCTCGTGGAAGTTTGTATTTGTTAGGATTGGCCTGGAACACGACAAATGGTCGATGGTTATGTGTGGCTGGTGTGATGGTATACTGTAGTAACTCTGGTTTACTAAGAAATTTTTCGTAGTCGACAGTTTTACTGCAGTAAGTGTACCTACTACACATGAGTTAACTACAGAAAATGGTTCAGTGGAGATGGATTTCTTGCGTTTCTATGATACCTTAGTAAACCAGAGTTAAGCTACTATAGTAATGGAGCTCCAGCACAAATAGTATTACTGCGGTATTGTAGTACTACTGAATGGTAGTACTACTAAACGGTAGTACTACTAAATCGTAGTGCTACTGTATAGTAGTACTGCTAAATGGTAGTACTACTGAATAGTAGTGCTACTTAATGGTAGTAGTACTAAATAGTGGTACTGCTAAATAGTAGTACTACTGAATAGTAGTGCTACTTAATGGTAGTAGTACTGAATGGTGGTACTACTAAATAGTAGTACTGCTGCATTGAAGTACTATTGAATGTTAGTACTACTGAATGGTAGTACTACTGATTTGTAGTACTACTTAATTTTTCTGCATTACTGTTTGTTTCTGCATCACCGTTGTTAAACAACTTGAATTTGTGCCAGTGGCAATAACACGTTTTGTTTTAGTTTCAACAATTTGTTCTTTATTTCTAAAATATTTAATGCTACTTATTTAATTTATATATTTCTTTTAGGTAATGATGTAGGCCATATATTGTTTTTCATGCCACTTTGAATTTAATATTTAATTTTAAATAAAATAAAAACAAAAATTATATTATTATTTTGTTGTTGTTTGTCGGTTTTTTAGTATTGGTAGTTGGTATACAGTACACACTACACAGTCATATTATATAAAAATAAAATGTAAACTCCATACTCCATATTCCATAATTCCATACACTATTAGCCTGTAGGTAGTAGGTAGGTACTTAGGTAGTAGAAGAGTGGAAAGGGAAAAAATCTACAGGTAGACAAAATATTTTCCGTCCTTCAAGACGGCCGGGAGGTGGAAACGCGCTTTCATGAGCTTTCAGGGACCCACCCGAGCTTTGAGTCCGTTTCAAAAGCTCAAAAATGCCATGAGTCCCTTTTTTTGGGCTCCAAAATAGAACGAAGCTCATATGAGCTTTAGTGAACGAAATAGACCTTTTTTCTCAGACTGGTTTTTTTTGAATTTACAACGTTCCATTCACATATTTTTGGAAAGTGCAAAATGTCATATATTTATACATGTTTTTTCGAAAATTCAGGCAGCGTGGGCTTTCTGCGCTGGCCGTATTGTCCAGTCCTGTACGTAACGATAATATAAAGTCAGGATTGCAAAACACTGCTTAAATTAAAACTTTAAACTACACCCTGAAAGCTTGTGTAGGTTAAACCTTTTTAGTTAACTCTGAAACAGTTTTAAATGTAACTTTAACTATCTCAATACAGTAAAATGCTGTTAGGCAATTTTGATTTAATTTTGTGTGTGGATATTGGGTTTTATTTTGTAATAATTATGAAAGTACGGTTTTCTATAATAATTTACGCCTAGACTGGTAAGTGATGTCCAACTTTAACATTGCCTTTTAAAAAAATACAATTTTTAAAATATGTCAATATTCTAAAATTAAATTTCAGAAAACAGCCTAAGAATGAGAAAAAATTCAAAATCGAATGAAAACTAAAGAAGGTACGGGGTACAATGAGATATTAAAGTTATGTTTTCATCAAACTTTGGAGGGAGGCTGTGATCAAACATTGCAAAATGCAGTTTCAAGATGTTGTAACTACAACCTTTTAAAAGTTTACAAAATTGTATTGATTTATTTTGGAAAGTTATAAAATGTCCTATTTGTACGCTTTTATAAAGTCAACAAGTTTAAATATTACAATTACACATATATTTAATACAGGTAATGGGCAAAATATTTAATGCAATAATTTAGTAAGTGCACAACCTTGTATTAAAATATTTTTTCAAATAGCTAAAGATATTATGTTTACGCGTTTTTGAAATGGCAATTATGGTAACTTAAATTATTTCAAAAAATGAAGAATAATTTATTTCAATGTTTTTAAAACAGTGCAAAAAGTTTCATTCAAGTTTTTATAAAATTTGAAAGGTACTATTTAAATAATTTTCAAAAATTTAAATTGTTCCAGTTACATGACTTTGAAATATCTAACTGTTATGTGAGCCTGATTTTGAGAATCCTAAAGTGTGTTATGAACATGCAATAAAAAGATTACAATAATTTTATTATACATTCAAATTAGTCATTTTGTCGTTTTTAATGAGTTATAGAACATTTTAAAATTAAAAAAAAATTCAATCTGCTTTTTTTCTTCACAATTTAAATCCCAAATTGAAAACATTTTCAAGAAGAATAAATTTTTAAGTACACTAAACATTGTTTTAAAATCTCATTCGTGCCGCTTGTTATAATGAGACTTTAGACCGCCCTTAGTCGTGGCAGCAAAACTGCACCCCTTCATAGGACATTTATGTGGCTGAATTTTCTTCCCATCGGGTCTATATTTGCATGTCATTTCATGGCTAGATTTCTCGCCTGATGAGCAAAACCACTTTTCGCAAAACGTGCACTTAAACGGTTTAATTTGAAGGCCATCTGGACGCATCCTGCAACGTTTTTCGTGCTCTTTTTTTGAAGTGTTCGTCTGACTTCCATGTGAACAAAAGGAGCAGCTAAATGGTCTTTCGAGAGTGTGTGTGAGAGCGTGGGCGGCCAAACCATCCTTTGTTTTAAACGATTTTTCACAAAGTGGACACTTAAAGCTTTTTATATTCGAATGACGCCAACAAACGTGCCTTTTTATTTGTGATCTTGTTGTTGCCACAAAATCACATTCTAATTCTGGGCAATGAAATGGTTTTTCTCCAAGATGTCTCCTTAAATGGTCCTGCAGAGCCTGGAAAGTCCTTATTTTTCTCCCGCACAAGTAACATTCAAATAATTTGAGTTCAGAGTGCACTCCAAGATGGGTCTTTAAATTATTTTTGTATTTAGTTGAAAAATTGCAGAGTTGACACTTAAACGGTTTGTAGTTTAAGTGAAATTGAGAGTGTGATTTTAAAGTGCCTAAACTTTCAGTTGTGAAATCGCACTGATCTTGAGGACACTTAAATGGCTTGACTTTAATTGTGCTTTCATGAATTCTCCTTACATGCTTAGCTATATTGTTTTTGTGTTTCGTTTTCCAACCACATTGTGAACACTTGTGCATGAGCTCCAGGTCATGACTTTTTAAGTGAGCTGACAAATTGCTTGTGTAATGAGTTGAGAATCTACAATTGGGACGAGGACAAATGAATTTTTTTGATTCTGCAGAAGCGTGGCTTAGCATGTGTAATTTGAGAAATGGGAAGCTGTTGAATTTTCTGGGACACACTGAACAGTGGAACGGGAGTTGTTGGTGCACGCGGGCCAAATGGTACTTCAGAAAATGTGGGACCCATGTAGAAAATTCACATTCGGAAACTTGACATTTTACGAGTTTCTGAGACCTGTGAGATGCAGCTAAATGATTTAATAAAGAGCCAGTTGAGAGTTCTGCGTGACTTGGACAGATTGGACACTTGTACAACTTCTGACCATGGGTTTTAAATATGGCATTTCTTGAGTTTCTGGGGCTTAATTTGTTAACAAGCGGCGGTACATCCAGTCTCACAATGTGAATGCGAATGTGCCTTGTTATTCCGTTTAAAATTAAAAGGTAGTTATCACTGTTTTTGCTACTAATTTCTTTGAGCCGCTTGCCTAATTTTTCCTCATTGTTTTCTATTTTTGGAGCGCAGCTCGAAATATTGGAATTTAGTTTTAAATGCGGTTTTAATTTTTCTAGCGATTGCTGTGCTGCTGTTGTTGGTAGTTTCAAAAGTCGGACTTGAAGCTGAAGGGTAATTCCGTGGGACTCAAGAAGTGCTTGGTAATTCTGCATGACTAAAAATTGCAATAAATTTTTGTCATCATTAAAAAATCAAAATGGCCCACCTCTAAATAATTTTAAAAATTAAATAGGATATTGAAAATACGCACTGAAAAACGTATCTAACAACATTTATCATTATTTTGTATTTTTTGAAAATAATAAATACTATATTTACCTGTTATTTAATGTTTAGGTTTCTTTTCTGTAAAGGAAGCTGATTTTAATTTTAAAGTAAAATTACAATCAAAAACTGATCCGCTGCTTTGAGGGGCTTTGAAATTGTGCCGTGTCGGTGGAATGTTGAGTCAGAACTGAATCGTGGAAAAAAGAAGCTACTATATAGACTGCAGACTGCGTAGAGGTGGTCATGTACTGTTAGTAATGTAGTTGAATGTAGAGATTGACCGTTCAGAGGGACGTGTAGTGAGGCTCTGATGTACTAAGCTGGGAGCGTGCATAAATGTCGTGGAACAAAAGTCTGAGGTTTTGATACCCCATTACCCTCCCTTAGTCAGTATGTGTGCCCATGCTAAAGATATAATCATTTACTCAATCGTTAAGCTGATAGATAGGAAGTTAAAGAGTCCTAAAAATTGGAAAACTGTGACGACATTATTTATGGACCATCCCGTTTACCTGGCTTTAGGTGTTTTATTAGTTCTGCAGGAGAAAGGTTGACCGTTGAAATGAGGTGGTGTTCAAACAGGCTGTAATGTGATGAGCCCGGATAGGATTAAAGGAGACTCCCTACTGCTTTGGCTTCCCTGTAATTTCAACACCAAAATAAACAGAAAAGGGCGAAAATAAAGAAGCCTGCATTCCATAGCTGCTGCATTTAGTTTCTGTTCTTAAAAGGTTCAATCAATGAATTTAAAGGGAGCTCTAACCTTTTCTGTGTAATTACTTTTAAGGCAGCTGAATGTCTGTGTACACTTTTGCCGTTCTTGACGTGCATACCTGCCTCTCAGGTAGTTGATGCTCTTTGGGTGACGAATGAGGTGGGGCGGTGGGGTACTAAGGAAAGGGACTGCCACTGTTAAAATGTGGTAGAGAGCTACTAAAAATACATTAAATTTTAATTTTCTGGGCAATATTGCCAGCAATGTTTCCACATTGAAATGCAAACCTACGATGTAAATGTTGCTTGTTATTCCGTTTAAAATTAAAAATTCGTGATCACTTTTATTTTTACCATCAATTCTATTTAATCAAAGAATTACCCTGAAATTTATTTGTTTACCTGTTTCTGCCTGTTGTGGGGGCATTTATAAAAATATTTCTATTTCGTTTCAGCTGCTATTTTAATTTTTAAGGCTGTATCTTTGTAATTGTGGTTGCTTATGCAATTAAAAAAAATATAGGTTGATCCGTTAAATTTGAAGGCGCTATATTTTCTTACTGCTTATAGTGCATTATTTAAACTTGAACTATATTAGGGAAAAATATGACTTTTAATACTCTAATCTCTAAATGAAAATTTGCAGTATTATGAGGGGTTGCCAACTCTCACAGTTAACTCCTCCTACAGTTTTACGAATTTACCCCTTATTGGGGTGTCATTAGATAGGCCTTGCTCCAGCGGATGGAATGCCGGTCTTGGAAAATTTAGTGTTTTGGCACTGTTTTGAATTATTCACGTTTTAACTTTTTAGCTCTGCACCAATCACAGCCTCACGATTCAAATTTTTAAAAATTCCAGGGTCCTGATTCGTACAAAGCTAGATTTTTAATTACAAATACTTCTAACTTGAACGCCATAAAAAATTGAGAAAAAAATGAAAACTGATAAAATAAATGGAACTTGGCCAGAAAATCATTAATGCAATAATAATAATTTTGTTTAACCACTGCACTGTCTTCAGTTCTTGTTTTTATTTTCGTATCTATGTCTACACTGTATTACTGCACCTACACTCAAGCCAACGGGAAGTTTTGCAATAATATTGGCGTAGCAGTGTGGCGTTCCAACAATTTATTTTTATTTTCTTATCTCTAAATTAAAAACTCCATAACGGGATATGGGTTGGCCACAGTTAAGAGCCACCAAGTGAAGTCGATGGTCAACCGGATGCCTAAATAAATACAGATAATGTCGATAACAAACTTACCGTATATTCTATAAGAGTACGCACCGCGTACTATTTAAATATTAACCTCTTAGACCCGCGTACTACTACAGAACCGCGTACTAAATAAAATGTACGAATTCCCAGCGTATGCAAATTATTTTCTCCTGTCTCCTGCCATTACCTTGCAAACAACCAGAGTTATAATTTTACTTTTTTACTCCTCACCCGCGTAATATTCAAACTGAGACCTCTCAGACCCGCGTTATATTACCGGCCCCCGCATTATTATAGAATACAGGAATCCTAAGGAAACATTTCGTAAACATTTGGCTAAGCCAAAGTCTTGGTAAAATCTTAACCCTCCCAGGCCTGTGATCCAATAAAAGTGTGGGTGTAACAGCCGGTCCTTCGGACGATAAGTAAAAGATTATAATAAAAAACGCAGGGTGAATTTAAAATCACACAAAAGATGCACAATCAGCTTTTACTTACCCTTGCGTACAAATGACTGTCATACGACTTATTTAACCCGCATTAATTTAAAACCTTAATTCCAGGCTAACCTTAAATCATAACTGAGCCCAGCCATGTCGGTGACCATAGTGTAATCAGGTTAAGTTACAGGTCAAAACGTACCTAGAGCGCGCCTGCGGGAAAACCATGACCTGGTTAAGCTTTTGATCCAAGCTTAGCCAGCGCAAGGTTGTGATTGAAGCTCACCCTAGGCACGTCCGTGACCATATCCCAATTCGGAAAAATCTCTGCGCAAAACTTACCCTGAGCAAGCCTGTGGGCTCAGAAAATATAACAGCATGCGACCAGTGAGACAAATTATTAATTTTGAGCAAGTCTGGGATAAATGATTAAGCCAGTCAACGCTACGGTAAAACCTATCACGTGCCCGCCTCTGATCGAAGTCTGTCACTATAGCGTTACCCGGGCAAGTCACTTATCAAAACTTACCCCGAAGAAGTCTGATTCCATACTGTAATCCACGCAAGGCTCTGGTCAAAACCTACTTCTATCATGCCTATAGAAAAAATTTAACTCTGGCAAAGTTCAGATTAAAGCTTACCCCTGGCAAAGTTGAGGTTGAAGCTTACCCCGGGCAAGTATCTGGTCAAAACTTGGGCGGTCTAACCCTATGGTAATATCTTAACCTAGAAGAACCTTTATTTAAAGCTTATACTAGGCAACCCCAAAGTCAATTTGACCACAACCTCATTTACTGTAACAAGTGAAAGTGAAAAATATATATTACATTTTTAATCGCAACCCATCTAACTAAAGAGACTAAAGGGTTGCTAACTAAAGAAAAAAAAATGAAAGCTGATAAAATAAAATGGAACTTGGCCAGAATTTGTTAATAATAATAATAACAATAATTTTGTTCAACCACTTCATGTGTTATCTTCGTATCTATGTCTACACTGCAGTACAGAACCAACACTCAATATAATGGAAAGTTTTGCAATAATATTGGCGTAGCAGTTTCGCGTTTCATCAATTTATTTTCTTTTTAATCTCTAAATTAAAAACTCCATAATGGGATATGGGTTGGCCACAGTTAAGAGCCACTAAGTTAAGTCTATGGTCAAACGGATGCCTAAATGAATACGGATAATGTCGATAACGAACTAACTGTATATTCTATAATGGAACACACCCCGTACTATTTAAATTTGTACCTCTAAGACCCGCGTACTAAATACAATGTACAAATTACCGGCGTGCCGGCGTATAGAAATTATTTTCTCCTGCCATTACCTTGCAACCAGAGTAATAATTTCTCTTTTTTTCTATCTTCTCACCCGCGTACTATTACATGCCCGCGTAATACTGAAACTGATACCTCTCAGACCCGCGTAATATTACCGGCCCGCGCATTATTATAGATATAAGGTAATCAAAAAATTTAATATGCGCTTTCAATGGACTGATTAGCAGTATAGCGTGTAGTTAATAATAATTAGTGGTGGTATGTAGGGATGGAGTCGGTGAAACGGTGGTGGAAAATACAGGCCCAATAATTTTATATAAATTTCCGTTTTGCCAATACATAAATATATTTATTTTCATGTACTGCACTGTTTTAATGTTCAACAAATTATGTACCAAAAATTTAAGTAGTGCAATACATCAAAATAAATATAATTATGGACAACATAGAAATTGATATACCATAATATTGGACCTGCCTTTTCCACCACCGTTTTACCGACACCATCCCCACCACCACTAACAAAACCTGGAGAATTCAATACCCATCACTGCCACCCCCAAAAACATTTCTTTTGGCAAAACCTATAAACTGAACCTTCACCCCCACCACGATTACTAAAAAAAACTTTAAAATTCAACCCCGCCGCCAACACCACCACCACTACCCAAAACTTTAAAATTAACTCCTACTACCACAACACCTACTAGTATTAATAAAAACTTTAGAATTCAATTCCTAACACCTCGACCACTACCACCACCAATAAAAAAAACGGAAGATATTGTATTCACTCGTACAACAAATTCTTATTAATTCTGCACAAAGCTAACCCCGAGCAAGCCTGTGGGCTCAACAGATATAATAGCATGCGGCCGGTGAGGCAAATCATTAATTTTTGGCAAGTCTGTGGTAAATAATTAAGCCATCCGACGATACAGTAAAACCTATCCCGTGCACGCCTCTGATCGAAGTCTTTCGCTATAGCGTTATCGGGGCAAGTCAATGATCAAAACTCACCCCGAGGAAGTCCGATTCCATACTGTAACACAAACAATGCTAAGGTTATATAACAATAATAATAAAGCTCAGGTTAAAACCTACTCCTACCACGCCTATGGGAAAAACTTAACCCTGGAAAAGTTAAGATTAAAGCTTTACCCTGGCAATGTTAAGGTTGAAGCATACCCCGGGCAAGCATCTGGTCAAAATTTGCGCGGTCCAAAGCCTATAGTAATAACTTAACCCACAATAAACTTTATTTAAAGCTTATACTAGGCAACCTTAAAGTCGATTTGACCACAACCCTATCTACTGTAACAACTAAAACTGAAAAATATATATTACATTTTTTAATCGCAACCCTTCAGGTTGCTAACCTGCTAGTTATATCTAATATTTGCTAGTGTAAAATTGCAAAATAGAGAATTAAAAGTTGTACGAAAATTTATTAATTTACTATAACTAAATGCTAAATGCAATCTGAAAAAAAAATTGAATTATGCAATGTGTAATTGTAAGTGTATGCAAGTGTATGTAAAATACCAAATATTTATCTACATAACAGCTTGTACCCGTACTACTCGTATCTATACCACTGGTCTCTCGTAGTAACAATGTGATTATTGTTGTACAATAATGTACAAGAAAAAATCGCACGGGACAACTTTGCCCCAGCCTACGGTTTCGAAGTCTAATCGTACCCTCACCAATCATATTCAGCCCACTTGTAATTATGAGGAAACTAGAGCACGAGACTCTTAATATCGGGTCATGGGTTCGAGCCCCACGTTGGGCAAGTAGATTTTGCTTCATCTTTTTCTAATTTATTTTAGTTTCATATGCAATTCACAACATTCACTTGCAAAACAAAAAAATATTATAACTGCAAGCAACAGTGAAGTTTACGATCTTACATAAAAATACACCTAATTAAAAATACACAAATATGTGAAAGTTGCCAAAATTTTTTCTGACGGAGTACTGAAAGCTGGCTTCTACAAAATTGTCAACTTTGGGATGAAGACTGAAAACAGTAGATACCTAAGAGGCGGAGACAGACATCCAAAGATGAGCATGGTCTGGACCAGAGAAGAAGTTTCCAGTGCTAAATTAAGGGATGGAAGCTAAAGCAAGTTCTTGTCCGGACAAAACAAACTTATCAGGGAATCGTACTTCCAGATACAGGTCAGAGTTTGAAGTTTAATCCAAAGTTAAAGACCCAAGGAATTGGAAGAAAATAATAGGTAATGCGCTGCAGTTCCGGAACTAGGAGGCGCCAAAGATTGCAAGGACTCCAGTAATACTCGGTACATTAAATTATTTTAAATTTATTGTGATCAAAATTATCACATAGTTTTTGATCAGTCAGACTAATGTACGTGTATAGTAGAAACAAAATTTAATCTATACTTATAGTGTTTAAAGATAATTTAATTTAGGTCAGTTTACTGCTAGCGTATATTTAGGACCATAAAATACCTAATTATCCAAAAATTAATTCCAGAATTTTAGTTTTTCCGTCATATGATTGACAAAGATGTATATAGTAGATACATGATTGTAATTACCTCAGAAATACAATAACCACTAATATTAAGATAACCCAAATTATTAGACTGTACAGCCTTGTGCTGATTAATGTATATAATAGGAGCTTGTACTCATTCATTATCATAATTGAATCCGCATTCCTTAAAGTTAAAATTATTTTAAATTGAAATTGTAAAATAATTCAGTGGGAAAATGTCGGAATTGGATAAAGAATGTATACGAAAATTTAAGTTAGTTGTCCACGCCACACTGTGTCGGTTGGTGGATGTTATTGGGATTGTTCTGCTGGCAAGAGAACGTAAGCCATAGCTATGCGGTTGCTTTTGCTTCTCGGACAAGTTGAAACTTGTTTCAGCCTGTCTCCAGTCGGTTGCCACCCAAACGTTTAGAAGTTGACGACGGACGTTATGGGTTATGCTTAAGTGGGAGAGCAGGCAGCAGACTGCTCCACAGTCTCGGTATCGGAGTGGTGGGAGCAGTAAGAGAAGCATTTTGGGTCCCGATGATTTCCAGAAATAGTACACACATTGAGACTACTAATAGTTTAGAATTGTCTACAGGCTAAATAAGATAAAGAGATAAATCCTGTTAGATATTAAGTACTATTATGGGTAGGGAAATCATCGTGTCGTCTATAAGTAAAATCATTGATCTACATTGTGTCGCTGTTGTGAAAAGGAGAGAACTTTTTATTGTGTAATTAAAGAAAATTGATTCTAGTCATCGTTAATTACATGTGGATGTGTTTCTAATTTACTTCATTCACTAGTTAGTCTGCATCACTGCCCAGGCATTTTACCTATTTCTAACAGTTACATTCTTGAGTGAGACAATGTTAACTGTGTAGTATATACTTAATTTATACTTAAGACATAAGAAGACTAGCATTACATTTTATGTTTTCTTTAAACTAAGTACAGCCGTACAGCCAACAACTAAATAAACCAGTATGTTTAGGAACACAGTGCCGTGTTTCGTAAGTTTGCTTAAATACTAAGGAGCCTTTTGGCAGTTTGATGAAAATATTTCATTACAGATCGTACTAATCTACGGTTGACGGTGATGGTATCTAGGATGGCAGTGAGAAAGACGAAAAAAATTGCAGTAAGTAATTATTTCTGCATTAGTCAATGCATATCTTCACTGTAAACAACCAAATAATTTTTGATGTATGAAATATTGTTGCCTAAGTGACAGTTTGTTACTTCCAGCAAATCAATAATTAATCTGTATATTTGCTGCAGGAAAATTGTGTTCAAACGATCCGTCTGGGGATCAATGTATCAACAAAATCTGTTACCTGAACTCTACTCGCTCTGAAAGCAGCGAAAGAGTTAAAATTTGCACTAATCGGTCCATTAAAGGCAGATGTGAGTCCCAATTTATTATAATTGCATCTCATATTTGTTCGCAAGAATTTTGATTTGTTTTATCAAACAAGCTTTTATTATTTTGACACTAGGAGTAAGGCCAGTTTTTATATATTTATTTGTATTTTGTAGGCTCTCACTCCAACTCGTTACGGAGTGGTTGGAGCATTTTATTGCAAACCTGGAGACTGCCTTTCACTCAATGAAACTTGTTACTCATTCGATCGTGACTGCAAGGAGACAGGGGGCACATTTCAGTGTCCAAGTTTGTCTTTATTTAACTACATTTAAAATAAATATTAACCTAATAACCTTTTACGCTTTTAACTTGTTCATTTTTAATACGTTTTTAATTTTAAGAACAAATTATTATACTCTAATAAATTATTATTTCAATTATTTTACTGTTTTAAGATTAAAATTGATGACAGAACTGCTTTACATAATAATTTCAGGATTTAACCCAATTATACCAACTGAAGCACCCCTACCTAACAATGAAACAGGAGTTCCGATTGCAAATGCATTTGAAGGATCAACTTTACTAACTGTTGGTATATCAATGGCTGTAATTCTACTCTGTGGAGTCCTAAGAGCAGTGAGTTGGGGTAGTTTCATGTATTGTATGTATGTTTGTATGTATGTATGTAGATTTATTGCATATACGGGCCATGGCCCACACACAAATCATATTAAATGAGGTTACAGAGTTTTTGATAACAGATAATATATGACACCACCTTAGCCAAGGGGAAAATTATTTCTAATTACAAACAGCATGATCACGAACAAACGAATTTGAGTATACATAAATTGGTTCATTTCATAACTCTATTTAGCAGTATTTATTTTAAGTGATTCACAACAAACCTAGCTATATTCGGGTGATTAAACAATGATTAGTGATTAGTAATTGAAACCCTTATAGATACAATGCCAGACAGAGACCTCTTCTTGACCTTATTATGGTAAATTTGGAAGCGGTCCTGCTGCCAGTTACTAAAGTCGGAATTCAGCCTACCGGTATTATATTTTCTAAGAATTTTTGATCACAATATCTTGTAACAATAGTAACGATATTATATTTAACAGTTAGGTATTTACTTTGAATCTTATAAAACAAAAACATGGCTAGCCAAAGGAGACAAAAATTAACTAACAGATTTTTTTTGCTTACTTTATATTACTTCATCAGCCAACAATTATATATTTATTGATTACGATTTGTCCCAGACGACTCGATTTTGATCAGGTTTTTTCCATCACTAGTGTAAGTAATACCATCCGCGTTGAAGGCGTAGGATCCTGAGTACTTGACTGACTTGAAGGAGGGGTCCATTTTCTTTATCTAGTATTGTTCCGTAAGATGTTTATGGATTTCTTGTTCTCTTCTACTTTGGCACTGTTGAATGTAGACATGGGGTAGTGAATTCTTCAGTTGTGACTTCAATCGTAGCACCGAAGATCCTTCTTGCGTTTCAGCCAGCTGGACAAAAAGAAGTAGTGGTTTACTGTCAATTTTATTGTCAATTCGTTTTGCCTTGATGATATGAACATTTGTAAGTTTGAGCGTTTTGGAGATCACTGAACTTGCATCTTCTGTTGGGGATGAGCAGACTGAGAGTCCTGTGATAAGAATTTCTTTTTTGATATTCGGTCTTTGGTGGTTCCACAGGCTTTGGTCCAATTGTTGTAATCGATTCTCCAACTCACTTGATTTAGCTTTCAGCAGACTGGTTTTAATTTCCTGTCGTTTCTCCAGCTCACTTATTTTAACTTTCAACAAATTAGTTTCAATTTCTTGTCGTCTTGCTGACTTGTTCAACTTTTCATATAATTCTTAAAATTGTTTGTTCATGTCAGCTTTGAAGACTTGAATTTTAGAAAGCAATTCCAATTTGACGCGTTCTATCTGCGAGTTGAACAGTGAGGTTGATTGTTGACACATGAGCTGCAATTGTTGGGCAAAGTAGGCAGCTAGCTGTTCCTGGTCTTTTGGTACTTGCATTCTTTTTTTGCTTGACATGGTTACGGAACAGAGGACAACTAGTTGAGATGTTGGGTTGACACAAGGTTTTTGTATTAAAATTTCCCTTCCTTCTTAATAGTTATGTACCTCTCATGTTGATTCTTGCACCAGGACAGCCAGCATGGCAGGATTTTAGATCTTGTTAAAATATCACTAATTTAGTTATACCTTAATAATTTCGACCTGAATTTGACTACTAACGCACTTTTGGTTGTAGTTCTAATTTCGAATTGTTCAAAAGTTTTACATTTATCACTCAAAAAAATGAAAAACAAAAATCTTTTATGAAATAAAAGAGGAGCTCGTGGGAGATAGGTGTTTCCCCTTGCGTGCGCTAGGTGGCTCCCCGTAAAATCTAGTTTCATGTATTGTAGCCCCCGGAGCAGATTTATTGGTCCTCTCAAGAGAACTTTAGGAATTGCTCCTTCAAATAATTGTGAGCTGCACAAATTGAATTTAATAATAATTATAATTATTAATTTGTCTTTTCTTTCAGATGTATATAGTATTCTGTGCATATTACCTGTCCCTGTCATCCCTCCTTCACAATTGCGTAAAATCCTTATCTTCAACAATAAGAGACGTCATCAGTGGCCGACTAGACCTATTTTATCTACTGATGACGTAATTTGTGAATGACTGTCTAGTGACCAAGCAGGACTTGTGTCATTAAGCATGTAACTACTTATACTATTTTTCCGCTAACTGATCAGCCTTTTTTGTATTTTTTTTCAAGGTTCTTATAAATGGGTTCCGTGTCGCGGAGAAGTAGTAAACAAGTTTGCAGTTTCATCAGATATAAATCAGTCTAATACTAGATGGTAAAATCCAGTGCAACGCCGCGACAAAATTGTGAAAAAAAAATAAAATGTATAGCTTAAACGATAGAGTTTGAATAGAGCTTTCCACCTATCATAATATTATGTAGTCTAGTCGCATAAGAAATGATAAAAAGTGCGCAAACTTTTTTCCGCCAATGGGATTCGAATTCGAAACTTTGGAAAAACCGTCCGTATGTTTAACACTCTGCCGACTGTGGTAGTTGATTGATGTGGCTCATGTGTGGTTGTTGCCGTTCCGTTGCTTGAGTTTAAACTTTCACATGCGGGAAGTTAAAACTAAGGGGGAACGTGGCAACAGCGACAACTTTAATCCTAATTAATAATTAAAGTCTCATCAGCTGTAACTTTGTACGCACCACCAACTCCGCCAAAATTCCAAGACAGCAAAATAGCTAATTTTTTTCCCTCTTTTTTAATACATCAAACATAGTGGAGTTAGCGGTGCGTCCAGAGAAAAAAAAATCAACAAGCTGTAACGCTATAGCATTGCCAAAAACCCGGGTAAAATCGAGTTTTTAGGAGTTTAAATTTCAAAAAAATCAAATGTGTGCTAAACGGCCAACAAAAAAATATGCGATAACAAAAATGTTCATATTTTGGCCATACGTTGTTTCAAAAAATATTAAAGGTTTTAGGTTGACCCGGGTATTACGAGATACTATATGCATGTATTCCACTAAAACTGAGGATCCTTACTATAAGAAGTATGGGTCACTCGAAAAAAAATATTTTGTTCACATGGGAGATATCGACCGGGTCTGTTTGGACGATTTAATTTAGATCTTCTCATCAGCGATTTCCTGAGTACGTAGTACGGGCATGTTAAGGAAATGAATTATTTCCTGGGAAAAACTATCACGGACGTGTGTTCCTTCCTTACAAAGGCAAGGAAGTTGGAGTCTGGAGATTGTTTTGTTGAAAGTATGTGCGTCTCTGGCACTATGAGGTTAGTGTGACAATATTGTATCATTGTTATTTCAACTGGATTTAGTCCCAGTGATTGTGTTACGTAAACTGGCTTAACTTTTTGATAATGAGTGTCATGTAAATTTCCTTAATAGGTTTTGACGGATCCTAAGGATTTACTAGAATGGGTAACTACTTAAACTGATTATTTAAATTTTTGCTTAGTAACTCTTTGCTGTGTTATACTATGCTACAAAGATTAAAAAATCAAAAACGTATATTCATAATTTTACTACTTTTGCATGCGTTATTCATAACTACATTTTTTTGTCGATTTAGAAAAAATATAGCTGGACAGAAGAAATTCCTTGGAGTGCTGTTGTTGGTAAACGTGTAATTCACATTAAGTAATTAAATTACGTGCAGCACAAAACTGCAATTTATAATAAATTTTGTGTACAAGTTATAAGTTTGTAAATATTTTGAATTTCAGGTGGAGGCTACTCAAAATCAAAATCAAATGGTTTGTTTGAAAATAATAAATATAACTTACGATTAGTTCATACATATTTCATAAATACTATACATATATCTACATATTATAAATATGATTCATTTAAAATTAACTATACATTATTGGACAAAATTTTTTAGAAAATTACTACATTGGGCGAGTTGCAATTGATAACACGTTCATTTGTGGGAAGGTAGATGCTTCTGATAGAAAGTGTTACATTACAAATCAAGGCAAAGAGTACTATAGTACTAGTTACCAAATTCTTGTTGACAAAACAGAAAATGTTCAATGTTTCCAAAATGCATTAGCTATGCAATCTATTGACAAGTTGGACTGTAGCCCAGGTCGAGTTGCAACTCTTGAGGAAAGTGTAAATATATTTGATCGAGATAAATGTGAGATATAGTATACCGTTTTAATATTCGGCTCATTACTGAAAAATCTTAGATTTTGTAATCAGATTATTTTGATGGCCTATTGATGTAACTTACATTTGATTGTTTACAGGTGCTTTCAAATGGCTGCAACGCGTTCAGGCAAGCAAATGGGCAGTAGCTTATGATCCCATTTCCTCAGAGCAAAACGACAGGTTGCCTGGTTATCCCCCGACAATGTGAAATAACTGTCTTAATATTGACTTGGAGTTTATAAACATATAAGCAAATTTGTTTACACTATTTTGTTATCAGGTGTTAAATTATCCAGAGAATTGTATTGAATGAGTAACTAGTTAAACCTATAATTTAAATTTAGTAAAAAAAAATTCAGCTCATTGACCAAATGGTTATTTTTTTTTTTTAAATCGACTTTGATTTCTTAATTGAAAAAAAGTGTAGCAGCTCAGTAGATATTCCAGCAAATGCAGTTGATGAAAATGATAAATTTTGTAAATAACTACTTTGTAAAAACTTAACAATGTTGTATGGACTAACGCCAAATCGACTCAATGAATAAATTATTATTATTATCATTATATTAAATGCGGTTTTTTTGTAAATTTGTAATTTCAATTCCTTTTATTTATTGTAAAACACAAAACTGTTTTGACACTGTTGTTAAGTACGGAAATTTGTTTTCTGTTGTCCTGATTTGTATTTAAAATCTTTTCGTGTATGTGATTTTTGTAATATGAAATGAATGTGAATGTAGTCGCAAAATTCGTACCTAATCAGTTTGACTTAAAAACTGTGTGAACGTTTTTTGCAGCATTTTTCGTAACTTTCTTTTGAGTTGTTTCTCCCAAATCCTTTGCAGCAAAATGAGCAGCTTAATGGCTTTTTGAGAGTGTGGGTTTGAGCATGGGAAGCTAAACTAAATTTTGTAATAAAATTTTTTTCACAAAGTGAACACCTAAAGCATTTTATGCTTGTTTAACCTTCCTTCAAATGACGACGATTGAAGTGCGACTTCATTCCCGATCTTGATACTGCCAAAAAATCACATTCTGACTTTGGACACTTAAAGGGTTTTTCTCCAACATGTCTTCTCACATGGTTCTCAAGAGAAAGAAATGAACTCATTTTCCGCCCGCACAAGTTGCACAGGAACATTTTGAGCTCGGAGTGCACCTCCAGATGCCTCTTCAAATTAGTTTCGTATTTACTTGAAAATTTGCAAAGTTGACATTTAAATAGCTTGGATTCTAAATGAAATCAAGAATGTGATTTTATTTCCCTTATTGACTCGAGCCGGAGCCGGAGCAGATGTTTTTAGTTGTACACTGAACAGTAGAGGCAAAATATTGGCCGTTGAAGGTATAATTACTTAATTACTGATAAATAGGATTTGGGGTTGGACGCCAATGACGTTACAGAAATTTACCAAATTTCTCTGATCACTCCCCACAACTTGTCATTATCTTGAGTAATACGGGAGTGGTTTATTATCATTAACGCAGCATGTTTTTTTTTCAAGTTAGCCACCCTCAATGTGACTAACGTCCTTTGGGTTCAACCCCTTGTGGTGTAGAGTGCCGAGTAAAAAGGATTTTCACTGCTGTTTCTCCTTCCCTTCATCCCTTCCAATTCCTTTCAGCACCAAAATAGGCAAAATTAAAACTTAAAGATACGAAGCAAGGATTACTCCTGCTTTATTCTTCTACTGTCATATTGTACAAGTACGCTAAGCATTATTTAACTACAAAGTGCCGCATCTTTTTACTTTTTGAAAATAAACATTTTTATACTCATGTGTTTGAATAATTGTGCAAAATCTTCTATTTCAATATTTTTAAAAATTGTAAAACAAAATATTTATTTTCTTAATATTTTGTGTGCTTTAAAATGATATAATTATCATTTGCATACATGGGTCAATTTTAGTGAAAAAATATTTACCTTTCTTTAATTACATTTAAAACTAATTACAGTTAGAGCTGCAACTACAAGCTTATTAGATTTGCCAATTAATTTCGGTGTGAGTAGTACATCGTTTATATGTAGGTACCCACAGTTAGTAAATTAAATGCTTCGTATTTTAAAGTTTTTTAGTATTTCAATATCCTATGTATTTTATAATTTTAGATTGATTTTTATTCAAAATTCTTAAAAGTCAGTTGAGAAAAAAGTATTTTAATTTTAAATCTTGGATACAAAAAGTGGACAACGTACGAATGTTAACTGTAATGCTAATAATTATATTTTTTCCTTTAATATCAGCAAAGACTGACTTCAGTAACCCAGTTTTTTATCACATTTATTTACAATATAAAGAAAATAGTCATTAGTTTTTTATATTTTTTGATAAATACGAGAATTTTGAGTGCAAATCGTAAATAATCACTAGCTAGTTCAAAAACACAAACTATTTCACTAACACAATAATAATTTAAGAGAAGATAAAGAAGATATATTTTAAAATCTTGGCCAATTTTTGGATCCCGGATGATTTCTAAAGAAGCCAATTGAAAGCTCGACGTGACGTGGGCAGATAGGACATTGGTACGCCTTAATACTTTTACTTGGGTCAACATCTTGTTCGTACAAAGATGTCCTTGAATTTTCAGTGTCGAATTTATCAAGGAGCTGGTCCACTTCCTGTCTTACAGAATTAATTCGAATGTGACTCGTGGTTCCGTTAGAAATCAACAGTTCCTGGTCACGGTTGTATTGATGGTCAACATCTTCTTGTAGGTTAATTTCACCGTTTTCTGTTTCTGAATCTGAATCCCAATTTCCTGAATGTCTGTTTGTTGTTGGTGTTGATGAGAAAAATGCTGATGCTGGAAGTCTCATAAGTTGAACTTGAAGTCCCGACGAATGACTCAGCGCCATGTGGATTTGTAAAGTAGAAAGATTTTTAAATTTGTCGGGACAAACAGAGCAATCAAATGGGAGTTGTTGATGAATGCGGGTGTAATGTTTTTCGAAAAAGTGTGGGAACCAAGTAGAAAAATTACATTTGAGGAAGGAACATTTTAGAAGTTTCTTGGATCTGTGATTAGCTATCAAATGATTCTTTAAGAAGGGAATTGAGAGTTCTAAGTGGTGGGTGCAGATAGGACATTTAAACGCCTTCCTTACTGATGGGCCTACCGCAGGTTTGTCACACAAAGGCGGGGGCGAAGGCTTGCTTGAGTTTCTACAGTCCAATTTATTCTCCTCCAGCTGATTTAAATTCTGATTTACAACAGAAAAGCGGATGTGGCTTGTGATCCCATTTGAAATCAAATGTTCGTGATCACTTCTTCGGTATTTGCTATCAATTCCTTCGTGATGCGCGTCCTGTTTTTTATCGTCGTTGCAATTTGGTTTAAGTTGTGATGTACATTTTGTTGTTGACAGTCTCTGTGTTGGTGATGATGTTGCTGCTATTCGGAATTTCGGGAGTTGGACCTTCAGTTGGTAGGCGATGCCGTGGGAATCCAGAAGCGACTTGTCCTTGTCCATCACTTTAAAAAAGTACAAAATATTTAGTTAATTGGTTACTGTTCGTAAAACGTCAAAATAACATAAATTAAAAATTAATTTACGATTAGAATTAAAATAAGAAATATAAGACACTGACGATGAGATAGATAGCTTTGAAACAGTGTAAAATGTTCTATTTCCGATTTAAATGTGTTTCCCAAGTAGGTACAAAATGTTATAGTTACATGTATTTGAAAGCTGCAAACAATTTTATTACCTTGTTTTTAAAGAGTCTTAAATTTTATAATAATAATATTTTGAAAATTGCAAAATGTTGTACTAACATGTTTTTGAAAAATGCAAAATGTTTTATTTACATGTTTTAGAAAAGTGCAAAATGTTTTATTTACATGTTTTAGAAAAGTGCAAAATGTTTTATTTACATAAATATTTTTTAAATGTACAAAATGTTTTATTTTTACATAAATATTTTTGAAAAGTGCAAAATGTTCTAATTGCATTTTTTTAAAACGTGCAAAATGTTAAAAGTATTAGTCTGTGGATAATGACCAGTATTTCTAAACACTGTATTTGAATGTAATGTAGTAATATACCTTAATTTATTATTTTGAATATCAAGGAATTCGTTTTTAATGCCGAGTATTTATTGTTATTAGGGAATACTGGGTGCAGATATAGTTACATCCTCTCAAACTACCGGGTTTATTAGTGAGCTGTTTGGCCAAGTTTTTACATTATTGTTATGAAAATTAAGTCAAAAAATTGTCATCGTTTCGATGTAGAAAATACTTTTAAGTCGTTGGTCGTACTTGAAATACTGAACTATTTTAATCTAAATATTGTCAACTGTGAACTGACAAACTGACTATAGTAAATATATATGATTTTAAATTTGGGTATACTACTTAACTATTCTATTCATTAGTTTTTAAAAATTTTGAAATGTTCTCTTCATGTGTTTTAACAGTCAACAGTTCAAAATGCCGCATTACCATTTTTTTGAAGATTTAAAAAATTTAAAGTTAAAATATGATTTTGAAAAACGTAGAAAATAATCAATACTTGTATGTTGTCAAAAATATCAAACTATTTTACTTACCTAATGATGATTTTGAAAGGTTCCCGAATTATTCGCCAGTATTTTCAATTTAGTTACATGCTATTAAGATCACTGGATTTCAGTTAATTGTGTGTAGCTATTGCGTTATGTTTTTTAATAAATATGGAAAATGGAAATGCATCGATCGTTTTGATTCTTCACTGATGACTGACGTTTTATTTTTGCAAAACTTTCCAACAATACTGTATGTAATTATTTGTAGGTAGGCATGACGAAATAAGCAACTGATTTTTAACTAAAAGTCAAACAAAAACAGTACAAATAAAATTAATCAGTTTCACTGTGATGTGTCTGTGTGAGTGAAATGCGGAGCCGGGACTGGAACTGGAAAATAGAATAATTATAGTTGAAAAGAAGCAGATGTTGTAAAGTTGTACGTACATAGAAGTAACATTGGCCGTTAAAAATAGCTTTAGCCAAGTGTGATTGGGGACCGGACGTAAATGACGTTACCTAAGTTTTCCAAGTTATTGGACTCACCCACCCATACATGGTCAACCTCTAAAGCATTGAGTTTAGACTTGCATTAACATGGGGCGTCAACTATTTAAGAGTTACCCACCTTTCAGGTCGCTGACGACATTTATGTCCGACCCCTTGTAGTAAAGGGTGCCGAATAAAAAGAATTCTCATTTCTCTTTTCCTTCCAATTCCAACTTACAAATAAGCAAAATGAGAGCGGGAAAAAAAGAAGCCAGGATATCTGCTCCTTTATCCTTTTGTAATTTTTGTACTTTTAGCACATTTTTGCCGGTGATTTTTCTTCATTTTTCATTTCTCTTTCTCGTGCGTGCAAATTTCGGGCCCGGGCTTACTTTGATTTCATTTTCAGAAGCCCCTTTTCAGGGCCGTGCCGTACAAAGGAATTAATTTTAGGTATAAATTTGTTAACATACAAAAACCACCGTTTTGATTTTATTGATCGTTTTCTTTGCTGAAGCAAAATGTAGCATTTACATGTTTTAGAAAAGTGCAAAATGTTCAATTTACATGGTTTGAGAAAAGTGGAAAATGTTTTATTTGCATGTTTTTGAAATGTGCAAAATTTGTTATTTAGATATTTTTGAAATGTGCAAAATTTGTTATTTAGATATTTTTGAAATGTGCAAAATTATTGTATATTTACATGTTTTTTTGAAAATTCAGGCAGCAGAGGCTCACTGCACTGGCCGCATTATCCGGCCCTGCTTTTACATGCTAAGATTTTTTTTTATTTTTGATTACGGTTCTTTATTAGCATAAATTAAAACGGGACTTTACAAATCAGAACATAAAAATGAGATTGATATTTATTTGTATATATTTTGTTTTGTTTTTTTTATAAATTGGCTTGATTAAATTGTAAATTGCGCAGATTTCACTATTATGTATAAAGTAATTAGAAAATCCTAATTAACTCCCTTCCAAGTTGGAAAACTCCGGCTACGGTTACAGAAAGACGCCACTCTTTCCAGTGTAATCCAACGGTCGGGTACTAATTCGGTACATGCAGATCTGTACTCGAAAATCATTTAATTGGTGGAATTCTTATATCAATTTTCTGGCTATCAATCTTATACAAAAACCCAAGCTTTTTCCAGTATTGTTGATAGTTGAAATCGTAGAATGGATCTTTAGCTTTCAATTTTTGAAATTCGAAGTACAATAGTTGAAACATTTTTTGCTTGAGCCTTGCTACGATATCTTTATTGTAACAGTATTTATTGTATTCGTAATGAAATGTTTCGTATATAAGTTCGTAGCACATAAACAGAATATGATTAAGGCAGCTGAAACGCCCTTGTATTCCTTCCAACTTAACTTTCTCACTCCAAGTTTCGTTCGATTTTTTGAAAATAAACTTAAGGTAATCCCACATGTTAGAAAAGTACTCACACTTAAGCGTATGATTCACATTTGGGTCACTTTTTTGACACAGTGGACATATATTGTTACTTATCAGACCAATCTTGTAAGCTAGTTTTGGATTCAAAATTGAGTTATGCCATGTCCTCCAAGTTATTTCACGTTCTCTGTTGCTTAAGCAGCACTTTAGTATTTTCCATCTCCTTGAAATGCACATTTTTAAATCGACGCAATCGTATTTACATTTCGTAGCCCACATACATATTTGATACGAATTTGATTGTTTAATTACCTCATGTGCTCCTTTAATGACATCGTATCCGTATGCATTTACTTTCGTTTCTTCCACTAAATTAAGTTCGCTCATACTTTCCTTTGCCGTTTGCATGGCCAAACATAGTGCCCGTTTGTGGTGTCTTGGAGAGTTTTCTATAGCGTTTTGAACTAACTGATTATCAAATAACTGAGTGACTGTATTGATTACTTTTTCTTTCAGCAATTTACCATCTCGTAAGTTTATGTACATGTTGTTACTAGTTGTTATTTCATCCATCAGTCGTTTGCTGATGTCATTGAATTTTAGTTTTAGTCTTTTAACTAAACACAGAAGGTTTATATAATGAGGAGTCGATGTCAGTGTTTCGTTCTTCGTGAGTATATTGAAGATTTGTTTATTCATGTATTTTAAGAAATAATTATTGATAGTTTCGGCTTTATGATTCAAAATATCTCGAAGTCTGAAAACTTGCATTTGAATTACAGGATTCTTGACTCCTAGTCCGCCTAGCATCATCGGTGCATAAACAAAGAATTTTTTGACCCAATGTTTCTTCCGTTTCCATAGATAAAGTTCTATTAAACTGTTAATTTCATTAAACAATTCTGTCGGTGGGTTTAAAACTTTCAATCGATACCATAACATTGGTAATATAACCATGTTAAGTATTTTCACTTTTAATAAAATGCTGCACTCTTTAAATTTTAAATCGTAGTAATGTAACTTATCTTTTACTAAAACAATTAATTCTTCCCAGTTTCGTTTCATGTAATTTGCAGTTCCAAAATGTATTCCGAGTATTTTTGTTCCTTCAGTCGAGCTTGGAAAGTCAGTCTTTAATTTACTATGTTTCCAGTTTCCCATTAGTAAGCAATTACACTTTTCACGGTTCAATTTTCCTCCGGAATATTTAAAATACAGTAGTAATTCATTCTCTATAACTTTTAAATGTTCTTTGTTTGAAGGAAAAATGTTAATATCATCCGCATACCCGGACATATAAGTCTCGGGGGATTTTACAAATGGACCTGGTCCATATTTTGGGAGTTCTGTTGCCAGTCGTAGTAATAATGGCTCACAACTTAACACAAATAGAGAAGCCGATAAAGGATCTCCTTGCTTAACACCTCTTCGTACATGAACTCGAGCAGTTAAATGTTTGCCTACTTTTACAATTATAAAATTATTTTTAAAGAGCAAAAATATTGATTTTATTATTTCGTCTGGAAAATTAAAAGCTTTTAAAACTTCTCTTAGGTATTCTCTGGTCATTCTATCAAAGTCAGCTTCTTAGTCCAAACTAATGATTCCTCCATTACAGATTTCCTCAAAGCCATCTCTTAAAAAATATAAGTTTTCAAAAATTGATCTTCCTGCTATATTGCATGTTTGGTATTTTCCAATAATATTGGGTAAAACAGTGTGGATTTGATTTTTAATTGTCAAGGCTGTTACTTTATAGTCTGTATTGCATAATGTTATTGCTCTATAATTTTTCAGGTTTTTTGGGTCCCCTTTTTTATATAGTAAGGAAACAACTCCTTGCCTGTGTGACCTAGGCATTTCATCTTCTTCTAGACTTGTGTTATATACCCATGGTAGTATTTCAGAAAAGTGTTTACTAAACTTTTTATAAAACTCGGAAGTCAACCCGTCACTCCCAGGGGATTTATTATTTTGAAGCATATTTATCGCCTTGGTGTATTCCTCCACTGTGTATTCACCTTTTAGCGTATTATGATGAGTTTCTTCTACTTTTGGCAAAATTGCCAAATAACTGTGTAGGCCACTTGAGTTTGTTTCTTCAGTTTTGTATTTGTTTTGAAAGAAATTATGTACCGAATCCAATTTTTCATTTAACGTATTTCCACATAAATTATCTTCCAGCCGTGTAGGTTGTTTGTGGGATTTTATTTTAATTATAGAACTGTTAATCTTACGTTCAAAATCTGTTGTTTCTACCATTGCATTAAATATTTTAACTGTATCAGATCCATCCATCATGCTTTCCTAAAATAGTTTATTGAATTTCTTGTTTTCTCGTGCTACTTGCGTTTTTATGTATCTGCTTGTACTGAGTGCACATTCTATAATGTTATACTTAAGAACTTCATAATCGTTTAAACATTTAACTTGTTGACTTTGAAATTTAACTAACAGTCTTTCAATTTGGTAATTAAAACTATCGTTTCAAAGTAGCTCATTATTTAGGCGCCACAAGGGGCTCACATTATTTTCCAAACTTTTAACCTTGATTTCTACTATTCCGTGGTCACTATATGAAGCATATATATTAGTTTCGCTTATATTATTACATTCAGTTGCCGTCGCATATATTCTATCCAATCGAGCTAAGGGTTTATGGGCTTGGACTCCTTTATGTGTCATTTTCATTTCTTCCGGGTACAAATATCTGTATGTATCTACCATGGAAAACTTCAAAAGCAGCTTTTTCATATTTGTTTGTATAGTCTTTCGCCTTTCTGTTGAATTTATTCTATCCAACGTTTCACTGTCAACATAATTCCAATCTCCACACAAGTAGACTACCTCGCCGTTAGTATGAGTTTGTAGATTTCTGTCCAATGCATTAATAACTGTTACTGCTTGTGCATTATTATGTGGCATATGTATATTATATATATGGTAAACTACATTTCTTATTATTACACTCACTAGTTGTAGCCTTCCTGCTATAATCATTTTGCTGTTAGTTACATTCAGTTCACTTTGCACTATTATTGCTGTCCCACTGCAGGGATGTATTTTTGGATTATGATATTGTGTGTATTTTTCAATTTGTGGCATTGTATGAATACTTGGGTCATAATTTGTTTCTTGAATACATAGAATGGTGGGTTTAAACTTTCTTATCATATTTGAAAGGCTGCTTTTCTTATCTACAGTTACCATTCCCTGTGTGTTATTTGTTATTATGTTCACCATTGTATTTTTTGTATGTTTTTAACTACACGTTTTAGTTTTGCCTTTGTTTTGTTCTGTGCTGACGTCAAGGATGTTTGTAGCTCATCTAATATAGTTAGCAGCCCTGTTCTGTTGCTTGTTGTCTCCGTTACAAGTGATTGAAGGTTCAGGAAAGTATTATTTTTCATTCTAATTTTGTTGAGGAAGGACAAAATTTGTTTATTGTCAAGCGGCCCTCTGCCTGCATTAAATACATAAGATTTCCATACTTCATAGTCCCAATTATCTCTCTTCACTATTCTTGGGACTTTGTGCTCCTGTTGTTGGTTGTTTGAGAGTGGGCTGGTTTTTCTAGACCTTTTGTTTCGCAGAACAACTGTAAAGGCATCACGTATGATATTCCTATCTGCTTGATTATTGCTCCCGTGTGCCGTGTTGTCTTCAGTTTCGTATTCTGTATTTGACCAGTAACTTTCAGATGCGCTTGTGTCAAAGGCATTACTTATGGAGTCTAATCTTTCTCTTGTGTTCTTATGCCCTGTATGACTAGGACCATCTTCATTTGTTTCAGGCTGTTCAGTATTGTCAATTATCATATCATCATTTGCTAATATGTTTGAGGATGCTATATTCTGCTTTACTGTTTTGGCAGTCTCCCATCTTCGGGGATTCTCTGCTGATATGGGTTTCATTGGGCAGTCTTTACCTAAATGTCTTGTGTCCCTACAAATATAGCACTTCCGCTTGCCAACTTGTGTATGAATAATGTATTTTTGCCTTTCATGACATACTTCTATTTCATCAGGTAATATTTGTCCCCTTCGAAACGTCATTGTAACTGTTCTTGTAAAGCTTTGAATTTTTGAATTGAATCTTTCTGAAACTCCATATAGATTTTCAATTTGCATTGGGCCTCGCACTGTTCCGTGTTTAATTAACTCTTCTACTATTGTCTCATTGGGGATAAATGGAGGGACTCCAAACAATTTCACATCTTTAGTAGGATTTATGTATGGCCAGATAAACGCTGTTGATCCTTTGATCTCCACATCTTTTAAAGCTTTCAGTTTCAAAGCTGATTCCTCGTCTCCAACGAAAATAGCAAAATTTGCATTGAATCTTCCTGCTGATACTATGTTTTTGTCTTTTACTATATCACCAATAACACTTAGGTAATCGTCGGCGGTTGCCTCTGAAATTCCTTTAATTATGAATCCGTATTTCATTTCAGTTTTTACCTCCGAAAAGGTCATTTTCCGCACTGCTGTGGGGGCTTCCCCACTATTTATTTGTTGTCAAAAAATAGTTTTTTTTTTTCAAAATTATACTGTTCCCACAGAGAAACTATAGTATTCAAACTAACTTCACTACGCTGGGTTTAGAGTTCTCAAATTTTTCCAAGACTCCTGGTTTAAATATTTAAATCACACTGATAAGCACAACGAAAAAAATAATAAGCTCCTCTCTCCTCGGAAGGCAGAAGAGAATGCTAAGAAATGGAGAGAGCTAAAAGTTCAATTATAGGTAAACAGAAGTTTAGATTTTTAATGTGTCATTAAAAATGTCCTAATTTTTGTAAACATAGTTTCACGAATATTACGAATATTACATTACGTTATACCTTTGTTTTATGCCTTTACATCTGTTTGAGAAAAAAAATTAAAAAGTTTCTATTCATATAATATGCTTAAAAAATTACATATAATATTTTATTTACACTTTTTGAAAATTCCCAAACTGTTTAAACACATTTAAAAAAATAATAAATATGTGGATAGCATGTTCTTGAAAATTTCCCCAATTTTCTATATATGTGTTTTTAAATTATTTAAATTTTCAACATAATGTCTTCACATACCGTTGAATAGTGTAACATTTGACTTTTTCTAACACCCAGAAACATATTTCGTTAAGATAGTAAATTTTGTTTGCAATTATCTACAAAAATTCTAAATAGGTTATAGCTTACAGCTTTGGTTGTAACAACTAAATAACCATTTTTTTTAGGATTTAATTGGTGAAGTCTTTTAGAATGATGTTTGAGGTTGGACCTCTGCGAAGCTGCAAAACTGCACCTATCAACAGGGCATTTAAACGGTCGAATGATTATTCCATCTGGTCTAGCTTTGCATGTCCTTTCATGAAGAGATTTTTCCTGTGTTCGGATAAATGTTTTTTCACAAAATTCACACCTGTACGGTTTAATTTTAGTTCCATCTGGACGCATTTTGCAACGCCTACCGTGACTAACCTTGGAGCTCGTTGTCCCAAAATCTCGAGAGCAGAATTTACAGTTGAATGGCTTTTCACGCGTGTGCGTCTTAATATGATCATTCAAATTTTTGTTTCTATGAAACGCCTTTGTGCAAAGTGGACACTTGAAGTTTTTTATTTCGGATGCGCCGTCTTTTGAATGATAAAAACTAGCATGAGATTTTATTTCACCTTGTGTTGCTGCCACAAACAAACATTCTAAATCTGGGCACTTGAATGGCTTTTCCCCAAGATGTCTCCTTAAATGATCCTTGAGATGGGTAGACGTCCTTAATTTTTTTCCACACAAGTTACACTCAAACGGCTTGAGTCCTGAATGCACCACTAAATGGTTCCTAATGCTATTTCGGTGTTTAGTTGAAAAATTGCAAAGATGACAATTTAATGGCTTATCTTCTGAGTGAATACGAGAGTGAAATTTTACCTTAGACAATTTGTCAGCTCCGAAATTACATTGATCTTGGGGACACTTAAATGGCTTGGGTTTAGTTGCATTTCCATGAGCTTTCTCAACATGCACTGCTATGCTTTTTTCGTATTTTGTTCTCCATAACTGCAATGTGGACATTTGTACTTGAGGTCTAGGTGAGTTTTTAAGTGTAATTTGAAATTTGCCGGGTTGTGACTTGCGTACTCACAGTTAGGACGTGGACAGACATATTTTTTGGAATCCGTTCCAGAATGAATTAGCATGTGAACTCGTAGATCTGTGTGATTTTTGTATTTCTTGGGACACACAGAGCAATGAAACGGGAGTTGTTGGTGCACGCGGGCCAAATGGGTCTTGAGAAAGTGCGAGACCCATGTTGAAAATTCACATTTAGGAAATGAACATTTTAGAAGATTTGTGGACTTGTGATTTTCTGCCAAATGTTTTGTTAGAAAACCTGTTGAGAGCTCTACGTGACTTGGGTAGATGGGACAATTAAACACTTTCTTAACTGGCTGGATACAGTTTTTACTCGAGAGTTCATTTGATGTTTTAGAGTTGAATTTATCCATCAGCTGGGCTACGTCTTGTCTGACAATACGAATTCGAATGTGGCTTGTAATTTCGTGTAAAACTAAAAGTTGGTTGACGCTTCTGTTGTTGCTAGCAATTCCATATCGCACTGCTCATAAGTCAATAATTTACTTTCAACTTTTTCAGCTTGTGAAGCGCCGTTTCTAATTTCCCAATTTGGTTTTAACAGTGGTTTTAATTTAATTTTCAGTTGTTTCATTGCTACTGTTGTTTCCGTTGGAGTTGATTGTGATGTTGATGCAAGTTTGAAAAGTTGGACTTGAAGTTGGTACGTGATGCCGTGGGACTTCAGAAGTGCCTTGTCTCTGTTCATGAATTAAAGAAAATAAAAAATAATGATTACACACACTGATTTTCCCTTTTCGTGAATGACTTTGTAGCCCTAATAGAAAAAATGAGGAATTGTAAATACTGCTCCTGTGTATTTTGTAACTGGGTTTGTATTTGAGTGTAAAAAAAAAATTAAAATTTCTACCTGTCACAAAACCAGCCAACTGTGCACACAAAATTGTTCACGCTATTCAAACAGTGTTAGTGTGTAACTAGTAAATATTTAGTTATAATTAATTAGCAGTAACAGTCCAAGTTGAGAACTCTGGGAACGAAAAATTAGGTAAAATGTTTGTTTTGGTGTTGTTATAGGTACGTGTGAAAGGAAGATTGGACGTTGGAGGAAGGTATAATTACTTTAGTGGGGCTGTCACCTACTGTGACTGTGATGTAGATAGAACCAAATGAATTCAAGAAAGTTCCTTGAGCTCCTTCTAGTAAATACATATCACTGACCCTAATTCTAGGATAAAAATAACCAAAAAACCAAAGGAAAATTTGTATTGTTTTGAGTGCATTATTAAGCTACATATTGGAGCGAAAAAAATGTGAGCAGCTTAATACTTTTTTGTACCTAAGGAATTTGCATACCTTTTGTTTTTTATAAAAATGTTGTTTCGTTCTGGTTCTCTGGGGCCTGGGGCTAACGTGGGCTAAAAATATTCTTATAGTGAGTTAGAGTGAAGTTGCCCCTTGTAAAAATCGTAATAATGCTACATTTTAATGACATTGCTATAATTATTGTTGAAAATGACGCTAATAAGAAACATAGTACTTTTTTAAATTACTAATTATTTAAGCGTCCAAATGTAAATATATATAGTAGCAGTATACTGATTCCATCGTTCCTTCCCATTTTATGAATTATCCGGAATTTTAACTACCAACTTTAAGTCCATTTTTAGCTAAAACAAAATACAACTATTTACATACAAAAAATATTAAAACATTCTGATTTTTAAATTAGGTAAATACTGATAGAACAATGTGCCCTTGTCAAAAACAAATCAAAATTAGAACAAGTTTACACATTTTTCCAAACATTGTAAATATAATATTTTTTTGCATCTTTTAAAAAACGTAATTAGAACATTTTCATAATTTTCAAAAAACTTGTAAATACATAGAACATTTAATAATTTTTAAAAACATATAAATAGAATATTTTGCATCTTTTAAAAAATTTAAATATAAAATTTCCACACTTTCTTAAAACATATGTTATTAAAATATTATTTCTTTCTGCCTTTCAAAAAACTCGTACACAACATTTTATTTGATTTCGTGAATTTATCTATAATTACATTTTGTTTTTACTTCCAGTTTATATAATTACAGTGAATTACAGGATTTAAGTTTTTAAATAATTTTCAATGAGGCATAATTACTATTTAGTTTTAGAGCGAATTTAAAAATAACAAATTGTCCAAACGCAGTCATACATATTCACAGGCATAATTAAACGCAGTATGTAGAAATGTCATGGCTAAAAATAAGCCAACCTCCAATGACCTTCTCCTTCGGGGTAGAGTAGGTATACTTTTACACACAAGTACGAAATTAGAAAAGGTCGCACAGCTGGAGTTTCCATATATAGCTAATTATTTATTTATTTTAGTCGAAGCAAAAAATGTAATCGTAAGTAAACAATTTTCTCTGTTCCACACAAGTAATGAGTCACATGAGGGTCATTATAAAATTAATAGGCGGACTAACAGTAACTCCCTCAGAACTCATTGTCAGTTGGTCTCTTAGTAGTACGCCCACACAATTTCCCTGTTTAACTTTTATGTTACAAACTGAACGCCAGCAGATTATTGCAGAATCAAAGCAGAACATATTACTCAAACTAAACGCGGAAAAAAACTTTAAGCCTGGAAAAATGAATCTGTGCCAAAATGTAGAAGATAATTTCCATGTATCTTTTCATGAGGAACAACTTGGAATTTTTACGATTGATTCAGTGAGTAATTTTGGTTTTTTATGTCAATTTTTAATTATTAATTATTTTGTTTTTAATTTTTGTTCAAGCGGTTTATATGCAAAATTACGCAGTTGTGAGTGTAGTAGGTGTTTTTTGTCTTTTCGATATATCAACTGCCATATCAAAACGCTTGACAACTATTTGTATTGGTCTATTATTTACAGATTCGAACAGAAATTTTGAAACACATGAATACAATGGATATTCTCACGTGCCGCGGATTAAATTCCACTTTTGAATTTTTAGCAACCAAATTGCTTCTAAAAAATAAACTCATTTCAATAAATTTTGAATTTAATAGAGAACAAGGATGCTACATATCTGGTAAATCGCTTGAACAAGAATTTAAATTTAACGACGGAAACACGCTCAATGACTTCTTGAAGGTAATTGGAAGATCAGTAAATTTCCCATCTATGCTGTACTCCTTTTCTTCGGGATACTTGGGCAGCCAAGATCTTCAAGACTTTTTGTCAAAATTTGGAGCAGAAAAAATTGATGGACTGACATTAGATTTGATGTGTGAGCCACCCGTAAAGACATATGTTGTCAAATACCCAATTGAACCCCCACACTCCACAGTACGTTTAACAGATGAGCCATATGTGTCTGTTGAAATGCTACAAAAACTTCTTGTGGAACAAATTCCATTTGCTAAAAATATTCACTTACGAAAATTTCCAAATCACTGGGACATGACGAAACGTGCTCAATGTCCAATCCACCAAATCGTATGTCCTCTCCATTGTTGTTGGGATTTTCCAAGCGAATTCACGCTGCCGTATTTAGAATGCTTGACGTATAAAAAACACTGCGATGCCCCAGGTTGGTTAATCGACGACATTTTAAAGGCAGCAGTGAACTTGAAAGTAATAAATTCCGATTATTGCACGGCAATTCATCCGACCGTTACAACCAAGAATTTTCCTTTGCTTGCGTCATTCTATTTCTATCCAACCTCCAAAACCATGGAATTGTACGAGAAACTTTTTTCCAGTTCTGCCCTCACTAAACGTGGTGGTCTTGTCCTTCAGCTGAAACAAATCAAGATTGCATTCGACAATGTTGTCCACTTTCAGAATCCGGAAAAACTTCGAGCTAAGATTTTAATTGAGAATTTACTTGCTAGAACGTCACTGCAACTAACTCAATTTGGCCTTAGCTCACCCTGCGGATTTTTATTTGGACTCTCTGCTAAAGACTTGATTAGGTTTCCAAAATTTCCAAACGTCACATTGTTAAATTTGTCCGTAACTGAAATCCAATCGATAGTGAATGAAGTGACAGATGAAACAACTTTAATAGGACATTTAAAGGCATCTGCATTGAAAAAATATTTCCCACAAGGAATTCAGCCTAAAAATTTGTTTCCTCGGTTGGCAAAAGTCACATTTTGGATTTTTGCTTTTGACAAGGATACCAAATGGGAAGAATATTTTGATTTGTACGAACCAATGAAAACTGTTAAAACATTAGAAATTTGGAAAGGTCGCTCTGTTCCATTGAACCTAATGTTGTATTTTGACAGTGTTTTTCCATTGTGGAATTACATACAAATCAAAAGATTTAAATAGACGAATGCTTCACCTTCTACTTATTAGACAGGACGTGCATATGAAATTGTACCGTACTCAAGAAATACATAACTATACCTATATAATAACATGTTTTGTAATATTTGTATTTTCGTTCAATGTTTTATACATAATAAATACTGCAAGTAATACGGCTGGCAAAAAGTGGTCTAAATATTTAATTCTGAGTGCATTATAATTAGCATACCATTGTGTTATTGTTATGCATATTTTTTAAAGTATGCAAATACGACGTTTGTAAGAAAAAAATCGGTATAGGAACTAAGCATTGGGGCACATAGTAACTGTGGTTGGTGTACATTTAATTATGCTTTCTTTTTTGAACATTGCATCTAACTGTCAGTACACCCCATATACTCACGAGCAAACCGCATCAACTGATAATCTTGTTTTTCGACGTAATCTATTTTATCCAAAAATAACATCGTCAAAAGCTAGAAATCGCTTACTCACATGCTGCGCACTTGAAAATTTGTTTTGGTAAAATATATTTTTTTTTTTTGTAATTTCAGAAATATTCAAAATTTTTTATTCTGATTGTTTCTATAAACGTAAATATATATTATATTGACACGAGTTCCCACATTGAGTATTCGTGGTAAATAAACCCGCGTTCTATTTAAACAAAGAAATCAGACCCGCGTTCTATTTCAAACTTGTGCAATATTAAAATTTAAATTCAACTTTTAGTATGAGCTTGTAAATAATCTCTAAAATTCCTAAGAAATAAAATGTATTCAAAAGTAAAAACATTGCGGGCAATGTTGCTCTAAAATTTCAAAAACAAGTTAATATTTTTTGTAATTTGCTACAAAAATGAATATATTGGTAATTTCAGTCTAGTTTTACTAATACAGTTGAGTTACATTTAGCAGTTTTTACACTTATCGTTGGTAAATGCCTCTGGTTTTGAAGTTTTTATCTGTCTTCGTTACGTTTTATCGTCTTCTTCTTTACTCTCAAAAAAACTTGTAAGTAGAACATTTTAAAAATTTAAAAAAACAAAACCTACAATCAAGCAAGTTACACATTTAAAAACTCCTAAATAATTAATCACGTTTCAGTTCTATTCTACATATTTTATTTCCGTAATGGATTCTAAATCATTTTAGACACGGGTTATTATGATTATTTAGGTAGTTTAACATAATATAGTTGAAGTACATCGTAAAAGATTCATTAAATTTACAGACGTTTGTTTGTACCTAAAAATATATTTTTATTGTGGGTGATTCACAAAATACGTAATGGAGTCAAGGGGGTGTTGGTAGGTCAGTGTCGTCAATGTTCTCCTGTTCTTTAAAATGCAGTTACGTAACGCTATTCTAGTAGACACTTTCTTGCTTTTACTTTCATCCCGCACAACTATTCGAATGATGACGATTAACATGTACTTTTATTTCAGATCGTGATGCCGCCGCAAAATCGCAGTTCGAATGTAAACACTTGAATGGTTTTTCCCTAAGATGCCTCCTTAAATGATCCTGCAGATTCTGAATGGTCCTGATTTTCTTATCACACAGGGTACACTCAAATAGTTTCAGTCCTGAGTGAACCATCAAGTGTTTTCTTAAACTTTCTTCGTATATAGTTGAAAATTTGCAAAGGTGACACTTGAATGGCTTCTGGTCTGAGTGAACCCATGAGTGTACTTTAAGCTTTGATGGTGATAGAGCAGTGAAACTGCATTGTTTACGGGGACATTTAAATGGTTTGGCTTTATTCCTTTCGCCATCTCCATGAATTGCCTCCACATGTAATCCTATGCTGTTTTTGTATTTTGTTTTCCAACCGCACAATTGCGGGCATTTGTAATTACGCTCCACGCTGTGTTTTTGTAAATGAACTTTCAAGTTTCCCGAGTGGTGAGTTGTGTACTTACAGTTGGGATGTGGACAGATATGCCTTTTGGATTCTGCCACCGTGTGGCTGAGCATGTGGACTTGTAGGGATGATGACCATCTGCATTTTTTTTGGCATACTGTGCAGTTGAACGGGAGTTGTTGGTGCACGCGGGACAAATGGTTTTTGAGAAAGTGCGGGACCCAAGTGGAAAAGTTACATTTAGGAATGGAACATTTTAAGAGGTTCTTTGAACTATGATGTGCTTTCATATGACCTCTTAAAAATCCAACTGAGAGTTCCACGTGTCTTGGTGAGCAGATAGGACATTTGTACGCGATAGGTTTGCTCAAAGGTTTGCTTGAGTTTCTTCGTTCAAATGTATTCAACAGCTGAGCTACTTCTTTCCTTACGATATGGATGCGAATGTGACTTGTAATCCCGTTCAAAATCAAAAGTTCGTGATCACTTTGGTATTTTTTTTTTAGTTTTTTTGTCCCATTTTGTATTGCCGTTGCATTCTGATTTTAATTGTGATTTAAATTTTTTTGACTGTGTTTTCTGTGTTGATAATGATTTTCCTGTTGTTGTTGGTTGAAGTTTTAATTGTTGGACTTGAAGTTGGCAGGTGATGCCGTGCGAATCGAGAATTAGCGAATGGTCCTCCTCCATGACCTAAACAAAGCATAAAATAATTAATTAGTTATTGATTGTAAAGAAACAAATAGGGACTTATTTAAATTGCTTAAAGTAGGCAATGCTACATCAGCTATATGTTATACTGAGGGTGACAATGATTGTTTCAAAAAAGTTTAAACTGTTCTATTGCCCAAGTTAATTTTTTCAAATTGGTATGTATATCGAATTTTTGCTACACAAACTAATTACAGAAAAAAAGTATTACCTAAACATAGCGTACTTACTCGTAATAACCAACATCAACCGTAAAAGTGATTTAACATACAATGAGTCACATTAATTGTCCATACTACTAGAAGTTGCAGGTTGCTTTTAAAATAACGAGGATTTCTCACTGCTGCCTTCCTGCTGCCTTCCTCCTCTCTTTCCCTTTAATTTAAACACACAAATAAATAGGCAAAATGAGAGCGGAAAAAAACGAAGCAAGGATAGCTGCTGCGTAATCAATTTAGCATTTTTGTCCTTTAAAAAATTTCTTCCTCAGTTTCCGTGCAAATTTTAGTTTTTATTTCATTTCATTTTTAAAAGCAACCTAAATTTACTTTATATGCTTAGGAATGTAGAGATCTAAAAATGTAGAGAAAAACAGAAATTTACAATTTTTTGTGCGCTTTAAAGATGTTCACAGTTTTAGTCAACATTGTTTCAAGGCTTAAATTTGAAAAAGAATTAGTGCGTGCTATAATTATACTTTATGCTGATACATAATTGTTTGTTAAACTCAAAAGATTAGGTTTACGAAATATGTTTTAAAATTTATTAAATTAATGTATTTACACTTTTTTGCAACTCACAATATGTTCAAACACAATTTATTAGTACAATTTATTTGCAATAACTTTAAAAAAAAACTAAATGAGGTATAGCTTGCAACATTTGCTATAACAAAACAATAATCATTTCTTTATAAGATTTTATTAGTGAAGTTTTTTGTAATGATGTATGAGGTTAGACTCCTGTGAAACTGCAAAACTGCACACATCAACAGGACATTTGAAGGGTCGAATGATTGTTCCGTTTGGTCTTGATTTACAAGTCAAAAATCAAAATATCCAATTTTTTATAAAATTATAAATTTCGTATCCTAACTGTAGAAATATTACATTTCATTTAATGAATTTCAGAGTATAATTATAAGTACTTTGTCAAGTATTTCAGTAGTCCAACACCCTCTCTATCCGGTTTATTGTGTACAAATGTAATAATTATTGGACACCTTCCCCTACTTTGTATTTTATATACGAGATATATGAACGAACCCCAACCTATTTTCAGTCAGCATCTAGTCACCATAGCTAGGCATTACCACCTATGTAAATACTTACATACGTCACAAGCGCTATATAATATATAACATTCTTCAGACTTTAGATAGAGTTCTGTTGCAGAAGCAGCGTAAACCGGGCATATGTACATGACGTATAAAAACGTAACAAGTGATTGTCTCCATAAGAAAAGAGAAACAGTCTCATATCGTCAGTGAAGAACCAAAATGACCCATATCCAATTTAAAATAGAATCAAATCGAGCTATGTCATAAAAACAAAATGAGTAACATGTGTAAAATAATAATTACGAGTTTTTGAAAAGTGTCAAATATTCTATTTTCATATTTTTGAAAAGTGTAAAATGGTCTATTTACATGTTTTTAAAAAGTGTGAAATGGTCTATTTACATGTTTTTAAAAAGTGCAAAATGTTCTATTTACATGATTTTGAAAAGTGCAAAATGTTCCATTTACATGTTTTTGAAAAGTGCAAAATGTTCTTTTTCCATGTTTTTTAAAAGTGAAAAATGTTCTATTTACATGTTTTTGAAAAGTGCAAAATGTTCTATTTACATGTTTTTGAAAAGTGCAAAATGTTCTATTTACATGTTTTTGAAAAGTGCAAAATGTTCTATTTAAATGTTTTTGAAAAGCGCACAATATTCTGGAAATGGATTTTTTATTAATTCTTTTGTGAGCGACCCCAAAGTGTACGCGATAGGAGAAGAGATGTTTACTGAGCTATCTGTCAAGAATTAATTTATGCATTATGGGGACAACTAAAAGTGATGGCTGGCAAAGATGGATTTTACACGCAAACAAATTACAGCCATGCCAGCCGTCACCCTCAGTTGCCCCCATAATAAAAGGTACCTAATATGAACATTGCAGCGTAACTGTATACGAAATATTTATTTATTAATCCATCAAAAATGCCAATGCTTTTTTAAAAGTTGGAAAGGAAACAGGATAACAAGAATAAAATTAAATTTCTTATTCGCTAATTCTTAAAATATAAAATTTCCACATTTCCGGCTCTACAATCTCCAGGATTCGAGTATGCATCCTAACTAGTTTCTTCTGAGATGGAATGTCCATAAGAGGGTTCTGTGTCTTTAGCAGCTTCTTCAGGACACAAGCTGCTAACACCGCTCACCCGTTTTCCATCAGCTGTCTACAAAAATAAAATATATTTATAATAATAATAATAATAATAATAATAATAATAATAATAATAATAATAATAATAATAATAATAATAATAATAATAATAATAATAATAATAATAATAATAATAATAATAATAATAATAATAATAATAATAATAATAATAATATGCGCACATTAACCTAACCAGGGAACTGATATGAGATACACCCAAATACACCAACATCCACGAACTCACACCCAAATACACTTTTAACATTGCAAAACTTTAAGTCACCCACTTTTATCATTTAGACACCATCAGCCACATACTTTTATCATTCAGGCACCTTCAGTCACCCACTTTTAACATTATGAAATTACCAGTCACCCACTTTTATCATCCACTCACCCTCAGTCACCCACTTTTAACATTGCAACATTAACCGTCACCCACTTTTGTCATTCAAACACCGTCAGTCATCCACTATTATACCGCTACCTAAGTTACTATAGCAGCTTAATTCACCTCCAGCATATCAACAATCAATATAGAGCTAAACGAGTAGTACTGCAGCGGTCATGAAGTGTCAAAGCAGGATCGGTTTTCATGGTCTGCAGAGACGAATGAACATTGTACTGCAGCGAACACTGATAACCCATCTCGGTCAGACCGGGTTGGTGTTTGGTAAATACAACGATTGGGTGGATTTAAGTATATTTGGGTGTAAGTTAGTGTATGTTGGTGGATTTTGGTGTAATTTGACAGTACTACACCTGAATTAAATACCTTTACAATAATATATGTATACCTATAGATAATTTACATAAAAAATTAAACAATTCAGTGTGACTTAAGTACTCGCAGCGATATTTAAATTTCATTCCCAAGGTTTTTTCTAAATTCAGAACAAAACAAGTACTAACAGCGTCATTTAACACTATAAAATCTAAAAACTGAGAGGCATTATTGAGGAAAACGATCTGATTTTAATTTTGATTTATAAAAACTACTGCCTAATGGTTGGGCCACAGGTTCGTCTTCGTTCGCGATAGTCTTCTAGTTTTTAATGTTTCAGATTCGTAGTGGTTGAAGACAATAGGAATAATATTGATATTTTTGTCACATGAAAAATCAGACGGGGAGTAAACAGTAATTGAACAATGGACTGTATTATGCTTGATGGAACAAGAAATATCAATTTGTAAATCTAAAACTGTACACAATTTGATGTTGCTGGGAACTATGAGTGTATCAAAAAATGTTTAAATATCGTCATCTTCAAAACCGTAAAAATTGTATTTTCCAGTGCTGGGATTGTTCTCAAAAATATGTGTTGTTTCCTTCTCCATCGCAACAACGAATAAGCAGAAAATTTTCAAATGAGATACTGTACTAATAAAAATAAAGGAAGTTGCTTCCACTTGTGAAAATAATTTTTTAAAAAGTAAAGAAAGTTGCTTTATTATGTTAAATTTATTTGATAAAAAATAAAGACGTTGCTTTTAAAAGTTTATTTCAATTCAAAAGTAAAAACGTCCTCGATAGTTTTTCATACAATTCTCGATGCATAAAAATGTATGAGATCTCATTTTTTCATAATCACAGTAACCCAAACTGTGATAAAATAAATCCAAATAATATGAGTAGAATGTTCTAAGCATGCTACAGTCAACGGTTAAGTAAAGTTCTTAATGATTTCTAAGACAATTTTGTATGCACTACAACTTAGGTATGACTTTTCGTATGTAACTATAGTAACCCCAAGTGTGAAAAATGAAAATTGTAATTATTATAATATTTTCTTCCGATTCAATATGAATAAGAAATTCTGAACTTGCTACAGTCAATTTTCAAGTTAAGTTTTTAATGATTCGTAAGACAATTTTGTATGCACTACAACTTAGGTATGACCTTTCGTATGTAACTATGATAACTCTAATCGTGGAAAATAAAAATTATAATTATTGAAATATTTTTTTCCGATTCAATATGAATAAGAAATTCTGAACTTGCTACAGTCAATTTTCAAGTTAGGTTTTTAATGATTCCTAAGACAATTTTGTATGCACCATAACTAAGGCATGACTATTTGTATGTAACTATGATAACTCTAATCGTGGAAAATAAAAATTATAATTATTGTAATATTTTCTTCCGATTTAATATGAATAGGAGGTTTTGAACTTGCTACAGTCAATTTCTAAGTAAAGTTCTTAATGATTCCCAACACAGTTTTGTATGCACTATACCTGAGGCATGACTATTTGTATGTAACCGTAGTAACCCCAATCTTGAAAAACGAAAATAAAAATTACTGTAATATTTTCTTCCGATTTAATATGAATACCAAGTTCTAAGCTTGCTGCAGTCAATGATTACGTAAATTTTTCAATAATTCGTGAGACAGTTGATTATGCACCACATCTAAGGCATAACTATTTGTATGTAACTATAGTATATTTGATTGTGGAAAATCAAAATGTAAATTATTGTAATATTTTCTTCTGATTTAATATGAATAGGAGGTTCTGAGCTTGCTACAGTCAATGTTTAGGCAAAGTTCTCAATGATTCAATAAACAGTTTTGTATGTACTACAACTTGGGCATGACTATTTGTATGTAACTATGGTAACCCTTATTGTAAAAAATTTAATATTATTGTAATGTTTTGTTTAAATTAACAATAAGGACAGTAAAAACCTGAGGTTAAAATTATTTTAAAAGAAAAAAAAACCCAACAATCTATAAAAAAGGTTGCAAAATGCAATGCGTAGAAAAAATAACTTGAATTTTAATGTATACAGATATTTGACACTTTTTAACACATTTTTATTTTATCTCTTGTTGTTGTTGGCAATTATGTACGATAATGTTTTGATGTATTTGATCTGTTTGAAAAGAATGAACATTAAAAGTATTTATTAGAATTTAGATATTAAAGTTGCAATTACGTAGTAGTATAAATAAAGATTTGTTATTTTTTAAATTTAAATAATTTGAAATTTATTTTATTAATTAAGATTAGGATTATTAAATTGTGTTATATTGCACGCACTACATTACATTGTTGAAGGTTTAATTTTTTGTTTTTTTTTAATTTTGGTTTGAAATCGGAATTTATATATAAAAAGTATTGTTTTAGAACAATTTTTGTACAACACGAACATGTCCTCGACAGTGTGGACATCACCGGAGTTCAGGCAGGCAAGTTTTACAGAAGCGATGTCCACAACCAAGAACAGCGTATGCAGCCTTTTCTTCAAGGCAAACAGCGCACGTTGAATTTATAAAGAAATTCCCGAATTATTTTTTTTATTGTGCCTTGTTCATTTTATTTAAATTTTCAAAATCCTTAGGTTGCGACTTATTGAACTGAAGTTTTAAAAAAAAGCGATAAGGATAGTAAAAGTCGTGCTTCGGTCTAACGTGTGTCCCTTATTTAAATCCTCTAAATCAATTTCCGCAGTAATAACAATGGGCTAAGCCATGACTAACAGCATAAATATCTGAATTTAACATATGCTTAATCGTGGTAAATTTTTTTTTTTTCATTTTATTTTAATAAAGGATTTTCTACGTTTCTGACAAGTATTGTAATGAATTTGCCGCGGTCCGTTAAATGCTAAGAAAATAGTGGTATTGTTGGTAGGAAAAGCAAAAGTTCTTTTGGTCAGGTGCGCAGTTAGGGAATTGGGTATTGCACGGTTAATCTATTGATCCATGTTAGTAGTGGGTAGTTTTACGTTCTTTGTTGATCGAAAATTGATGAAACCGCAATTTTCACGAGCAAGTTCAATGTGCTCCAGCCAAGGAATTGTTTCGTCTGACTATGTAACAACGAGATCGCACGAAAAGCAAATGCATGTAAATTTGTAAAAAAAATGTCATATGATAGAAGTTGCATAATATATATATTTTCAATCTAGTAATTATTTTTATTCACTTATTCATGTACCACATATAAAACTCTAGTGTGTACAAATCCTGCAGCAGCTAGATCCGATGGTTTTAAAGTGCTGTGGAAAAACTTTACTGGTCTAGTAAAAGAGTTTAATCTTAGTTTTCAACGTGCATATCATGCATAGGATGGTGAATTAGAACTGGTAATTTAAATACAAGTAATCTAGTGATAATGGTATTACTGTCTCTTATCAACTGCATACTGATGCTTTATTACAGATGCGAAAATCGACAAAAAATTATGTGATCCAAAATGTTTACGTAGATATTACTTTGAGTGCAATTGCGACAAAAAAAACATACTGTAATTTTAGGATTTAATTTGTTAATGTGCACTGGAACTCCATAGTAAGTCGCCTCAAAGGCAAACTGGGTTGAATATTGGTTTTTGTAAGAGTCGCAAAAATTGTAATTACAAAAATAACAAGTTTAGTTGTTAACTGTTTTCCAAATTTTGCAAAGTCAACGATTTTTTAATTGTTGTATTTTTTAGTTTTTTTAATTCTGCACATTTGAGTTTTTGTTAAATTGAACAATCAGGACAGTACTGGTATCCGTTTAAGTCTTTTTTTTCTAGTATCGTGGGTTCATATACAAGCCACGTGAACTCACAAGACGCACACTCTAAGTTCAGGGACAAATCCACCTTCAGAAAAAAGTTAAATTCACGAGTAAATGTTTCACATTGTGTAACATATCAGTTTTTTGAATTGTATTTGTAATTTTATTCAAAAACTGTGGAAGCAGCACTGCTTAAGAGTAACAATGTTTCTAGGTTGCACTAGTGATTTAATTAGTTATTAATAATTTCAGTGCATTTAAACTTAATATATGAAATATATAAATTACGTTGGGGCAGTTTGATACTTCAACAAAAATGAACAGGGAACTAGACACAATACAATAATGGTAGCAGTTCAATTAAGTAAGGAGTAGTTGGGTTGACACAGAGATTGCAACTGAGAACTGATGATATAACTCGACAGTAGAAATACAAAGTCTGGTTTCGTTACTTTTTCTTATCTTTACGCTACTTATTGTTGTCGAGCGTGATTGACAAAAAAACAGCTGCACACTATATATCACAGTAAAGAGATTTTAAATCAATAGAAATAAAAGCTTTTGAATCGACACAGAAATAAAAGCTTAAAGGGATGATATATGTTAGGTAATGCATACTCATTGTACTTTACTACCATAAATTTTAAAGCTTTGCAAGCTATTACGACTCTGCTTTTATATTGATAACAGACAAAAGAAATGATTTGTATGTAGATCAGCATTTTGATTGATACTCTATGTATGTTTGACAATAGTGAAATCTCGAAAAGGATACATACGCTTATTTAAGGTAATTAGGAAGTGAATATAAAAACACTTTACTGTTAAAAAATGATATCTCATAGTAATTTCTATATTAACTACACATAATTAAACATTTGCAATGTCACCTTGCTCATGTTAAAAAAATGTAACGTTACAAAAAGGATATATGCTGTCAGATATTTGCAGTAATTTACAAGCAAATTAAACCTTTTCTTCGTTTAAAAAAGCAAAATTTTAGTTAAATTGTTTTAAATGATATCAAAAATCAATTAACTTTATAATCACGGTAGTTTAATTTTTCATATTCAGTCAACAACAAAAACACAACACAAACACATTAATTTTGACTGCAATAGGATAGGTGGAAATAAATTATCTGACAGTCGTCGCATTCGACAGTAATATTCAAACCAGAAATTTTCAGGATCCTTCAGTAGAGTTTTTGGGTTCATGAAAAATAGAAAGAATTAGACTAATTAAAAAGATGTAGAAACTGAACTCCGTAAAATAGATGCGTATGCATTACATAAAGAAATACGACGCAAATGTAAGCGTCGAAAATTTTTATTTAATTTTATTTATTAAATTTGGGCTGCCGACCTCAAACAGATTTCCAAGTATGCAGAGTGAAATAACTGTTACTTGTTTGTCTTGATTGTTCACGACGCGTTCAGCACAAAGGCGTATGTTAGAATGCCTAAAAATGAAAAACCCGAATCTATGATCCGTGCATTTAATTCAACATTAAATGAAGTTCGAGTATAGTTTATGTATTTGTTTGTCGATCAAGGTACAAAATTTTTAAGCAATCAGTTTTAAAAGAATTTAAAACAAAAGGAAATTTGTACCTACAACATTGACTTACACATACAGTCGTCTTTCAGTGAAAGTTTTATTTGTACACTTTTTACTTAAGTTAAACGTTTCATAACAGAAAGTAAAACGTATACATTTTACGATTAAATTCAAGACTTTGTGAACGTGTACAATAACACGTATCATCAAACAATTCAACTAACACTAAATGAAGTTACAAAGAAAAACAAATTAGACGTGTGGTTAAAAATTTTTTTAAAATATTTAAAATATGAAGACAAAGCGCTCACTGCCTAAATACAAAATAGGGGATTTTGTTCTTATTTCCCGTGCAAAATTGATTTTTGAAAAAAGAAAAAATCAAAATATAATAATATTCAATAGGATGAAATATTGTTATTTTTTTATTATGCAAACATAATCCGTTTATAACAAAAATGTTAAACGTATACTGAGTCCTCTGGGCTATCGTTGTTGGACGAGCGTCAAGTTTATTTTAATAAAGTTGTATTTATCTTTTATATATGTATATTAAAACAATCACATTTAAACCAGTAATATTTCTACTGCTAATGTGTGAAGACGTGCAGCAAATTAGAATCAAAATTGTCGACGAATTTAAAAGGCAACTTGATTTTGAAGAATCAGGAGCGACAGAAGTAAAATTACTTTTTAAATCCCAATTTCAGTAATAAGAACTTATAATGGGAGGACGATACGTGTAAAATAGAACCACCAAACTTTATTCAATCTGGATAAATTTTCTACCTGAAAATGCCAGTCGCGTCTCTTCTGAAGAAATTTCCTATTAAATTTAATTAAGTTTTGGCTTCAAAAGCAGATCTACTAATAAAACTATTTGCCGAAAGCGTAAGCGTGTTTATACAGAAAAAGAAAAACCAAAATTACACAAAGAAGGAAAACAGCAGAAAAAAATAGTCGAAAAAAATAAAAAGAAGGTTTTAGATGACGTGAAAAGACAAAGAAAAACTGTCACAAAAAAAACGAAAGTGCGTTGGAAAGTAATACAAAACTACATGATTAAATTAAATTACTGTTAGTAAACGGTAAGACGTGAACGAGTACAAACACATCCCCAAAAATGGATATCAACAACGTTTTTGATGAAAAACCAACGATTTACGAAAAATCAAAAACAGCTGTTTGTAGTAAAATAAATCTCTTTGATTTACCTCCCACAGACGTTACGACACAAACATCGAATAAATTTGTTGAGTGCTTCCTGTTATTCTCAGTAAAGGAAGAAAACAATCCAATAGTCATAACCAAGAATATTGATAAGTACGAATCTTTAAGTGACTTATTCTTCAACGTTAAAGTTTAAATTGTTAAAAGCAATTCAACTCAATGCAAAGCTGCGGACGTTGTGGCTGTATCAAACTTATTTTTTCACGCTTTGTTTTAAAACCTGCAACTTTATTTGAATAGTGAACTTGTCTTTGCTTATTTACAAAGTTTACTTGGAACTAGCGCTTTGGAAAACAGTAGCAGTATAAAAGACCAATTTTGGTATTCCATTCAAAAACAAAACGAATTTAAAGTATCTTATGCGGGATTTAATATTCGCTACAGTAAAACTCAAAATTCAACTCAATTATTCATGATTGCAAAATTACTTGCAAATTTTACCACTCAAATACGCTACCTTTCTCCAGGCAAAGAAGTTAGGATTGTGCTTAGACGAAATATACTGAAATTCTACCTCGATTGTAAAACCGAAACTACGACTGAAGCATGCCTATACAAAGCATTGATTACAAAAGCTACATTTTACGGCGCAAAAAAAGTTGTCGCTCCTAAAATAGTAAACTGTCATCGTCATTAAATATGTAACGACAATAACTTCAAATATCTGTTGAACGAAGTGCAAATAAAAACTTTCCAGACCCCAGCTAAATTGACGTACGCAACTTCAGATTTTATGCTATTGGGGAGAATTCCAAAGCGTATGGTTATTGGCACGGTCGACAGCTCAGCATATTACGGAAAATTATCCAAATCCAGATTTAATTTTAAAGATGCAGGGTTGAGTAAGTTATCTGTAAAATGGAATTGAGAAACAGTTGGAAATTGAGTTTTTCCTTTCAGCTTTAAGAATACTGATAATGCAGGTGTGGATAATATCCTTTTAGGGGTTCAATCTCTTCGTCAAACTGCAGGAAACAAAGTTTTAGGAAATAAAATAGATTTAGATTCGTATACTAACAGTAAGTGTATTTATCGTTGTGTTTGTGCTTGAAGGTTGTTTTCGAGGAACTTATTTAAAATAATTGACATAATACAGGAAATGTACTTGTAACTGTTGAACTTCTACCTAACTTGGGAAAACGTCTGTCAGTTAATCAAAAAGGAACTATTTAAGCTAATTTAAAATTCAAGAAACCGCTTATTAAAGCCGTTACAACTTTAATTTATTCTCATTACCAAGCAGTGTACGAGATAGCCCGATATAACTCGATTACAGAAGCAGATGAAATAGCTGGGTTGGACAAACATTGCTGACTCGCATTTTGAAGCACCACATAGTAAAATTTACACTTGACTATGCACTAAATGCAATCGACAAATTTTTTACAATCTGGAAATACCATTTTGTTTGTTTTTAATTCAAAACAGTGTTTTTTAATACGTATTTTTTTAATTTTATAAAATCTAACCTATATAGTAATTGGCATTTGCACTGATCCTATTTTTGTCACTCACTTATTCGTACACAACACTGCACTAACTTTGTATATTAGGTACAGTACTGTCAAGGCGATATTCTATTGCTCGTCTTCCAAAATCTTGTAATTCTCATCTACCACATCTCTATGTACACTTTATTTCTGCTCTCTTATCCCATAATCTTGTTTACTATCCCGTGTACTTACTGCGTAGAAGCTGTGACATTTAACAATAATAAAATTAATGTCCCCTTCGAGCTCGAACCTTTTTCTGTCTTGACTTGTGCATTTAGAAATCACGAGTTTCATTCATTCAGCTTATTGATAAGAAGGGAGTAACACTGCATATTACACCAGTTACTGACAGGAAGATTAGCACCTGATAGCTACAATACTGTTACTATAGTTTCCTGCATCTTGGCTATTGTATCCCAATTTTCATTTCACTAACTGCTGTAATAGATATATACAGTGTTATAACCATTAAATTTTAATCTTCATTGTATACATGTTTACAATATTACGGTATGCATTCAGTGCTCCAGTTACTTAAAGGAAGTCCAGTGCTTAATATCTATGGTACTCTGCTATTATTATAGTCTAGAGTGCCCTGGGTAACTTAAACAGATTTTTCTTTCCGTGACTGATGCACTGAATGCATACTCGATGATATGATTTCTATTTCCTTCAATGTACACCGCAAGCTTTATGGTTAATACCTAATATTATGAGGGCAACTGAGGGTGACAGCTGGCATAGCTGTAATTTGTTTGCGTGTAAAATCCATCTTGGCCAGCCATCACTTTCAGTTGTCCTCATAATGCATACATTGATTTTTGCCAGATAGCTCAGTAAACATCTCTTCTGATAAGTACAACATAGTTCATTACGTCTTTTGTGGACGGTTTCAAAGAGTAGGTTATTACAATAGTACCAGTAACGTACCACACTTCCCCCTTCTATTGCCTAATATACTGCAGAAGCGACCAATTGCATGGACTTGCGACAGAATGAGTTTAGCTGAGCACTGGACTCAAGACAGAATGATTCTTTACCTACGATATGCGTAGAACATTTTTGCACTTTTTAAAAACATACAAATAAAACATTTTGCAATTTTTACTGCAAGAACTTGCATCTTTTTACAAAGCCAAAAAACTGCAAAGAAGGTGGTAATATTACGTCTAATGTAATTAGGTCTTTTTAATTCTTTATGTACACAAAAATATTTATCCTCTAAAATTAGAAATGTGATTCAAACTATTACATTATAGTTTTATTTTTTTGTAGATAAAACGATACCTGATTTGACTTTTGTTTCAAGGCTGGTCTGAGATATTTGTCATCTACAATATCGTTCTAAAACGGGAATTTTTGCTCCCGGACCAATCTGGACTCCATTTTGCAAATTTATTTACAAAACAAAGCATATAGAGAGAGAGAAAGTAAATTTTTATTTACAACTGGCGTTACAATAACGCTTGCCATAAAGACACAGTAAGAACATACAATTCACACATTTTAAAAACCAGTAAATAATTAATTGTTTTTCGATTCTTTCCTACAAAGTATAGTTTTGTAATAGCATAAATTTAAATTTTAACTTAACTTAAATCCGGGCAATGTTACGATTCTTAAATTAAACATATGAGGGTAATGTGTACATCGTACAAAATTTAAAATTTAAATTTACTACATTTAATTATTTAATAATTGATTTACAAAAAAATATAAATTATAGTTGTAGCTTTCAGCATTAGTTGTGAAAACACAATAACCATTATTCAAGGATTTTATTAGTGAAGCCTTTTAGAATGGTGCTTGAATTTGCACTTCTGCGAGGCTCTAAAACTGCACCCATCAACAGGACATTTGAATGGGCGAATGATTCTTTCACATGGTCTGAATTTGCATGTCTTTTCATGAATTAATTTTTCCTGCGTTGCGCTAAATGTTTTTTTACAAAACTCACACGTATAAGGTTTAATGTTAGTTCTGTCTGGACGCTTTCCGCAGCGTCTTTCGCACTTTGAGCTCGTTGATTTAAAAACTCCGAAACAGAATGTACAGCTGAATGGCTTTTCAAGCATGTGAGTCCTAATTTATCATCGTCGATATTCCTTTTTCTATGATATTCCTTAGTACAAAGTGGACACTTAAAACTTTTCATCTCGGAAGCGCAATCCTTCAAGTGATAAACACCAGCGTGGTTATTTATTTCGGTTCGTGATGCACCTACAAAAGAAAATTCCAACACTGGGCATTTAAATGATTTTACCCCAAGATGCCTTCTCAGATGATCCTTTAGATGGGTGGACGTCCGCATTTTCTTCTTGCACAAATTACACTCAAACGACTTAAGGACCTGAATGTACCACTAAATGCATCCTAATGCTATTTCGATGTTTACTTGAAAATTTTTAAAGGTTGCACTTAAATGGCTTGGGATCTCAGTGAATACGAGAGTGAAGTTTCACTCTGGAGAATTTGTCAGCAGTGAAAGAACAAAGAACATGGGCTGTGCGGACACTTAAATGGCTTGGGTTTGATTGTACTTGCATCAGCTTTCTCCACATGCACCGCTGTTTTTCTCGTATTTTGTTCTCCAACTGCAGAGTAGACATTTTTACTTAAGCTCCAGGTAGTGGCTGTGTGAATGAGCTTTAACATTTTTCGCTTAGTGACTTATTGTATATTCACAGTTGGGACGTGGACACATGTAATTTTTGGATTCCGCTTGAGCGTGACTGAGCATGTAAGCTCGTAAATTTGTGACTTTTACATTTTTAGGACACACGGAGAAATGAAACAGGAGCTGATGATGGACGTGGGCCAAGTTGTTTTGTAGAAAGTACGGAACTCATGTAGAAAAGCCACATTTAGAAAAGAAACATAGTATATTATATTCTTCGAATTGCAATTGGTTGCAATATGTTTTTTGTGAAAGCCTTATGAGATTTTTACGTGGTTTGTGCACACGCTTTTAAAAATTGCTGAAATTTTCCACATGTGTGTTCGAACTTTTAAAAAGCAAATATAAACATACCTTTTTAAATAGAGATATTACTTTTGCTAACCTTGAGAGTTATATTTTGTTAATTAAGTACATTTTGTTTGCAATCATCTACGAATAACCCTATAACGACGTGCTTGATCAGTATGCAGGATGTATACGTGGCTAATTTTGGCTTCTTTTTCTGCACAATTAATTGTGCTAAATTTTTTGTGCACAAAAAAATAGCCTTAATCAAAATATATATGCCCGTACCCAGTTTCGAACCTTAGAACTATGCCTCGTAACCTGCATCTTTATCCTTAGCCTCTACCCTACTTGTGCTTGTTATATTAAAAGGGAATATTATTTGTACTTATACAAATTGAATATTCTCTATAACCATACTAACTTCTTTTTGAAACATTTAATTGATTATTTATACTTTAAATCAACATTTAATGGTAATTTAAGATTAAACGTTCCTTTTAAATCAATCAGGTCATCAGTCTGCCCTTGTAATAACTAAATAAACAAGTTTTCACTATTTTAATCAAATATACGATTTTATACTAAAATTCGGAAACCAGTAAAACTTTAAGTACAAGTTTGATAAATTACTGCGAAATTTTATGTAGGTCAAAGTTCATTTCCATTTGTGAATAAATATTTGCATAAATGTGCATAGATAATCTTATCATGCAAACAGCGTTATGCATAATCCTATTATGCGTACAACGTTGTGCAGAGAAACGTATGGCGGTAGCGTTGTGCAGGATTTAAAAAATCAAATTATGCACACATTTTTGTGCATAACAAACTATGCTAATTCAGACTGTATGCAAAATTAGTCACAATATTTTGTGCATAAGCCATTTTGCAATACTAGCTATGTCGCGTTCTGCACATCACGACACAATATTTTTTGTACGGGAATATAAATTAGTTTTATAGCTTGCAACAATGATTGTGAAAACACAATTACCATTTCCATAGAATTTGTTTCGTGAAGCCTCTTGATATGATGCTTGAGATTGGACTTCTGTGATGCTGCAAAGCTGCACCCATAAACATGACATTTAAATGGTTGAATGATTTTTCCATCGGGTCTAAATTTGCACGTCCTTATTTGAATTGATTTTTCTTGTGTTGCGCTAAAGGTTTTCTTACAAAACTCACACCTGTACAGTTTAATTTTGATTCCATATGGATGCATTCCGCAGCGCCTCTCGTGGCATCTCTTTGAGCTCGTCGTAACAAAATCTCGAGTGCAGAACGTACAGCTATATGGTTTCTCAAGCGTGTGCGTTTTTATATGAGCGGACAAATTCTTTTTTGCATGAAACATCTTCGTACAAAGTGGACACTTGAAGCTGTTATTGTCAGAGGCGCCATCCATTAAATGATAAAAACTAGTGTGAGATTTTATTTCACCTTGTGTTGCTGCTACAAAAGAAAATTCCAACTCTGGGCACTTAAATGGCTTCTCCCCGATATGACTTCTTGGATAATCTTTTAGATGGGAAGACATCCGCATTTTCTTCCGACACAAGCTACACTCGAACGGTTTAAGACCTGAATGCACCGTTAAATGGTTCCTAATGCTATTTTGGTGTTTATTTAAAAAATTGCAAAGGTGACACTTCAGTGGCTTGTGGTCTGAGTGAACTAGAAAGTGTTGTTTCAGCTTGGACAATTTATCAGCTGCAAAATTACATTGATCGTAAAGACAATGAAATGGCTTTGGTTTAATTGTATTTCCATGAGCTTTTTCCACATGCACAGCTATGCTTGTTTTGTATTTTATTCTCGAGCTGCAATGTGGACACTTGTACTTGAGCTCTAGGTGAGTTTGTAAGTGAAGTTTCAAACTTGCCGGGTAGTGACTTGCATACTTACAGATGAGACGTGGACAAACATATTTTTTAAAATTCGCCCCTGAATGGATTAGCATGTAGAATCGTAGTTGGGGGTGATTTTTACATTTCTTGGGACACACAGAACAATAAAACGCGAGTTGTTGGTGCACGTGGGCCAGGTGTGTCTTAAGAAAGTGCGAGACCTATGTTGAAAATTCACATCCGGGAAATAAACATTTCAAGAGATTCGTTGACTTTTGATTAGTTGTTGAATGTTTTGTGGAGAAGCCAGGTGAGAGCTTCACGTGACTTGGGCAGATGGGACAATTAAACAGCTTCGTACTTAGGTGCATACGTTTTTCGCTTAGGAGCTTATATGATTTTTGTGTGTCAAACTTGTTTATGAGCTGGGCTACGTTCTGTTCCTCAATACGAATTTGAATGTATAGATGGTTATTCCATGTAAAATTAAAAGTTGGTTGACACTTTTGTAGTTATCTGCAATTCCATTGCATCGCCTATAAACATGTTGAATACATTTCTTTTTTAAACAATAACGTTAATAACAAGTGTCGCTGTTTCGTCCCTTAATTTTGATTTTTCGAAGACGTCATCTAATTATCATGAAAAGTGTACTCCTAATCAAATGCCTTACTACAAAAGTATCATTGCTATGATATTTTTAACAACCGTAATATTGCTTCAAAAACTAAAATATTTATATTTGCTTTGAGAGCTGCATGGAGTAAATGAATTAGGTTTGGAAAATAAAACCAAGATTTTAGGCCCATATTTGTTTAAACAATATTCCAAAACACAGCGCTTAGGAATTTTAATATATGTCCAAGTATGTTTTAATACTTAAACAAAAACTTAAGTTAAAAAATAGTCAGCGCCTAACACGAAAATTAAGCTGGTGTGAATATTTATAGTAAGCTTAGTCTGCAAATATCTTATCAGCTTCACAAAAGCTATTAAATAGCCCTCATAATCTTTGCAGTGTGTTAGTTATCAAACACGATTAGGTGTAATCGACTTCTTCGGAATACAACAATAGGCGCTATTTTTCTAAATACCTGGTAATCGTTTTTATTTACTGTTTTTAAGATTGTTTATCTATCTAGATCGTGATTAATTATTATTGCTATTAGCAATCAAGTAAACAAACTCAATTTAACACAGACGTTTTGAAATATTAAATCAAAGTGCTGTGCTGTGTCAAAAATAGTACAAAATTGCATATTTTGTAGTAAACGCGATTCAATATCCTGTTGTTACATTTAATCAACCTAATTTAGTGGTTGGCTTCAATTCGTACTACTTTTTCTTTGAAGAAGATTCTAAGCAAGCCAAGACTATGAAAAAGTTTTTACAAAATCTGTTTGTAGTGAGGTTTAGGTGCAAATATTTTGTTGTACCAAAAACCGAAAGCATTACTCCCATACTAACTGTAACATTCCAAATGGAAATCAATTTATATAAGTTTTCTGGTGACCTACATATAAAGTGCACAGCCAAAATATTACAAATTTTCCTAGAAAAGACAAAACATTTGCATCAATAGCAGGAATATTTACTAAGCATAAGCAGTACAGTAACCCAATTCTACAACACTTGTATTTATCTCCTATATATAGGCACTTAAACTCGCTATACCACTGAAACATTAAAAGTGTATGTTGTGTTTGCTGCATCTAACAAATGAAACTGACAAATTACTCTTTGCATTCTAGTTATTGCAAAGGCAATTATTGATCAAAATTTAATATATTGCAGTTTTCTCTGTATATTTTTGTGCTAATTTAATATAATGTAATTTAAATAATAATTTAATAAACTGATGTAAACATACTTGGTTATTAAATTTAACTTTTATAAAAAATATTATTTTGACACCTGGGTCTTGCAATTTTTTGCTATCTAATTGATCGAACTTGAACTTGTTCAACGGCTCAATAAGAATTAGCTGTTGCTAAAGAACTGTCATTAGGTACATTGTTAACCTTCATTTTTGTAGCCTATTGATTGTAATATTTTATGCAGTTTTAATAACTGTTTATATATTTATATAGTTAAAAATTTGTTTAATTCTATAGACAGTTACTGCATTGTGTATCTAATGAATGCCTTATCGTTGTTTACTGTATATTTATTAAGGTTGCTGCTACAATACGGTTTCTTAATGAATTAAATATTTTTTTTTATTTAATCATATAACAATTTTTTTTAAATTGCACAAATTAATCTGTTACAACAGTTCTACCAGGCCCCAGCAGCATATGCTTTAGCACTGCTCAAGTGTTCACTTAGTGCTTTTTTAAAACACACTATACTAGAACCTCAACTACAACACTATAGACTTGCTGCTACTGTAGCTCAGAAATTAGGTGGCATAGAATCAACTAGAGCAATTTTGCGACTCTTTATAAACCTTTTTAAGGCAATTTGGCATTGCAAGCTGCTAAATTTTGTTTAAAGATTCTACAAGTTAAGTATCAGAAAGAAGAAACGGTTGACTAGAACTGAGTATTTTAACTAACTTACTATTATTTGTACAAAATATAAACTTTGTCCTTAACAAATTTTTAAGACATATTTAGTTACAACTGAACATCATTTTTTCTCTATTTACAAAAATGGCAGTGATATAGCAGTCGTGTTTATAAGATTTTAGGGGTACAACTCAAGTCAGCGATTTCTGAAATAAATATTCAAATTTTTAATTATAAACAGCAGCCAACAAAGGTTTTCTCTAAGTAATTTTTTTTTCAAATGCCTCGCCTAAGGATTCAAATATTTATGCATGCATCTTCTTTAAAATTGCAATAAAGATTGAACGCAAAGTTATAGTGAAAACTTAACAGCAAATTAACGTCTACTTAAGCTTGCTCAAAAAAAACCTACAATCCTACTAGCAATTTATATTATTTACCTAGGTCAATGGCAACTATCAGTCAAATTTTAGTGATAAATAATGCAAATACGAATATGTTTATAAAATTGTCATTCCTGCTTTAATGAGTTAAAAAAATAAATGCAAAGACAAAAATGTGTGTTTGTCACAGAAAAGGCAAGCAATCACAAATTGCTAGGCATAAACCTACTTCAAACAGACTATGCACATTTCATAGGCCACAAAGGGACAAATATTTTTTATCTCCTTCTGTCAAAAAAAAGTACTTATTTGAGCGTCAAACTCTTAAAAGCACGCGTATTGCACATATTAAATAAAATTAACTTTCAAAATGTAATAGATACGTCTCATTTATTACCTCACGGATAGTTTTCATTCTAAATGTAATATGAATTTCCTGTATTAGTTTTTATTTTCATTCTCTTTTACAAAATTTATTCTACAACGTGATCACTACAGCATAGGTAAAACGTATTAGGGTGGATAAAATAGTTTTACAAATTATTCTATAAACTATCTGTCTTTTATATGACTCTAAAGTTTTGTATAAGGAAAATGTCCAATTAATTTTACTTAACAATATATTTTTGAGAGCTAAATGATTTTTACAAATTTTAAAATAAGGTATCTGTTTGGTAACTACAATCCTAATTGAAGCACATCACTCTTATTTCAAAGTAAAAAAAGGTTTTGGTACAGAAATTTATGACAAAAAAAATCTCTGTTTTAGAAATTTGGTTGACTTGCAGTTACAGTTTTTAAAGGAGTAAAAAATGGCTATAGCATCTGCTAGCTAAGCAGTTTAAATATTTAAAATTTTATCATAAATATCACAAATACCCCTACTGCGTACAAAGCTATTCTCTTAGGCAATTATAGTTTTTTTAGTAATAATATAAACTAGATTTCAACAAATGCAAGCAGCTTGTACATTTAAACCTCAGCCCTTGCACGTGCAATAAAGCGTATTCCTTACTATCGAAAAAACTGTAAAATTTAAAATTTCATAAAAATTTACTGATGACTAAACAGAACTTTTAAATATGCTAATAAAATTGCATGAAGTCCTAAAGTAGAAGCCCAAAAAATTTAATTTATTTGTTAAGGACCTACTGAACAAAAAAGCTTTAAAAGTTAATTTTAAAATTATAGACAGACTATAATACATCAATTTACAGTTATGGTATAATTGTTGCAATGCGTTGTGAGACGTATTGCCGAGGCACGGTATGCATAAAATGCTATAAAGTAAAACAATGGCCTTACAGTCCTTAGCACGTTGGTTGTCAAAAAGAGTGCCAATAATTAGGGTCTGTTTATTGATTATTAAGACAAAAATATAGTTATTAAACCCTTAGCTAGCTTTATCCCAAATATGTGGGAATTTGCATCAGAAACCTTTAATTTTTAACGTTTCTGCAATTTTGACATCTCAAATTCCTACTCACAAGAAAGAGTGCACACACGCTGTGAAACCTATGTAAAACGTATTTACTATATGAGATTTTTTTATCATTTTTACACTTCTGTATAGATATTTCAACTTTATAAATCGTTTCAAACAAGTAATAGGCAAAGTTAGGTATCTTTTTGTATGTGTTTTTCTAGCTGCTTGCTCAGACAAAACATGCTTCAGGTTTTTTAGCAATTGCAATAGGTTTTGAGTAGTAAATCAGTTTCTTTAAATTTTGTTAAGAGCCTATATTAAATAAGTACCGTCATAGTACACGTTTAATTTTCTTTTACTTATATTTTTTTGACACAAAGTAAGCGCAGATGGCATCATTATTGATCAAAAACAGGTCAAGGTTTTAGTCGTGTTATTTAGTTAATGCGTTACGACTTAATTAAAAGGATAATACGGATTTTACATTTTCTGTAAAATTACTTACACTAAATGATATTTGCACTAACCTAGACTTTTCTATAAACAACTGTGATAGAAACTTCTTTTTTTTTAATGGCATGCTGAATTGCTCATAATTTGCTTGCAGAATCAATTAAAGATGCTCTTGCTCTAGCTTTTTAGATGCTGAGCTTAATTATCTAATGAAATAGTCAAGTCCGTTTGTCCGTCCGTCTGTTAGCCGTATACTTCAGGTCACAGTTTAAAAGCCATTGACTTTAAACAATCTGTAAGCGATCAGAAATGCGAGCAGGCAGGTCTGTTTTGTCTTTTTTATTTGGTCAGACTATTTTTTTACAATTAACAGTTAACTGGATTCATGTCAAAACTCAGGAAAGTGAGCTTGGCAAAAACGGAAAGAGGCAAGAAAAATCCGGCGCTTGGCGTTGGATTTGCCTACTGTGGGCTCGAAGTAGATGCTAAACTTACAGCGAATATTGATTTCAGTCAATCGATGCATGTTTTTACATTATTTACATAAAACACACTCTATAACCTCTAAAGTGCAATATTTTAGTGACGACATTGTTGGACGATCCTAAGATGTACAATAATAATATTCCATGCTAAAAATACTATTTAACATAATGTTTAAACTGATAACGGGTATTTTTTAAATGATGACATTTATACGACGTCATTTATGAACAATCCCTGTGTGTATACTCGTAAAAGTAGATTTTTAAGATATAAATCCACCAAATTTTGCATTTAGCACTAACAAGGATCCTTAAAATGGTGATTTTGTGATGACGTCATTTATGAAGGATCCCTGTATGTATGCTAGAAAAAGACGGCGTTAGGGATATCCATTAATTTGATTTTTAAACTAAAGACAAGAGATTCCTATAATCAAAATAATATATCAGATATTTCTTAGCTCAGGCCATTACTGACCCATTGCTGTTTACGGGACTCTAGGTGTCGCGTGTTGTATTCCAACCTTGGCTTTAAGGCTTCGAATTTATAGGACCAATTTTACAATTGACCCTATATTGTTCTTCTCCCCCCCCCCCCCTTGGAACCTAAAAGGGATGATATGTTAAGTAGGGAAGCATTAGTTTTGCGGTGAGTAAAGCATTAGGCATAGGAAATATTCACCTTTTTAAGATTCTGACTTGTTTTAATTCTTCCCCCCTTTAAGAGATAATTCGTGGGGTTAGGGGTGCAAGTATTTCAAGTTTTTTAATCGTTTTAGCAAAGAAATAAGGATTTATGGAACGTCATTTGTAGGTGACTTTAATAACACCCGTCCTCCTTAGAGGGATACTTAGTGGGTGGGGGGTTGAAGTATTTAAGTTTTTTAACCGGTATGGCAAAAAATATTAAGATTTTAGGGACGTCATTTGTGGGTGACCCCAAGTACACGTCTTCCCCTTAGGGAATACTTTGTGGGTAGGGTGTACAAGTATTTAAAGTTTTTTAATGGTTTGAGCAAGAAAATTAAGATTTTTGGAACGTCATTTGTGGGTGATCCCAAGTACACGTCTTCCCCTTAGGGAATACTTTGTGGGTAGGGTGTACAAGTATTTAAAGTTTTTTAATGGTTTGAGCAAGAAAATTAAGATTTTTGGAACGTCACTTGTGAGTGACCCCAAGTACACCCTTCCTCTGAGGGGATACTAAGTGGGTGGGAGGTGCAAGTATGTAAAGTTTTGTAATGTTTTTGCAGAAAAATTAAGATTTTTGGAACGTCATTTGTGGGTGACCCCAACTTCATCCCCCCCCCTAAGGGGATACTTTGAGGGAGGGGGTGCCAGTATTTAAAGATTTTAAATGGTTTTAGCAAAAAAAACAAGATTTTAGGGACGTCATTCGTGGGTGACCACAAGTACACCCCCTCCCCTTACGGGATACTTTGTGGGTGGGGGTGCAAGTATTTAAAGTTTTTTTATGGTTTAGGCAAAAAAAGTTGAGATTGTTGGGACGTGTTTGTGGGTGACCCCAAGTACACCTCCCCCCTTAGGGATACCATGTGGGTACGGGTAACTTCTGCTGGAAACTTTTGCGGGTAGCTTGTGCCGATGACTAGTGCATGTTGCTGGTGCATTTACTGGCGCCTCTAACGAAACCATTTAGCTAGTGCATTTAGCTGGTGCAAAGCGGCAAATTGAAATTTCGACTGGTGCTTGTTTTGTGCAATTAGCTGGTGCATTTGACTGGTGCAAAGGCAAGTCACCCGTTTTTAGATGCTGAGCAAGCATCTATTGGTCTGGTGTCTGGTGTCTGTCTGTCTGTCTGTCTGTCTGTCCGCATGTCGGTTGGTCGCACGCTACAGGTCGCATTTTTGAAGATTTTAAATTAAAACCTTTTGTAATCGCCCTGAAAAGCGAAGGAGAAGTGCTGTATAGTTTTTGGTTATTATTCAATTTATAGTTTGTTCGCAATTGTTCGTTAAACCGACCAAGAATAAACTCCATTTTTCAAGATAAAAAAAAGGGCAAAAAATACATGGAAGGTACATACGGAGCTGAGAGCTTGTCAAGTTTTGCCATTGAAAATACACATGGAAAATTTTCACGAGTTTCCAATGCGAGTAAAGGTACTGCTCACAACATGTACGTTCACATGCCACTCAAGTGTAGTGGTCGTGGTTCGTGGTACTGGGACTGCAACATGGAGGAAAAAAATATCCACGCTCAATACTGGAGTCCACACATCGAGCACCAGTTTAGTTATTCTCCTTCCTCGACATACCTAGGTATATAGGTGTTCAGGGGTCGTCCACAATGACGTCCTCAGGCGAAATAAACATACATAGGTATATAGGTTAATTATTTGGACAAAATAAACATACATAGGTATATACGTTATTAATGTTCAGGGGTCGTCCACAATGACGTCACTACTGGGAGAGTATACGTTGTGGCTACTAGGTTGTGGCATAGGAGTGTTTTGGGGTTGGTGGGGTGAGTTTGGATGTTGGGAGTGAGAAAGACGAAGTAGCTGGGAGGGTATCCGGAAAGGTATATGGGAAGGAACGGGAAAGATATTATGGGCAGATATGGAAGAAATGAAAACGGGAAGGTATGATGGGAACAAAAGGACAGGTATAATGAGATGCATTGGGTGACATGAACTGGCATTGTGTACAGTAATAATTGCATTGTACTATGAAATTAATAATATTATATGAATTCATGTACGTAAGTAGGTAGGTACTTACATAGGTAGCTCCCTATGAATAGGGATTTCCCTTGTGTTGTATGCTATTTGTAGGAATATAAGTAAAATAAACCAGAAGAAATGCAAATAAAGTCATTTAATTAAAGTATTTACATATTTACATTTTTTGTTTTTTGAAATTTTTTTGCTACACCGACAACATTTACATTGATATTTACCTAATGGTTTTCAGTATTCTAAATTAAACTTAAGTTAAATATTTACACAACGCAAATACAATATTTACACATATGTACATCTTACAATACATCCATTTTACAATTAATTTATATTTTTTTAAATTGGTATTTATAGTACATTATTAGGCTAATATTAAATACATAGTGCTACTTATTATTGAATCAAAAACTACAGTTGCTCTTACAAGCTTACACATACTTTAATTTTGTTTTTCAACTAAAATTAATACTTACAAGAATTGTTTTCACAATATTTGCATATTGACAAGTTTTTGTTTCACGTATGTGATGTTGTAAACCAAGTTATGTCTTACGTAAATCAACATGACCGAAAGGTAAACTATAATTACAATTATTTGGATCTGGAAATACTCGAGATAAATCCAAAGAGTTAAATGCCAATCTATTAAAGTTTACAATGTACAAGTTATGGTCCTTAGACCTTACAGAATTCACATTTATTTTGCAAGGTTTGTTTGTTTCCAACATTTGCTTATACTTGTGTTTACACTGCCTCATTGCAACTGCTGAAATTCCCGCACACTTTTGTTGTTGAGTGTCGTTTAAGTACAATGAACTATACATTTTTGGTTTTAAAATATTAAGTTCTTTTAAGTCTAAGCTTTGTATTCTTAACTTTCCGCTTTTGTCTTTATTTAGACTGTGCAAACCTAGGTACTGGTGCTCATACATTTTAAAGAACTCGTGGTCGCGAGGAATTTTGCTAAAATCAAACTCCACTTTTGCTTTAAAAATATCGTCTTAGAACGTATTTAGCTCGTCAATTGTGTGCATTTCATACCCGTCTGTATCACTGTAATCCAGATGTGCCTTGTCGTGAAATATCTTACAGAGACGATCCCATTTTTTATAGAACAAAGCTTTAGCAGTATCTAAAATAGCGACTCCAGTTAATGGCGAGTTAGTAACGTGGTATGTTTTTAATTCTTCTGTAAATATGCTGAGATCTTCTGACAATCCCTCAAAGTCTTTGCAACGTGGAGATGCTAATGATTTTTTAGCTTCTGCTGCACTTGTACAAATATGAGCATTAACAAATTCCAAAATATTTGTAATTGTTTTTCTGTAAATTACATTGTTTTTTTCAAGTGCTTTGTTCTCAAATTCTGTTTTAGCTGATTTGCGTTTTTCCAAGTTAACATCAATGTATGGTTTAAAACAGCGTTGTTGTTTAAATCTAACGCCACAATGAACTTTAGGTAAAACTAATCCCTTAGACAAATAATACTGCAGAGCCTTGAAATGCACTGTATACTTGTACTTGTTATGAAGAGTTAACATTAATCGGGGGCGGGATACTTGCCACTGCAAACTGGCAGTTGTAGTTTTATTTGGGCACATGATAGCAGCAACGTCCTGCAGATTTAATGTTCGCTTTTCCATTGCAAGAGGCAGGTTTTCGTCTCGTTTGTGTAAATGTGCAGGGTATTCCAAATCCACTACTAGTATATATCCAAAGCTACCCTCTTCGTTGCCAAAGTCAGAATCAGCCCAGTTGATATGTTTTAGGTCTTTGGCTTCTATGTACTCGTAATCTGACACTGGCATTAGCTGTTGTAAGCAATATGCATACAGACTGTTAATGTCTAGTAATAGCAATTGCTTGCGAGGTTTTGACTCGTCAAATCCTTCCGGACATCGCTCATGGTTGGCAACTACATGCTTCTAAGTGAACATACACTGACCGCCGCGTATTCCGTTTGTCGCAATGTCTAATATTCTTAGATCTATTATGTAATTAATTTCAGCATCCGTGAATTTTAGAAAACACTCCTAAGAGAAGCTGGGCAGCGTCATGGAGTAAGTTGGGTCCAGTTGGTAGTTTTGAAGTCCAAGCTTCCTAAAGTTTTGCCATAATTCAGCAAGTAAAAGTGTTTCTATTATGCACGAAACTCTAGTATAATCGCGCAATGTTGTAAGTTCAAATAAAGTACACACTTGTAGCACAAGTTCCCATTCTGCTTCAGAAATTGGCTCGTCGTCTAGTATTGATCGCTAAAATTGTTCTCTTAAAGTATATTTCTTCAAAAATTCAAAACGATTGTTTAGTGCCTTGAACAGAAAGCACAGGGGCGTCTGTAATAGTTTTATACAGTTTTCTTCATACTTCTTAGCTTCTGGGTTTGTTAATTTCATTTTACTTGAAGCTGCAAAATGCGACACATACTGTGACACAAGTTTTAGATCTTGTTTATTTTGCGATTTTAAAGATTCAACTAAATCTGTTGAACTTGTATCCATAAATAAACTGGAATCGATGAAACGAACTTTAACTTTTGAGTTGAATTTTTTTCCAGTATACTGTTCCCCAGTGTTCTTGTCTAGTTGGTATTGGAGATGAAGATCTGGTAGCCAAGTATCCTTTAAAGTTATTGTTATAGATTTTATATCACTGGCGGATTTTGCAATAACTTTGACATCCTTAGCTCTAAAGTTATTTGTTTTCATTGCACTAATTAATAGGTGGTAGTCAATTGTTCCTCCACAGTGTGAAATTATGGGTATTTCAAACTTTTACTTTATTTGTAGATTACATCGGCTGCATGCTGCAGACTTAAAGTCACCCTGGTGGTGGTTATGATGAAAATTTTTAAATATTTTCTTTTTGTTGTCAAATTCACGTTTGCACATGTGACAATGTGATGCTTTATTGAATTGTTTTTTTTCTTCTTCTGATGGCTGTACAAAGTTGTTGGTGTTTCTTATGTTGGACAATAACTTTTTGCCGAAGTGAATATTCTTTTAAAGAAATGATTTAATAAATTTAGACCATCAAAATACTCCACTGCTATAACCTTATCGAAGTGTTTCATTTGACTTATAACAACAAACCAATATGCGGCTGGAAGAATTTTGTTTGAAATCTTGATATTGTGGGTTACAGATTTTTCATCTTTAGTAGGATTTAAGAATTTTAAAAATTTATAAACAATGACGTACGGGTAGCAGAGGGTTTGCCACAGTTTGAAAAACTTGATTTGTTTGTGTAATTCTGGAAACACAATGTTTTTTGTCACAAGAGTTTGGCAGTTTTCTAGATGCTGATCTAAATTCTGTTCTGAATTAAACGATCTGAAACACAGTTGGCAATAGAATTGCCTAGTATTATGCCCATTACGCTGAAATTTGTTTAGGTCAGTAATCAGCACAAGATGATAAGCTTTGCTTTCTTCATTTGCAGAATTGTTTTGGATCAGAAATAAATTACACTTTTCACTTATGTTGGTATTCTGGCATCTTCCGATTTGAATAATTTGATCTTCTCGGTGGCTCCAAATATTGATTTCAAGATTATTGTTTATTTTAAATTTTTTTAATTCAGTTAAATTGTTCATTTGCAAAGGAAATTCAACATCTGTAAAATCAAATTGAGAGAAATATGGTCAGTACTGCTCTGGGAACTCTAAACCTTGCTTTAATTGTCTCACGTTTTGCACTTTGTTTTGTAACTTTAGTTTGTACATTTTATTGTCTATTATTTCATGTCAAAACCCATAAGCAGCCACACAGAACTTGAAACACTCGTTGCATTTATTTTTAATGTTTAAATATCCTTCCTTTCTAGGTTTCATTTTAGGAAACTTGATGTATCCCTTTGCTGCTGCGTTTGCAACTAAGTTTAGTACACCAATCTTTACCTGAACTGATTCAATTTCGCGAAGTACCGATCCAGTTCCGTACTTGTTAAAATCAGTAAGTCTTTCTACGCACTCATTCGTGCTATTTAATACAAACTTGTCAATTTCACTTGTATTAAAAATATCGTAATTCTGACCTGTGAAGGTGGGGTTACGCACTTTTATAGTTTTTTCAGTTTTCACTTCAACTTCTAATTCCATTGTAGCGACAATTATAAGCTGAGCTTTGATACTACTATGTACACTCAGGTTTTGTGTCAGTAACTTTACAAAGGGATCATGCAATTCTGCCATTATTGTTTCAATACTTGCAAATGTTTCAATTGGCTTGTGAATGTAGATTACAATCATTCTCTAATGATTTTGCGAATATTCTTGAAACACGTCCAAGTCTATTTGAGGTAAACGGCGTAGTCGTTTTCTTGCTGGTTGGCTAGCTGTGCTTGTAGTTGGTCCATATGTTGCCCCTTATCGACTGGTGCCGCCCCCTACAAGATCTTGGCTGCGGTTCTCAATGTGCTCAAGTCTTTCTTCAACATAAGAGCATTGGTGGTGCTGTTTGTTTAAACAAAACAGGTTGCAATCTTCACACTGATTTACGTGTTCCACATGAGTCTTATACGGTACGTGAAAGTAACACTTGAACAGGCACTGCGGGAAAGAACACTTAAAGTGGTTGGTGGATGATCCGAGCACTGTGGGTAAAGGGTAATCTTCTTGCTCGTGATACAGTTGTGCGTCGACAACTCGTGTAGTATAAAATAGGGTAACTTGAGGGTCCATGCTGGTAAAGCGATACACGTTTGGGCTTTACGTATACAGGAGGGCAATTTGAAACACCACTGTTGGGTTGTAGGTACTACAGAGTCCTGCCTGGAACTGTGGGTTGTGTAGATGTATGGCTTTAAGACTTCTTAGGTTCTTGAGTTAGGTGCGTGAACTGCTGCTGCGAGTAGTGTGAGGCTGAGTCAGTTGGATACCAGTATTCATAACTGAATCTACGAGCCGCTCTATCACGCCCACTTGTTGGTCTTCACTTACTTCTTTAGGGGGCCAGGTTTTCCTATTTCTGAACAGCTTTATAATTTTGAATGCAAACAGGAGCAGGACCAGGATAAATGACACGTAAATAGCTGTAAATGTGCCGAAACAGAAAACAAAAGCCATGTATTAGTATGTGTATATACATTGTGCTAGTTAAACTACTATTAGCTATACAAGTTTGCACTATATAAGGTATATAAGTCAAACTTACAAGTGAGTGAACACATTTTTTTATTCACTTACATATGTAATCAAATGTGTTGTGTACCAACGGCTTAGCTTCTGTGTGTTGAAACTTCTCGACTACGTCCATTATAATTCTACTCTGGGCATTTAGACTTTCAAGCATATACTTCAATGCCTGAAGTATAAATTTATGAAATGAATTGGATTGAATTAGAGGATGTTGCGTAGTATTAAACTGCTGAACTAGTTTAGTCCCGTCCATTTGGCCTTTGATATTTTCAGAAGATCTAGTGTTGTGTTTATATTGAGTATCTTCAGTCATAGGTGGCGCAGCTAACACATCAGCTGCAGCTACATTGTTGCTTGCCAATGCAAGTGCCGGAAGCACAAGCAGCACTGAAACGTATATGCGTATTGAAGGCATGGTTGATCCTAAGTATTGAACGCTGTGAGTTGTTGTATGCAACTGGTAACAATTGAAAATTTGCAACTGTTTATATAAGTTTTTGCATTTTGTTCTGCAAGAATCTTTATGCACTTATATTACGCCGATTTCGTTTGAAGGGTCTTGAAATAATTGTTTCGTACTGGATCAAATCTTGTCGTTTAAGGGTTTCATTGTGATTTCCTGTTTAATTGCCATTTTGTATGTCTTGGGTATTGTCAAATTGGCTAGGAGGGGGGAGTGCAGATGCTGAATTGGGTTTATAGGCAGGTTTATTACTAGTCTGTATTGCACGTATTTTTATAAGCTCAGCATACAGCTTCGGCTCAATTGCCTTCATAACTGTTGCCATTTTTGTTTGTTTGTTAAAACGTAGAACGCTAGTCACAAATTATGTCAGAGAATAAAGTAGTACGACAAATTTTACTTTTGTACACCTTATAAAACACTGTAGCTAAAATTGCTTAGATAAGTTTATGATACTTTAGTAAAACTTTGCGCAGGCGTAGTATATCGTCACACGTTAATCGCTTAATTAGCGTCTTTATTTGAGTATTGTATCCTTTAAGTGGATGTTTGCAAAATTTATTAACGTTGTATATTGTTTCAGCCAAGGCATATAATTGTTCAGACGTTGCACTTGTTATAAGAGTTTTGTATTCTTTAGACTTGTAAAATGTTAAATTTGACAAAAACTTGTAATTTTGTTCAAAACGACAGCCACTTTTGTTTAATTGAGCCATTTTTATGGTAAAGTTGGTACGTAAATGTCAGTACCATTACACGGAAATACGGTATTTCGCACATATGTTGTGGAATTAGGACACTTTGGATGCAAATCTAGCATTTTGTAATTGTGCTGGCGTAAACTGCATGTTTTTTCGTATGCTTCTTGCAGGAACTTGGGACGTCCAGGCATCACCTGTCTTAAAATTTGACCAATAATGCTTCTATCTCTTGGTACGTCAAACAGTATCATGTATGTTGTATTTAAGCTTGTAGTTCTCAACTTCTTGGTAAACGGGTTTTGAAGAACAAGTATAACACTAAAGTCCATATGATGCGACAACTCAGTAAATATTTTCTGAACTAAGAGTCTGACCTTTGGATTTGACTCTATAAAGTTTAAGTGGTCATCTAAAACTAATAGGCATGGGATGTTGATATCATCTAACAATGCTTGAATGTTATTTATATCTGACACTAATGTTATTTCACTGTCCGATGCAAAATCAATGCTAGAAGACTGTTCTGGTTTTGTATGTACACTAACATATATTACTTTATTTATTTTTTCACTAATAATTTGTTTTCGGTGCTAAACAATTTCTAGACAGAGAGTACTTTTTCCTTATGAACCAGGGCCACATATCATGGCCGTAAAAGGGTGAATTAATCTAAAGTCGACAGTGGTTGCTGTTGTCATTATAAAATCTAAACTGCTACTGACAAAAGTTTTTACATATACTGCTATTTATAATAAATTTGTGATACATTTTTTATAAAGTTAAGCTACACTTCTTACACAATATTACAATAATATTTAATAGTACAATATTAAACTATGGCAAAACTCTAGACACGAAACTTTAAATGTATTAGACTGTAGTTTAGGTGGTACGCTATACATATTTGGTATTACACTAGGGATCATTTCTATAAATTTCCTTACTTTTCTATCATTAACTAGTACAGAGCTTGTAAATATACTCAAAAAATCTTTATAGCTAATTCCTAAAGCTCTAGAGTAGAGATAATATATACAATACATTCCACACACTGTTGATATGCCGCTTTGTAGCACTGTGCAGTTTTCAGCTACCATATGGTTTCCTGGCAATTGCAAATTTTGATACCGTTGAATAGGATTTCCATACGAGTCAAAATATTTAAAGCTGTCCTTTGAAGTCACCCAGTAAGAAATCCAGTGCTTCCCAGGGCTTTCCAACTTGTCTGTATTTTGAATAATTGCAATAGGGTAAGTTATTCCATTGTTTCTTCTTTCCGCGCTGAGCAAAGTTGACCGCATTTGATCTGCTGCAATAACGTAGAACTTTACTTGAGTTTCTCTAAGTAAGATTTTGAGACATTGTTGTAATTCTTCAGTGTTCATAATGTGAACGTAGTTGTTTGTTTAACATCTGTAATAGAACACACAGGCTTGTTATAGATACAATAATATATATATACTTGGAGCTAAATTGTTTTTTGTTTTTGCACAAACTTGTTTAGTACTTTACATTGTAACGGTTGATAATAACTTGTTGGTTGCGGTCAATCTCAATAATGTTTTGATATTAGCTATATAGTATAGCTGTCACTGATTTGGTTAGTGCGGTTCTAAACTTTAAACTTATTTGGACCTGTTTAGTTTTGTTCACGCCTAAAGCATCGGATTGTGTGGGTACAAGCTCAAATTCAAATAAGACTCTTCCCTTTGTAAAGTTGTTTCTATTTACCCCGTTACCAAGGCTTGGATTTGCTGCTGTTTTTTGGAGGGTGTTCAGAGCCAGCAAAAAGTTATCTTCTTATGATCCATCTTCTTTCTTGAAACTTAAAGGCAACGTCTTGTATTCAATTGCTTCTTGGTTCATTGAGACAGTAATTTCACTCAAGTTAAAATGTTGAAAGTTGCAAAAGGATTTTGTGAGTTTTCCCAGAAACGCTTCAGAATCCACCTGGCCAAACAAAATAACTTGTGGTAATCTGCCGTTGATGCAATTATCCAAAGAATGTGAACTCACGCCAGATGGAATAACAAAGTTCTTGATTTCAGGTTCAATACACGGATACTTGAGCGTACTATCATTAAGGTTAAGTCGATGCTTTTCAATAGCTAGTGGTGAAACGGTCTGTCTCTTCACGTACAGTACAGCATTTACAATGTCCACGCGAAACGGGCAACCAGAGTACCCGGTTCGGGTTTCAGTTTCTGCATCAATGCAAAAGGCAGGGTGAGATCTTCTCATAATTATTCAGATATCAGTTTCTCCTTGTAACATTCGAGTCTGTGTGAAGAATGGCGATTCTGGCCTTCCCATTATTGTAAACAGCTTTGATTCACTAGCAATATTATATCGAGCCATGAAGCCGTCTTCAGTTTTAGTTAATGTATCTGGAGTAATGTTGGGTATGTACAACTGGTCTAACATGTTGTTTTTCTTTTCAATTGGATTGAAAGTTCCTTCTTCAAGCAAGAACTGATGGCGTAATAATTTGAGTTGTCACTAATTAGCTGGCCGTTTAAATAGAACTCCATGTTACTGAATAAACCGTAGAACAGCATTGAACACGGAGCGACTAAATCAGTAGCTGCTATCGGTTTGCCATCTGCTAGCATAACACGGCATGTAAGATCTAGAAAAGATCCGTCTAAGGCGTGATACTTGCCTTTAGATTTCAAAATATCAAAAATGAGTTAATTTTTGTTATCTCGCGGGCTAAGTACAGAGTAGTATGGGTAATACTTAGGGGCATCTTCAACGCTGACATTAGTTGGGGGCAACTTGTCTAAAATAAGGCTGTTCTGTATAGATTTTTGAGAACCCTCGTAAATTGTAGATTCGTCGTAAAATCCTGGTGTGGAATCCATTGTAAGACAGAGCTGCAAATTTTTTGTTGATATTGCTTCGTTGTAGGTTAGGTGATGAATGAAGTAGAATTAAACGTACAGTGGTTTATAAGTTATTTGCGTCTGTATGCTTTCTTTCGTCTTCCTTCTCCAGACTGAGCAGATGATCTTCCTCATCCTCGTTGCTTAGTATGCGTAACTGGTTTACGTCTTAGGCGGCCACCAGTTTGAACACGCCGGCGAACAATGCGTTTTCTTGAGCCTCTAGACTGTGCCTTACGACGAGCTTCACAACGTCCGCCAGTCTGAGTTTTAGGCATATTGCGTTTTTCTACTTTGTTATTCCTTTTAGGACAAATTGTACGGCAATGAGTAACGCGGCACTTGTGAGAAATTGCACGTCGTTTGAATGGCTGTCGCAATTTAAGTGGAACTAAATTTTGGGTATTTTCTAGGCCTATTTCACTGTTTGCACTACTATTTATTGTGTTTTCAAGACCAACTTTTACAGTATCTTCTCCAGCCCCCATTTGTGCGTCGTTTTCAGTAGCAATGTTTTTAATTGCTTCGAGTGTACAGTATTCACCATGTAAACTGTCTTTTAAAATTTCTTCGTCCACAATTTGGAGTGCGTTACCAGCATCAGATTCATAAACGTTTTTACACACAATTTTACGCATGATTTACAACATGTTTGGTAATGTTGTAAATAAATTGAAGCACTGCACTGTTTGTTTAAATAATTTGCAAGTACCTGGGCTGAAGTTGTTGTTGTTTGAGAGGTGAATTAAGAATGATTCGCAAATAAAGAACTGTCTTTTTATATTAAATATGTTTTAAACGTAACGAGGCTTTAACTGCAATTCTATAATAGTTTGCGAGTTCTCAGGCAGTGTGACAAGGCTTTGGTATTTATCTTCTTTGTATTCATAAATATATTCTCGAACATTCTCTAAAACATTCAAGCATCGCCAAAACATGCAATAGTTGCATACTTTAATTTCTGGCATGTACTTGTAAATGTACACTGTTTCTTCATACAAAGATATGCTGTAAATATACTCTGCATCAGGTTCGCCTCTGACTGACGAAACATCACCAGGATCGAATTTACACACGAAACAATCAATATTTTCAAAACTTGGGGTTACTTCACACCAATTGCTAACATCGTTGAAATCATCAAAGTCAATCCACTCATCGTACGGTGTATTTAAGCTGGCAAATACTTGTTCATCTTTTTTCCTTTCTTGCATTTCACATCGCGTACAGTATTGTTTGTTTTTATACATGACAGTTTGCAAACTTGACGGCGTATAGTTCAACCAGCAGAACTGGCATGCCTCACACAACAAACTTTCCAGAGTTAATGTATTCATGTTTTTCACACAACAAACTTAACAATTTGCAATCTTAGGTTAAGAACAACACAAGGTTTTCAATTTCATCGTAGTTTAATTCAATTTGCGGACCTAACCATTCTCCGTATTTTTCAGACGTTTGCTGTAAAACTGGGCAGAAGTAAGAACTACAGAAGATCCACCACTTTGTGTATTAGATCGTCGTTGTACATGTGAGGCAATGCACTGCAAATTTATTTTTGAATTTAATTTATTCAGAAGCGCTGTAAATAAAATGATGTTGTTGTTGTTTGAGAGTTGAATTAAGAATAATTCGCAAATAAAGAACTGTGTCTTTTTATATTAAATATGTTTTAAACTTTGCGAGGCTTTAACTGCAATTCAATAATAGTTTGCGAATTCTCAGGCAGTGTGACAAGGCTTCGGTATTCGTTTAAAAGGGTAATCCGTATTACTTGCTGTTCCTGCTGTTTAAGTGGCAAATATAATATTGGCAAAAAGTTGTGCACTGTCTCTTTATTATATTCGCTTGAGATATCAACTGAGCGCAGCAACGGTAGAGCATGGGTAGCATAGAGCTGGTTTTCGATCAAATTGCATGTTACAAGCATTTGCCTAGCTAGTTAAGTATGCTCAGGTTCTAAATCTTCTTCATTTTTTTCATTTTTTTTCTCCTGTTCTTCTTCCTTTGCTAATTATAGGTGCAAGTTGGCGACGACACTATCTTTAAATATGAAATTGTCATCAAACCCAAAGAATCTACTAACAAGTGGTGGGAGCTGTACAGTAATGTCTTTCTGTAGGTTTGGAATACTGAGCTGTCCGCCTTCATGTTTAAACTGTACAGTCGTATCACTCCAAAACCGCTCATTCAAAGTGCGGTTAATTTCATGCACTATGTGATCCAAGTCCATTTCTTCTGGTTTTTTCATTGGCATATAATGTGCACACATTTTAAACAGGCGAATGTTCATGTAATCATAGTCTACAATTTCATTGTATTTCTCTTCGTCAAAGTCAAATTCAGATTTGTAGACGCCATTGTGAAACTTGTCGTGTTGCTGCAAGCCTAAGCACAGTGCTATTGGTTTAGGTAACACAACATAATCCCCTTCGTTTCCTTCAAACGTCAATTTGCATTTGGTATTGCTTGTATCAGCAGGAAACTTAATTTTTAAATTTGTGTTATTATTTTCTGGATCACGCATCTCAGAATTAAAACGTTTAAAAAATTTACGATAGTCAGAATCTCCTTTATTTATTTGTTTTCTGAGAATTAAAAAAGTCTCAACTTCCTGGTATAACTGTATTACGTTCTCCATACTTGCAATTTTTCAGCCCCAAAATTAAAGTTTGTGCCCATTTGAATTACCTCAAAGTCTTTTTGACGTGAGTAGTCGCACGGTAAATGGTTTTCAGACATAAACCTTGATCTGCCTTGCTTAAAAAACAATGGTGTACAAGAGGTGTAGGGACTGTAAGAATTACATTGTTTGATTTTGACACGTTTAAAAGGATCATATGTATTTCCTTAGGGTCTAAGCTGAGAGCTTATTGTTCAATTTAAAGCGGAACTTTGTCTTGATTTAGTTTTGACGCCTAGTTAAGTCTAGTTATGAATTATTGTACTGTTGTTTCTTGTTTTTGGAAGTTAAAAAAACTTTTTACTGTTGGCTTGTAGTTAGGTAACATTTTTGTAATAGGCTTGAGGTCAAAAACTTTAGCGCTACGTACGCTACGTATTGGGGTAGCTGGAACATGCTTAGCTATAGCTGGCTGTATGCTGCTTGTATATCTCAAACTCACTAGTCCGACGTCGTAATTTTCAAGGTTTAGAGGGGTAGGGAGAACAGCTACAAAGCTAAACGGGATGTTTGCAGTATAAATATTGTTTTGCTGGTCACTTGTAATCGTTATGTAGATATTTTCGGTACCTGCTGGGTCTCGATCTAATTGGAAACAGCAGTGTTTGTCTAATCTTCTGCGTTTGTTGTTGATAAGCTGCTTGATAGCATTGGTAAAATATGAAATAAACAGTGTAGCATTCATGCTAATTCTTCAACTCGGCTAAGCTCTTCCTTATAAAATGATCCAGTAATGCTGTTGTGATTTAAATCTTCCAAATAGTATGTGATAGGTATAGTTTCCAAGTTTACGGACTTCACAATGAACCATTTAACGCTAAAGTTTTGGTTGTAGCCTGGGTAAAGGATAAAAATACATTAACTCGATTGTTCGAAAGTCTCCCTATTTATACATGTTTTTAACCTGTTATTTTAGCTCACGTGGTACGCTATATTATACTTAACTTTCTCAAATGGTAATTTAGTACGACTAATTCGCACATGGTCGCCAGGCTTGAACACTGGTCTACGTTTCGTAGTGTCGTTAATAAGGTCTGAGTACATGGTTCTCCATACACTGTTTTCATTCAAACTGTTCACGCTATTAGGCGACATGTGGATTGTTGAATGAAAAGTGTTGTTGTACGTTTTCACAAATGCAGGAAGTATTTTAAGAATACGGTTTGTTTGCTTTTCTGTTGTGTACCTAGCCACCTTCTTAAAAATGGTCCTACATAAACAAATAAATACTGTGTTAGGACGTGTGCATCAACCTTATATTGAGTTTTGTATAGCAAACTTGTTAGTTAGTGTGTATTTCAGCTGACCTTATGACTCTTTCTACTATTATTAATTTGGTCTCACTATATGTATTATAGTTTTTTATTCCCTTGCTCTTTAAAAACTTGCGAAAAGACTCTGCCCGAAATTCAGTACCTATAAGTAACAAAATAATATATATATATCGTTGTTAGTCCTATATATTATACCAAGATTAATTTGAAACGTTTGAATTGGTTGTATGTTACCCTATTAGCTGTTTGCAGCTAACCTTGGTCTGTTAATAAATAAATTGGTGTTATTTTTGCTTTATGGAATATACTTTTCATTGCTTTAATTACTGTTTCTGGTCTTTTGTTTTTTATGAATCTACAAAAAAGCTTTTTCGTAAAATAGTCAATGCAAAAAAGTATGTTTTTATATCTGGAATTCGCTTTTGATAAGATTGACCCTAAGAATTTTAAATCAACGCAAACAATTTCTCCAGCCATGTTCACAATAGTTCTTCTGCGCCGTAAATTCTTCCTTATAGGTCTGTGTAGACTAAATGAATTTAGTTGGCTTAGTTCTTTGTCAACTTTTTTCTTGTCGTCAAAATGCTTATTGTTTTTTATAAATCCACTAATTGCAGAGAATGAGCCTTTTAGCCTTGAATTTAAATATGATTTACGAATTTCTGCCATTGTATAGATACAAAAGTTTGCGACTGTCACTGAAATAGTTGATAATAAAACTGCGCAAAAGTTTGATGAACCAGACGTTTTAAGAATTTTACAATTTATATGTAGCCGAGATTTTATTTATTGAACATTTTCATTATTGTTGTATTTATGTATTACTACAACGTATCATTGATTTTTATTATAATTTAAGTGCAATTATACAATTTTATTGCTTCTATTTAGCACACTTCGTATTGCACTATAAAGTTACCCTACTATTTGTGCTATTTTAATTTGTTTTTAATATTTGTACCTCACTGAAAACAATACTAAAAAGGTGTCACACATAGCTGTATTATATGTATTGCCCTATTTTTACTAGTTCAATGTTTCCTAATTACACAACTATATATTCACAGATATTTACAAAATTTGCAATTGCTTATTGCAATTTATTATTTACTAGCTACAATCTGCTATTTCTAGTTATATACAGTAAACAACAGTAACCATGAATCTAAAATCATTAAATGTTTTCTATTATTTTACATTTTTCTACTGTGTAATTTTTATATTTTGTAAATACTAATACAGTAGTACTTCTAATATTTACATAATTGTTAAATTGTTTGAATCCTACAGTATTGCATAACCTTACAACTATCATATAGTAAAATTGTATATATCACTTTCTTTTTATTCTTCAAAAACGTGTTTGGTTATTACAATATAACATTTGTAATTCCTTTATATTGGTGTATACTAGATTAATGTTCATGAATTTATAATTCAAAACATTTCGAAGCAAGACGTAGCTAAGCAAAACAAATAAATGTTTGCTTTTGTCAAAGTCGTAATCGTAGGGAAGCGGAGAGGTAGCAGTAGTGATCGTAGTCGTATAAGTGGCCAACAAGTGACAATGATTTTCAATGTGGAATTTTCATTTATACATTTTTCATCATGTTTGAAAGACAAAAGGGTGAGGAGAAAATCGTTGGGGTACAGGGCAGTGTAAACTTACCATTGCCTACCCCCTAACTGCATTACTTCTACATGGATTTATTCTGCTCCCCGTACTTTTACTTTACTATTGACGACTGCTTCTCTAATGCAAAGTCTAGCTTTGTACAATACTACATACTTTGAGCTCGAGTCTCTAGATAGGTACTTTTGTACTCACCTGCCTACCTATATGTATGGTATTATCGTGTATCTCGTTCCTCTTAAATTACTACAACTAGCATACTAACAAATACAGAACAGCACTAGCAAGAACTAACGTATTACCTACAGACAAGGTACTCACAGTGTCTGTATTTTATTTATTTATTTTATATTTTATTTATTTTTTTCTTTTTGCTACCTATTTTTCCTTAATTAAGCTTTTGTGACCTATTTGCAGAGAAAATTACCTATAACGTACAAAGGAACATAGCCAGTGCAATGACAAGACAATTTATGAGAATAACATTTGGAAAAACATAAATGAGAATAGTACCAGAATTTACAAAAAAATCATTCAAAAATCCTATAGTTTTATACAGGTTTACAGAAAAACCACAAATTTATAAAAGTCACATATCATTGTTTTATGTTATTATTTCCGCATTGCCTAGCACAATGACAATCTCGAAACAGATTTAAAATATTGCATAAGGTTCAAAAGATACATATGAAAACCGAAATATCGGTTTTACCAGGGTAGTATTTTTTGCACGGTGTTGTTGTTTTTTCAGAATGTAGCTACAAGTAGAATCTATCAGATGGCGCTAGCTGCATCTTTCTACGTTAACTGGTTCTCAAGCAATATAGATTAAGGCAATACATAGTGTGCACCGGTCGGATCGCTTTGTCCGGCCTGTCCGATCCGGTTTTTATTTTTTAGAATTTTCAAATTCTGTTTTTGCAGATGGCAAGCCTGCAAGCTTGAACTATCTATAAAAAATAGTCTGTCCGAAAAAAAAATTTAAATACCCTAAAATTTTCCCTTAAAATAACCCTGAAATTTTTGCGCGAAAATCACGAAAATGCCCATGCCATAAAATAGCCCATGCTTGATAACGTCTAAATATCGGGTTTAATATAAAAAGTTCGTTCAGCAACATCGATTTAACAAGCAGGTTATAAAAAGTAGGGCTCAATAGGGTATACCCAAAATATTTATTATTGCGTATGTTTAAAATTTTTTTTGATATTCAGGGTGACAAAAATTAGAGAAGCATATTGGCGTTGAAAAAATTGAATTCGCCTTATAAACAAAAAAGTGATTTTTTTCTAGAGCGAAAATGAAAAATTCGTTTTGCACATAAAATAATGCATATTTTGTCGAGTCTAAATATCGCGTTGAAACTAAAAATTTCTAATGGCAACACAAAAAATTTTAAAACTGTTTGGAGCACGCCCTGCACGTCTAATTACATAGCCCCTGGTAGGTCACATGTCCAAAAGCTCAATTTTGTATTTTTGTAATATTCGCATAAGCACACATGGTATATACATATGTATTTCCGTTAAGTGTAGTTTGCATGCTTACCTATACTAAGTATACATAGTTCTAACTACTATTGTCAATTATTTGTCGTATTGCATTAAATTTATTCAATATTCAAAGAGTATAGAAGCGTGGTCTGCCGTGGAAGCATGTAGTACATAGCAAAGTGTAAATCTCTGCAATTGTAACATGACAAGATGCACAAAGCATTAAGTAGAATTTTAATAGTCGTAGTACAACGTACATATGTAAACGTGTATTTATTATATGCGTAGTGTAGTAAAGCACAATATGTTGTGCATTAAGCAGTGCGTAGCGAAGTGTAAATAGTTGCATTTGTAACATGACATGATGCATATAATAACAACACCTATTCCCTATTTCAGAGTTTTGGTTGTTAAAGTATTAAATTTGAGTAGACGTAGCGAAGAGTTTTATAATATCGAATAAATATTTTAATGCGAGTAGTTAAGTATAAAATATTATACATCGAGTTATTCGTAGCGAAGAGTTTACAATATCGAATAGATATTATTATGCGAGTAGTAAAGTATAAAATATTATACATCGAGTTATTCGTAGCGAAGAGTTTATAATATCGAATAGATATTATTATGCGAGTAGTAAAGTATAAAATATTATACATCTAGTTATTCGTAGCGGAGAGTTTATAATATCAAATAGATATTATTATGCGAGTAGTAAAGTATAAAATATTACACTATTCGTAGTTGTATTCGGACAGAATACTTTTATATTCGTGTATACTGGATTTATGTTCATGAATTTGTAATTCAAATCATTAACAAAGCGAAAGCGAAGCTGAAAGTCGAAGTCGGATGTCGACGTGTGAGCCAATATCGATGCAATTCGTATGTAGGATTGCTTTAGTCCGAGTCGTAGTCGTAGCGAGGCAAAGCGGAGCGAAGAGTTCGGAGGGAAGTTCTCGGAGCGAAGATGGTTCATTTCTGAACAAACTGTAAAAGTTTTACATCCGTTATATACTATTTCTCTCATTTAAAACAGTCGGGAGGAGGACAGGTGGGTTTTTTATGGCTACAGCACACTGTATGATTAACCATGCAGCCCCTTTACCGTAATGTTACTACTGCCCGGGTCCGTTTTTTCCCCTTGCCTTCATTTCACTCTTCGATCGTCCTTGTTTTTATTAAATTGGCAAAACCAAATTTGATTCTCATCAATCGGCATTCCGTATCTATAAATTGTATAGTTAAATACATAATTTGGTATGAGCGTAAAAATTATTGGCATATAAATTTATTCGTCTAGTGTAGTTCCTCAGGACTCCTCAAACGTAATCTACGGACTTTGTTTTGATCAGAAAATTATTGAAAAATCATAAGAATGAGCTTAAAATTAAAGAGAGAGCGAGCAACTGAACCCGGGACCCTGGCTAGATTTTGCAAATTTGAGCTCTTCCTTGACGTTGATGGCGTGACCTGTCCTCCGACAGTATCTCTCTACAGCAGGTTTCCACCATCGACCCAACTCCTTAACTATAAAAATTAGACGACCTAAACCTGAATGAAATAAATATGTAAACTAAAAATTAAAATAAAATTTAAAAACAATAATTTACCCAATTATGCATCAAAATTTGAGGACATGTGGCTGTACTGAAGTGAGGGACTTGGCACTGCGGCTGTCTGTGAACTGTGGTTCTCCGTTAATCAGATACGCGCACTGGTGTCGATCCTGCGTCTCCGGGATGGATATGGTTGCTGGAGCTAGTAGCTCTACCACTACTCCGCCATGTCCTTCTGCAAGTAAAAATAAATCAAAATAAATATAAAACTAAAATTAACAATTCACCTGATTGGCTATGCAAAATTCAGGACTGAGCAAATTTCTGGAACCGGAGGGTCAAGGGCGACAAGTGCTTGTTGCTTGGAACGCTCAACATGTTAGGCGCTTGTTCCCGTCCTTTGACTTTCCTATCCTGCGAGGATGGGGTTGAGAGCGGCCAGGCCCACAATTATCATACCGTTGTGTCCCCCTGCAAAATAAAATTAAAATAAATAATCTTAAAATAAATTATTTATTTACCTAATTGGAAATACAAATTCAGGGCAAAGGCGTTGTGTTGCGCGGGAGAGCTGGGAATTGATCGTATTTGCCATTTGAAACGCTCAGCAAGTCAAGGACCAATTCTTGTTTCCTGCTCGTCCTGTCCGACCGCGTTGGAGGTGAGGGCAGCCAGGCCCACAACCCTCACGCCGCCTTGCCCTCCTATAATTGAATGAAAAATAAATATAACCTAACATAACTTCCCAATCTAATTGGCAAAATTAAATTGGCAAAATTTCCGAGGCTGACTGCTTTTCCGTTGAGCCTTTGTGGGGTCGTCGGCGGTGACATTGCTCTGTTGGCCTCGTACCGTCGACGGATGCCCGCCGCTCCACGGGATTGCGGGAGCTTGTGGTGGCGAAGCAGGGAAATGGCTTCTTTTTTGCCACACCCCGACCTCTAGCACTAAGCTACTTGCCATAAAAAATCCTACGTATAAAGTTAAGCCTAAAATAGTAAGGAAAAATAAACTAAGCGCATATAACATCTAAAAATAAAATTTAAAAAAAACTTACTATCGTAGCTATATCCGAGATTCTTGGCAATCTGCAATAGCTGAGCTTTTTTCTCTCCCATTGGTCTGTAGTCCTTAACTAGAGTGGTGGACGCCCCCTTTAATAAAGTATATTTACTATTTGATATTCATTGAATTTTAATCAAAACTATTGTTGTGAAATTAGGAAACATAAATTCCTAAATCTACAAACTATACAAAAAAAAGCCAAGTGCTGAATTTACGAGGTAAAATAGACTCAGAGATGGCCTCCTACCCGCTCCCCAAAGCGGGGGGATTACTTTTTTTGTTTAACTATCCGTCTTTGTCCTACGCCTTTGCAGAATTTTTTACCAGACTTGCGCGCCTTCTAAATTACAATTAATTCTCCTACCTTGCAATTCAAAAAGCATATTGCTGGTAACTATTTACCCACTCTTCCCCAAATTCTTATTTTTGCCTATTAGATTCCAAGTATAATAATCTAGATATCTCCTACCTCGCAGTAAGTTTTCCAAAAATGGTTCAAATTTTCGTCTTTTCTTCAAATAACCCGTATAATATCAATATTTTACTACCCTTTTCCAATACCCGTATTAATGGTCTGTATTTTCCTACCCTTCTTCAAATTGCCTGTTGCGATCAAATTTTCTTACCCTGTCGTAAACTCCTCATGAAGGTTCGTATTTACCTACTCCTTCATAGAATCCCCATTAATGTTCGTATTTTGCTACCCTCCCTTAAATTCCATGTTACAACTGAATATTCGGACCCGCTCATATAATCTCTGAGAATGTTTCATTTTCCTACTTTCCCTCAAAAACTCTTGAAGGTTCATTGTTTTTAACCGTCTTATAAAATTCCCGTCAAACTTCGTATATTTCTACCCTCTCATAGAAACTACGTGAAACTTTGTATTTTCCTACTTTCCTCAAGAAGCAATGGCAGTATTGTACTTTTCTACTCCAGAAAACAATCCCCAGGAAGATTAATATTTTCTTTTTCTTTTTTAAATCCCTAGTGGGGTCGTACTTACAAACTCTCTTATACAATTTTCCTAAATTTTTGTAATTGTGTACCCTGATTAGAATCTTTCTCGGGTTCGTTTGTTCCTATGTTTTCTTAAACCCCTAGTTAAAGGATTTATATTTTATTTCTCTTGTTAATATGATGCTTAGCTATGTCCTACACAACCGACCTCTTTAGATCCTTGTTTTTTATTTCTTTATTTCTCGGCACTCCTCGGAATTGTGCGTTGACTGTCCACAATTCACTATATTTGAACAAGAAGTTTGTAAGAGAACTGATAAAACGTCTTTAGTGCTACGTAAACCGCTAAGTGTTGACAATGTAAAAACTTGAAAAAATGCTTACGGGCGGAAGTCATCTATGTAGCGGTTAAAGAATGGAATGCACTTCCAAGAACGATTCAAAAAATTATTGAATTTAACGAATTGGATGTATTGGTGCGACAGTATATACTGTCAAAGCGGATATAAAATAATTTTTTTTAGGTAACCTTATAGTGTATATATATTATATGTCATTTTTGTAACCTAATGTAGTTTTACGCTTAGGGTGCCAGTAATAAAAAGAACAAAAATGTTATTACTTAACAATGAAATAAATTTGATTTGATTTGATTTGACTACCAGACTATTGAATATCTGTTATCCTAATTTTCGGTGGACGGACTTTTGCTTTCTTGATATTTACCACTCAGACGTTAATTTCATATTTTTATACCCAGGGCATGCTATATATTACTTTGAGCAATATATTGTGAATAGCACCAAGCTAGGTAATTAAAGCAGATGTAATGTCTCATGCTTTTGTCTGATTACATCCATAAAGCTTTCAAAACTTTAGGTTATCAAATCAGTAGAATAAATGATGATTGTCAAACTTAACGAGTAAACTGTGTTTTTGATATACATCGACTCGTTTTAGATATATTGCTGATTACAATCATTAGAAATCCGTCTTATAAAGTGTACAGTCACAATATTGCAAATTTCGCTAGAGGTAACAAAATATTTGCATTAATAGCAAGAAAATTTACTATGCCTGAGCAGTACAGTGACCTAATTCTACAACACTTGTATCTGTTTCATATATAAAGGCACTAAAACAAGCTATAAAATTGAAATAATAGTAGTGTTTGTTGTGTTTGCTGCATCTAACAAATGAAACTTAAAAATTGCTCTTTACATTTTAACTATTCAAAAAGGCATAAATTATTAAAAACAATAAATTGCAGTTATCTCTGTATATGTCTAATTAAACTTATTTTTATAAAATTAAAATATTTATTCTATAAACTAACGTAATAATACCCTGTTATTCAATTTAACATTTATAAAAAGTAAAATTTTGTCACCGAGGTTCTACTTTTTGCTATACAGTTGATCTAACTTGCAGTTGTTCAACGGCTCAATAAGAATTAGCTGTTGCCGAAGAGCTGTCATTACGTACATTGTCAACCTTAATTTTTTCAGCTTATTTATTGTAATATTCTGATGCAGTTTTAATTATTGTTCATAAATATAGTTGGAAATTTGTTTAATTCTATGAACAGTTACTGCATTGTGTATCTTATGAATGCTTGATTGTTGTTTATTGTATATTTATTTTGGTCACTGCTACAATACGGTTTCTTACAGAATCAAATATTTTCCTTTAATAAATCATATAACAAATTTTTTTTAATTTGCACAAATTGATCTATCACAACATTACTACAAGGCCCTTGCAGCATATGCTTTAGCACTGCTTAAGTATGCACTCAAGGCTTGTTTTTAACACACACCATACTAGACCCTTAACTACAACTCTATTGATTTGCCGCTAATGTAGCTTAGAAATTAATAGACAAAGAATTAACTAGAGCAATTTTGCGACTTTTTCTCAACCACTGTAGGGCAATTTGGCATTGCTAGCTGCTGAATCGTTTTTTAGGGATTTAACAATTTTAATGAAAAAACAAGGGACGCTTGACTACAATTTAGTATTTTAACTAACCTACCATTATTTATACAAAATATAAACTTTGTCTTAAACAAATTCTTAAGAAATATTTGGTAACAACTAAACATCATTGTTTACCTATTTATAAAAAAAGGCAGTAATATAGCAGTTATGTTTATACAATTCTAGGGTTTCAACTCAAGTCAGCGATTTCTTCAATACATAATCCAATTCTTAATTTTAAAATAGCAGCCAACAAAGAATTTCCCTGGGTCAATTTTCTTTCAACTGCCTCTCTTTAGGTCTTAAATAACTATCTTCTTTTAAATCGCAATGAAGATTAAACGCAAAGTTATGGTGAAAACCAAACAGCAAATTGACGTCCATATCTAAGATTTCTCAAAAAACGATGTACCAATCCTAGTAAAAATTTATAAAATCAACCTAGGCTATGCGCAACTATTAGTCCAATTGTAGTAATATATGATGGAAATACCTATACTTTTATAAAATTGGTAATTTTTTTATACGTTAAAAAATAAATGCAAAGACGAAATTGTTTATGTTTGTCATGGACAAAGCAAGCAATCACATAGCGTTAGGCATAGATCCTCCCCAAAAAAACATGCACACGTCATAACCTACTAAGGCATATATTACTTTTTGTCTTCTTTAGTACATAAAAACACTTATTATAGATAGTATACTAAAACCACAGAAGCACGCGTATTGCACAAATTAATTTAGGAAATACTTGAATATTTAAATAAAAGACGTCTCTGAAAATACCCTAAGGATAGTCTCAGTTCTGAATTTAATTTAAATTACAATATCATGTTTTATTTTTGTTCTATCATACAACATTTATTTTACGACCTGATCACCACAGCAGAGGTTAAACGTATAAAGGTTGATAAAATCGACAAACCAGTTATTCTGCATACTATCTGTCCTTCCAACCCCGGCTTGGTGGTTTGACGATGCTACGGCATGGTCACACCACTGAGTCGGGCCAGCCGGTCACGCTCAGGATTGGAGTTGGTGTTGGTGATTTTCCTGGCTAAGGGGTGAGGACGAGCAAAGGAGTGTTGTGGAGAACTAAAGTGAGTGGGTACTTTGCGTACATTTATCTGTGGCAGTCCTACTGTCTGAGACAGAGATGTTGGATGGCTTAATGTAGGTACTAACTGCCTCCTACTGTATGATTCATATAGTTCAAGACATGCAATCCCGCTCTCTTCACTCTGTGCTACAGGGGTTACTACCCTATAAATTTCGCATTTGAGTTGTGGCTGGTGGGTTTCGGTTACTAGCAGATCCCTTTCTCTTCTTGACTTGGTGGCTCAAGATGATTTAGTGGAGTTACCAGTGTGCGATCCCTCTGCCTGCAGGAATCCTTGTAATGTTATCTCCTGTCGAGGAGTATAATCCACTTGCTAACATTCTGTCTCAAGTAAGTATACACCATCCATGTTTAATTTAAAGTATATGCGATACGGAACTTGTGTGACATGTTTATACATTGTAGCACGTGGAAAGGCCGCCAAAAAATTTCCACTTTAAATATACACTACCTCTGTCTTGTGCCATGAAGGCAACGGATAGGCACATGTACATACCTCTCCACTTACACAACTCCCTACCCCAAACTGTTCCACTCCGACTGCTCTCAAGTCCTATCTCTACTTGAACCACAATCCATGTGTGGGGCAGACTCCCCGGCTTAGCAGTTCAGTAGTTAGACCACTGATTCGCCAAGCCGGGTCTGTATAGGTAATATAATAAGAAGGCACTTATTAGGATTAAATATTTAGACCACCTACTGCCAGCTGTGTCACCTACCTACACTATTTATTAAACATAAAACATCAAATTGAAATACAAATACCACAAAAAATGTATTATATAGATATCGTCGGTAAAGAGTCATATTGTCCTACGTCCAGTGCACAGCTAAAATCATTCTGTCGCAAGCCGCAAGTCCATTCAATTAGTAGCTGCTGTCGAGGTCACTTCCGCGTTGTCCTTAATTTGCATTACGTGGGGGTGGCATGTTATTCATTGTATTGTACTCATGACGTACAGCTAAGTGTCTTCCACAAAAGACGTAATAAAAAATTGTTCTCAAGAACATTTTGCTCTTTACAAAAACTGCAAATAAAACATTTTGCACTTTTGAAAAACATGCAAATAACACATTTTGCACTTTCTGAAAAACAAGTAAATAGAAAATTTTGCACTTTCTGAAAACATGCAAATAGAATATTTTGCACTTTTGAAAAACATGCAAATAGAACATTTTGCACTTTCTGAAAACATGCAAATAGAACATTTTGCACTTTCTGAAAAACATGTAAATAGAACATTTTGCACTTTTGAAAAACATGCAAATAGAACATTTTGAACTTTCTGAAAAACAAGTAAATAGAACATTTTGCACTTTCTGTAAACATGCAAACACAATATTTTGCACTTTTAAAAAACATGCAAATAGAACATTTTGCACTTTCTGAAAACATGCAAATAGAACATTTTGCCCTTTCTGAAAACATGCAAATAGAATATTTAGCACTTTTGAAAAACATGCAAATAGAACATTTTTACTTTTAAAAAACATTAAAATAGAACATTTTACACTTTTTGAAAAGTTTGAAAAGTGCCAGATGTTCTGGAAATGAAACTTTTATTACATCTTTTGTGGACGTCCCCTAAGTGTACGTCATGAGTACAACACAGTCAGCAACATAACGTCATTTTTGAACGACCCTAAAACACGTTATATTGCATACTACATGCTTTAGTTATTTAACCTTTGGTTTAGGGCAAGTATCTCAGATATGTATAACATATTTTTGTTTGCACAGAACAATTACTTGATAGTAAGATTAAAAATTTTTATTTTATTGAGTAAGCTTGTACTCTGTAATATTTCATTAAAGGTAAAAGACAATTTTTGTGCTTGCTTAAAGTCATACATATGATTTTTTTTCAGAATCAAATCTTGCAAATAACATCCAGATTCTCCCGTTTTACTGAATCGGTCAATGACGCCTATGGCCAGCATAAATAGGTATTCACATTTCTTTAGCAAAACAACCGCCATTAAAAGTTACATCTATGGGATTTTACAAATTTAAATACTTATGCTGGCCAAAAATACTTATGAATTTTCGAAATTTCGAAATTTTGCCTAAGTAACTATCTACAAAATAGAACATGAAGGCTGTGTAGTTTAACGCACTCATCATATCAGCGACGCGAGATCAAACCCTGGGCATGGCAAGTGATTTTTCAGTTTGTTTTGCGAGACATATCAATTTTATGATTAAATTCTTTTACTAGGTCGTACCAGGGCACTGATTTGCACATTTTGATAATAAACAATAATATTGCTGTTGTCTGAGAATGCCCCAGCGCAGCAGTATGAAAGGGGTCTAGATTTAAAAAAACAGATCCTCATAGTCATTTTTTGATGCTGAGCAAGCATCTAATGAAATGGTCATGTCCGTCTGTCCGTCCGTCTGTCCGTCTGTTGGCCCCACGCTACAGGTCAAACCGTTTACACTATTGTCTTAGAAATTTTTTAAAACAATCACAAAACCGAGCCGGCAGGTCTGTATTGTTTTTTCACTGTAATCAAACTTACCATTGCTTAGCAATTAAATGTTTAACTGACAAAGGTCAAAAAATTTAGAAGTAAGCACCATAAAAACGGGGGTAGCCAAAGGTCGGTGCCTATCCTATAATATAGGCAAAAATATAGGCGATAGGCAGGCAGGCAGACAATTTAAAAAAAAATTGTATAGGCAATAGGCAGGCAAATTAAAAAGATAAAAAATAGGATAGGCAACAAAGAAATTCTGCCTAGTAGGCAAAATAGTTATGATGTGCATTTTTTGCTTTTTTTGTATCGCAAAATTTCTAATAATTTGGGCATTTTGGCAAAAATAATTATTTTTATCGCATCTAGATAGTAACTTTGGAAGGCTTATTTATAAAAAATAGGCATTTGATAGGCTGATTTATGAAATATAGGCTGATTAAAAAAATAGGCAGTAGGCAGGCAAATTGGTAAAAAAAAATAGGCAATAGGTAGGCTACAAAACAATCGTGGAAAAAGGATAGGCGATAGGTAGGCAATCGGATTTTTCAAAAAAATATGATAGGCGATAGGTATGCTAATTCAAATGCCGACCTTTGGGGGTAGCGATAAACATAGCTGAGCGCTAGACATATGCCCAGCTATAAAACGAAATATATAGCACAATTTCTAGCCAGGATCACGTAAAAATTTCTTTTAGAAACCCCCCACCCCCCCCAGCTGCTATCGCATTAACATCAGGTAAGCAAGTTAGGGGTCACGCGCAAATGGCGTCAGTCAAAAATTTCTTTTAAAGACCCCCACCCAGCTGCTATTCCATTCACATTAGGTAAGCAGGCTAGGGGTGACGCGCAAATGGCGTCACGTGAAAATTTATGTTAGACAGCTCCACCCAGCTGCTTTTGCATTCACATTAGATAAGCAGGTTAGAGGTGATGCGCAAATGACGTCACGTGAAAATTTCTTGTAGACACCCTCACCCAGCTGTTATCGCATTAACATTACGTAAGCAGGCTAAGGGTGACGCGCAAATGACGTCACGTGAAAATTTATGTTAGACAGCCCCACCCAGCTGCTTTTGCATTCACATAAGGTAAGCAGGTTAGGGGTGACGCGCAAATGACGTCAGATTAATATCTCTTTCAGACACCCCCACTCAGCTGCTATTGCATTCCCATTAAGAAAGCAGGCTAGGGGTGACGCAAAAATGACGTCATGTTAAAATTCATGTTAGACAGCCCCACCTAGCTGCTATCGCATTAACATTAGGTGAGCAGGCTAGGGGGGACACGCAAATGACGTCACGTGAAAATTTATGTTTGACAGCCCCACCCAGCTGCTTTTGCATTAACATTAGGTTAGCAGGCTAGGGGTGACGCGCAAATGACGTCACGTAAAAATTTATGTTAGACAGTCCCACCTAGCTGCTTTTGCATTAACACTAGGTAAGCAGGCTAGGGGTGACGCGCAAAGGACGTGACGTGAAAATTTCTTTGAGACAGCCTCACTCAGCCGCTATTGGATTTACATACGGTAAGCAGGTTAGAGGTGACGCGCAACTGACGTCAGGCAAAAATTTCTTTTAGACACCCCCATACAGATGGAATCGCATTCTTATTAGGTAAGCAGGTTGAGGGTGACGCGCAAATGATGTCACGTGAAAATTTCTTCTACATGTGACGGACTGACCAATATGTGTTATACATGTTCAGAGATTGTCCATAATAACGTCCTTCAAATACCATAGTTTCTAGTATCCCAAGTCCCAACGTTAAATTTGTTTTCATCCTATTTTAACTACATGTCACGTACTTACCTACAAGCGTAACAGATATTCAGGGATTGTCTATAATGACGTTATTTGTGATTGGTGCAATTTATAAAAAAAAATCAGCTATATTAAATGACATGCTACGAACATTGGTATATGTCCTATTGATTGTAGAGGAGCTTCCATAAATCTTATACCATCTTTTAGCGTAATTTAAATTGTCTTGCACCTTTGGTGAAGCTCAGCATCTACTTCGGGCCAGCCCACGGTCGACGAATCCGGCGCGTAGCGCCGGATTTTTTGTGCTGCAGGTTTCAGCAATAAAACGAAACCTTTGGCACCAGTCACAAAAGCTGCCTTTAATTTTACCGATTTTGCAGACGTCCAACTTCTAACAGGATCAAAATCCATCTCAGCTCACAAGGTTATTTTACCTGGTGAGTTTTTTTAAATATATTTCATTATTAGCGTACACGATTGTCGCGCTTACCATTTTAAAAAAAGGGGGTGTCTTTGGTAAGTCATGCCCAACTTTGGTAAGTTATTTCCAGTTTCGGTACGTCCTGCCCCATTTCACGTTGGTAATGCATGTCCCATTTCATTTCAGTAACTCATGCCCCACTTCGGTAAGTCATGCCCATTTGACTTTGGTAAGTCATGCCCGACTTCGGTAAGTTTATCAGTTTATACATGTAAGTGCTACTTATATTTTTAAATTCCAGGGCGCAGCCGCAGCCGTGTGTTTTCCGCGATGTTCAAATCAAATCTGGAAGAAGCTAACAGAAATTGCGTGGAGATCAAGGATTTATCCGTGGACGTTGTGAAGGGAATGCATGAATATATTTACACGGACCGAATTTTTAACTTTACGGATGAAACTGATCTGGCAACTGCAGTGGAGTACCTCCAAATTTCAGATAAGTACGAAATACTCGAGATGAAGTCTCAGTGTAAGCGGTTCTTGTGTCTAAAGGTCACTGTGAAGAATGAAGTGGAGATCTTGAAAGTGGCTAGTTTGTTCGAATGTGCTGCCATGAAAGCAACTGAGGTTGAGTTTAGTATGAGGTACAAATATTAAAATCACAAAAAGGGACTAAATATCTCTGTTTCTGTTTTTAATTTAATTCAGGCATTTAGCAGCTAGTTTAATTTAAATAATTGGTTTCAATATTTATTTACAGAAACAAACGAAAAGTGTGTCAAACGGATTAATTCAAAACACTTAAAAATTTTTTAAGATGGTGAGCGCGACAATTGTGTACGCTAATAATGCAATATATTTGAAAAAACTTACCAGGTAAAATAACCTTGTGAGCTGAGATGGATTTTGATCCGGTTAGAAGTTGGACGTTCGCAAAATCTGTAGAATTAAACGCAGCTTTTGTGACTGGTGCCAAAGCTTTCGTCTTATTGCCGGAACCTGCGGCACTCATCCCGCCAGACGAACCCACTAAATAGACTTTGGAAACGGGGCTGCTTTGAACCTCACAACTCACAAAAATCCGGCGCTTCGCGCCAGATTTGCCTACCGTGGGCCCGAAGTAGATGCTGAGCTTACAGCGAATATTGACTTTAGTCAATTGATGCATCTTCTCACATTATTTACATACAATACACTCTATACCCTCCAAAGTGCAATATTTTAGTGACGACATTGTTGGACGATCCTAATATGTACAATAATAATATTTCATGCTAAAAATACTATATTACATAATGTTTGAACAGATAACAGGTATTTTTTCAAATAATGACATTTAGACGAATTCATTTATGGACAATTATTGTGTGTATACTAGTAAAAGTAGATTTTGAAGATATAAATCTACCAAATTTTGCATTCAGCACTAACAAGAATCCTTAAAATGGTGATTTTGTGATGACGTCATTTATGGAGGATCCCTGTATGTATGCTAGAAAAAGACGGTGTTAGGGATATCCATTAATTTGATTTTTCAACTAAAGACAGAAGAGATTCCTATAATTAAAATAACTAAATGACGTCATTTTTAGATGATCCTTGCATGGCTCCTAACTTGTGTAACCCTCGAAGTTGAAATATAATTTATAAATAACTTATGTATAAGATTTACTGGACACTAAAAATTAGGAACTGCGTGCCACTCGGTTAAACTATGTTCCTTAAAATTGAGAATTTGAATGACGCCATTATTGGTTGGTCATCAACTATCTATAGGCTTCGTTCGTTTGTTCACAGCATGAAGTAAAAATAGTTGGGGTGGGTTTTCTAAAATAGAAATTTCTAATGAAGTTATTTATGAACGGTCACTTTCCTTTTACGATCAACGTGCGTATGTTTACAGCATAAAGTTAAAAAGTCGTGAATTTCACCCGTTTTTCATTCCACGTTAAATATATCATGGTATATTGCAATTGGTTTTTGCCGACAATCCGTGCTCGATGCAGATAAGCATAGATTTTTCCGAGTGTAATTTAAATACAAGATAGCAAACCTAAAATATTAAGTTCGTATGCTTGACCAGCTTTGGGAACGGACACAAATGACGACACATAAATTTACCAAAATTATAAGCCTACCCAACTGCTTGTCACCTTTTTAAGCATTGCTTGAATGGATGCCCTTACGGTGGAATGTTAAGTGACCCACTCTTAAGGTAAGCAACGCCATACCCTCACAAAAATATAGCTCAGGATCCGATCGGATAAAGCTCCACAGGATGGGAAACAAGGGGTCCCTTAGGATCCTATCGCATCCTACAGAAATACTGCCGATAGGAAACATACACAGTTTCACCGATAGGATAGACTATAGGATGCTATTGTTGGTTTTTTCAAAAATATTGCATATGGCTCAAATTACCCAGTCAATAGCCTTAATAAATTCCAAATAACTATAAAATTAATAATTTAATTATTAATGTCTGATTTAACTTTTTTCGGGCAGTTTTTCGAAAAAATATACAAGAAGATTTTGAATCTACGTCAACCAAATGCTATTTTCTTAATTTACAGTTGAAAAATATTCGAATTATCATAAAATGAATAAGGTTACCTAATTAGTATATTTGAAAAATAAGCAATCAGTGTGAATGTAAACTTCACGAGATGCCTATAAGTCTGATTTACTTCCCTATCTTCTCAACAAGTACATGGTGGCGAGGTGGTGAAGGTTGCAGACTATAGCCATTGAGGTCGTGGGTTCGATCCTCAGCCATGGCAAACTATTTTTTTCTATCATCGTGCATACAATAGGATATAGGAATAGGATATATTGGATTTTCCTATCGGAATAGGAGATCGGAAATGTCCGCAATTCCGATACCTTGCTCTGATCGGTGAATCTATAGGATGCGATCGGACAGTTCTGTGAGGGATTTGTGTCTGACCCCTACCAGCCTTAACGTCGTCAAAACAAAAAGCAGCCGGCTCTTTTGCAAGACACGAAACGTAGCAGGACTTTCTCTTGGAACGACAGGAAACAAAGCTAACTTGCTGACGGGACTCTATGTATCTTATGTGTTGCATATCTGACACGCTTACAGATTCGTATCAGAGATTTCTTAGCTCAGGCCATTACTGATTCATTGCTGTAGACGGGAATCTAGGTGTCGCTTGCTCCATATCAAACTTAGGTTCGAGGCTTTAAATTTTTCAGACGTATTTAACGATTGATCCTTAATCCCCCCCCCCCGCCCTTTTGAACCTAAAAAGGATGATTTGTTGAGTAGGGGAGCATTAGTTTGCGGTTGGTAAAGCATTATGTATAAGAAATATTTATATTTTTAAGATTGTGACTTGTTTCAATTCTTAAACCCCCCCCCTCCTCTAAGAGATAATTCGTGGGGTTGGGGATGCAAGTATTTAAAGTTGTTTAATAGTTTTAGCAAAGAAGTTAAGATTTCTGGGACGTCATTTGTGGGTGACTCTAAGTACACCCCTCCTTCTTAAGGGGATACTTAGTGGGTCAGGGGTGCAAGTATTTAAAGTTTTTTATTAGTTTTAGCAACAACAGTTAAGATTTTTTGGGACGTCATTTGTGGGTAACCCCAAGTACACCCCCCTTTCCTGAGGTGATACTACGTGGGTGGGGGGTGCAAGTATTTAAAGTTTTTTAATGGTTTTAGCAAGAAAATTAAGATTTTTGGGACGTCATTTGTAAGTGACCCCCAGTTCCCCCCCCCGCCCTCTCCTAATGGAATACTTTGTGGGTGGGGGTGCAAGTATTTAAAGTTTTTTAATGGTTTTAGCAAGAAAATTAAGATTTTTGGGACGTCATTTGTGAGTAACCCGAAGTACACCTCTCCCCTGAGGGGGTACTAAGTGGGTAGATGGTGCAAGTATTTAAAGTTTTTCAATGGTTATACCAAGAAAATTAAGATTTTTTGGACGTCATTTGTGGGTGACCTCAAGTACACCTCCTCCCCTTAGGGGATACTTTGTGGGTAGAGGATGCAAGTATTTAAAGTTTTTTAATGGTTTTAGGAAGAAAATTAAGATTTTTGGGACGTCATTTGTGAGTGACCCCAAGTACACCCCCTCCCCATAGGGGATACTTTGAGGGTGGGGGTGCAAGTATTTGAAGTTTTTTAATGGTTTTAGCAAAACCAAATTAGATTTTAGGGACGTCATCTGCGGGTGACCCTAGGTACACCACCTCCCCTTAGGGGATACTTTGTGGGTGGGAGGTGCAAGTATTTAAAGTTTTTTCATGGTTTAAGAAAAAATAGTTGAGATTGTTGGGACGTCTTTTAGGGGATACTTTGTGGGTGGGAGGTGCAAGTATTTAAAGTTTTTTCATGGTTTAAGAAAAAATAGTTGAGATTGTTGGGACGTCTTTTTTTGTGACCCCAAGTACACCTCCCCCCTTAGAGATACTTTGTGGGTGCAGGTAACTTCTGCGGGTAGCTTGTGCTGATGACTTGTGCATGTTTCTGGTGCATTGACTGGCGCCTGTAAGGAAACCATTTAGCTGGTGCATTTGGCTGATGCAAAGCGGCAAATCACCCGTTTTTCTCCAATGCTTTTAAATGGCTAAAAAAGTTGGTCCAGTCAACTGTTAATTGTGAAAAACTGGTTAGTTCGATCGCTCTTAAAAACAATAGGGCACTTCTCATTCGCATTTGTGGCCATTTAAAAAATATTTGACGAATATCACTTAAAAACTGTGACCTGTAGCGCATAAAGAACAGACAGACGGACAGACAGACAGACAGACATAGCCATTCCTATAGATGCTTAAGCTCAGCATCTAAAAACACTGCCTTTATAACAGATATAGAAAAAATGTTAATTACGATGTTTAGAATATTGCACAAAAAATTGTGTGTACAAGTTTTGAAAATATAAGTTTGATTTTTACACTGTTTTGAAGTTTCTAAAATATTGTCTGTACGTATTTGAAAAAAATTACGTAAAATTTTTTATTTACATGTATTTGCAAAGTGTGATAGATTCTAATAATATGTTATTGCAAAACGCAAAATGTTCTTTTTCTATTTATATGTTTTTTAAAAGCTTAAAATTTTCTATTTACATGTTTTTTAAAAGTGGCAAAGTTTCTATTTAAATGTTTTAGAAAAGTGCAAAATGTTGTTTTTACATAATATAATATAATGATATATTGATCAAAGTCGATATGACCTATTGGTCTACACAACTTTTTTGATTTTACATAAATGATAAGTGGATAGCATTAATATAATAATATTAGTAGTTATTAAAGAATAAATGATTTGATATGGCCTCCTGGCCGTAACTTTAAATTTGATTGGGTATATGCAGTATATAATACGAGTAAGAGTAATTACAATACAAGAAAATGGGGGGAGTGAGGGAGGGGGGGTAGATATCATGTTTTTTTACAAGTAAGCTATTTGTAGTTTTATCTTATGCTAACTGTATAGGTACCTTTCTGTTACAATACAAGTACTTGTTGATTCATTATTGTTGAGTTACAGTGTATCATTTCACAAATATATATAAAAGACAGTTGAAGTTAATTTTTTAATTCCAGAAACAATTTCAAAAATTTATGATTTTTCAGAAGTACTGGCCGTATGCTTCATCTTTGCTTGGGGAGCCTGCCTTGATTGTATGCCTGGTGGTAGTGGTGTCGAGGTGTTTACTTCACTGAGTTCCAATTCGTTGCTTCTATTCTTGGATCTTTCAATTCGTTCGAGAAGTTTCATTTTAAAAATTCTTGGAGGGAGATCCACGTTGATATATACATGTTTATTTTCGGGAGATTTCGTACATCGCATTGCTTTTCGCCTCATGTAAACATCTTGTCTTTCTCTTATTTTTGTAAATCTTACCACAAGTGGTCTTGGTTTGGTTCCATCGCTTTTATGTCCAATTCTTCTAACAGTATCAATTTGAGCTTCAGTCTTTAAGGTCGTAGCGTAGGTAGAATGTAGAAAGAGGACTGGCTGTTGAAGTTTAAAGATGGTTTGGTTTAGTGGGGCTGTAGTCACGTGTGACTGTGATGTAGATAGAACAAAATGACTTGTAAAAAGTTCCTTGATTGTGCTGCTTCTCCGAAGTACCTAATAATAACAACTCCTTTCTAATTTCAGCATAAAAATAATCTAAGGGAAAAAGGTTGTCGCAGTGAGGACACGAAGCTACATACGGAAGCAGTATAGAAAGGTGAGCAGCTTAAGGAATTTGTATATAATTAGTCAGTGAAGAACCAAAATGACCCATATCTAATTTAAGCTACAATCAAAATGATCTATGTCATCAAAACAAAATGAGAACATGCTTAAAATTTTAATAGGAAGTTTTGAAAAAAATGAAAATGAACTATTTACATGTTTTCGAAAGGTTTAAAATTTTCAAATTTAATGTTTTTGAAAAGTGCAAAATTTTCTAATTCCATGTTTTAGAAAAGGTGCGAAATGTTCTAATTCCATGTTTTGGAAAAGATGCAAAATGTTCTATTACAGTTTTTTGAAAAGGTCAAAATATTCTATTTGCATGTTTTCAAAAGTTCAAAATGTTGTATTTATATGCTTTCAACACATGGTTCACAATATTTGTGTAAATAGTAGATATTGTTTTCAGGTAAAACTGAAATTGGGTCATTTTGGTTCTTCACAGACGATATCTTTTAAATTGAATTGTTATTGTTTTGTTCTAGTTCTGACTAGTGAGGCAGATGTAGACTAGAAATATTAGTACAGTAGAGTTCAACTTGTAAAACTAGTGAGGACTATAATATAGCCATAATAATGCTTTATAATGACATTGCGAAACCTTAAGAAAATTCAGAAATTTTAAATTAGTTGGAGATGCGTTAAATTCTATGGCAAAGTATAAGGCAAATCATCTGTTTATTTATTTTATAATGCTACAAGTTAGTATATATTTTTAAACTTTAATGAATTAATAATAATTTATTTATTGAGTCGATTTAACCGAAGTTCATACAACCAGACTCAACGAGTCACTGTGGGTGAGGAAATAGGAGGCTACCGCGTTGGATCGTCTCGGTCTTTGTACCCTTTCACCTATCCCCGTCCCCTCCTCCACAGTAAATGAGTCCCATTCCCTAGGCCCCTACAGTAAGTAGAGGTCACTAAGGAGCACCGAAGGAGATTGGGTTTCAATCAACCATCCAGTGACGTTTACCGTACAACACCGAGCCGTAAACGATTAGCAGTGGCCGAGGATTGAAGCCGGGTCTGATTGTGAGACTGTAAATTTCGTTAAAGTCTGCAGTCCTAACCGCTCACCCAAGCACGCCTGCTTACTTTAATGAATTGCGAGTGTTGTGAAATGCAGTCTGCAATTAAACACTAACAAAAATAGGAAAAAATTCTAGATAGTAATTCAAAAGCATAATAAATTGCCCGTTTTTGTCCCATTTGGAAGTGATGAAATTTGAGAAAACGACAAGTTTGGAAAGTAAATAGAGGCTGCTTATAAATTAATTTTTTGAAGTAAGCAGAACTTCAATTACGTGACAAAATCTGCCGAGTTTTAATAAATCATCTGTAAAGAACCAAGAAATTAAAATATATTTATTTTTTGCTAAAACAGAATGCACTATCTACAAAATATATTAAAACATTCTGATTTTGGAAGTATCTGAACAGAACAATTTGCACTTGTCAAAACCAAAAGTACAAATATAGACAAGCTTACACATTTTTTCAAAACTTGTAAATAGAATATTTTATATCTTTCAAAAAACGTGAATAGATCTCACACTTTTTAAAAACTTGTGCTTAAAATATTGTGCATCTTTCAAAAACCACAGATAGAAAACTTTCACGCTTTTCAAAAACTTGTAAATAGAATAATTTGCATCTTTCAAAGAAGTGAATAGGACATTTTTACACTTTTCAAAACGCGTGAATACAATATTTCTTTCACCTTTCAAAAACCTCGTACGAAACATTCTATTTGATACCATGAATTTTTTTATGCATAGCTCTTTTTACTTCGAGGTTATAGCAGAGTTGAGTCATTTTGATTCTTTACTCACGAAATGAGAGTAGGTACCTAGGTTAATTTTTATACTTATACTTTGATTGTTATTTTTTACATTTTTTAACGTTATTCAACAACTTTACAGGCAGCTAAAGGATATTTTTTTAAATGAATTATTTATGGTGAAAATTAAATGCTTTATCCTTTCAAATCAACGCACTCCAAATTCACAGAAAGTTAAAATTTATCTTTACAGTTTAGCTAACGCACTAATTGACTAACAAATTATTATTGAAACAAAAATCACCGTAAACTAAAACAATAATTCTGTGAACACATTTAGTGGAAACGTCAAAGTTTCAAAACACTCACTGAGGCTCAGAAAATGAATGAAACGGATTATTTATTTTAGCATGCAGCAGTATGCTTTAAAGTTATTAAAAAATAATAAAATAAACCCAGTATAACCCCCCCTCCCCCACCCTCTGATTCCTTACAAACTTACAATTAGTCAGCTTGGCGGCGCACTCCAACATTTAAACACATAAATTTCAAGATTAAATAATAAGAAACCGTGGGGTATCCTAATGATGTAATTACATTGCTCGACTACATAAAACACTAAATAAACTGAATTTTATCTTAACATAAATAAGTTTAAGCACATCGAAAGAAAAAAAATATTATTAAAAAAGGAAGCAACACGAAGAAGCAATTTAATTAGCAGCCTTCTTACGATGGCAATTTCGTTTGTGCTGTTTTGACCAGTCAATTTGCTGGCACTCATAGGAGCAATACGGTGTATTCCAGCAACAATGGAATACTGCTTCGCGATGAAAATTGACGCACTGAAAAATAATATAGCAACAATAATAGTAACACACAATAAATTTTAACATTCATTCGCTGCCATAAAGAATTGAATTCTTTAAACCCAAAATGTTACCTATTGTTTTTCCTTGATTGACGAAATTTCTTGAGCGTATCGTTCCTCGAGTTCCTTGACAAATGCAAAATACTTCTCTGTAACTAATTTTTTAATATTTATATTGTCATTGCTCTCACTAACTGACAATGATGGGACATGTTGAGAGACTTCTTCCGGGCATTCCTGACAAAAAACAGTAATTTTGTAAGAAAGTAAGACTCAAAATTACACGTTCGCCAACAAAAAAGAGACTTCCTTAGCGAGTCAAAAATATGTGTGTATTATGCTTCTAGCAAATTAAAACTTGAAAAATATTTTGAAAAATCTAATATAAAACTGAAATTATTATATATTTCTTACATCGATAGCAGCAGGATTTTGGGTAATATGTTTCCCTGAAACATTTGATTTTTCCTTTGAATGCAATTTTCTCGGACCTTTAACAAAACATAAAATAATATTACCACTTACTCAGTAATTTCAATTTTCTGGCACTTTATTCGCCTAAAAATATCTATTGTAGTTTTATTGGTAATTGCTACAGTCGTTGTTGCCATCAAGGTACTTCTGCTGACTACCACTATGCCCTGTTCTTAACATGCTTACGTTTTGATGGACAACTATCAGTTTCTTTTTCTGCAGTAGCCACGATTTTTCCAGAGCTGAGCATCCGAAATGAAACTGATCCAATTTCCGGTTCAGGTCCTTGACGTGGTACGATTGGCATGACAGAAGTTTGGCTCTGTGACTCGTCGTTCTTCGTGTCTTGTGTTAAACGGTCACAATTAGTAGCAGTTCTCTGATCCACCATTGGTGATACATGCTGCATAGGTTTACGGGTAGTTTGCTGGGGAACTGGCGAAGAAATTACTTCTCCTATGTTGGCTTTGGCTTCCATTTCTGAACGACAGTTTTCGATTTTTGTCCCGAATCACCTACAGAAACTTTAGTCGAATTGGAGTCTTGACTGCAAGAACCAGGGAATGATGTTGGTATGGCATTTGGAGTTTCTGGTTTCGTTAACTGGAATTTAGTTGGACCTTAAAGGAAATAAATATGTTGATTTCAACGATTGTGCAATATTTAATTATGCTAGTTAATATATTTCGATACACATGTACTTAACTACAGTGTTTTCAAGAAGAACAGCCACTGACCTTTGTTTTGCTCAGTATTGAATCCATCTGTATTAACTGAATGGCTCTTTGTAGGTCCACCTGCTAGCAGCTCTGCACTTAACAAGTCAATTATCGGTCCAAGAACTGTAACTGACGCAGTAGGCTCCTCCGTCGATTTCAATTTTTCAGTTTCTTGAATTAGTTGAGCTCCTTTCTGACACTCAATAATAGTTCCAGGTCCCACTATGCCGAATGGGGATGGATCAATGTTGGTAATTTTAAACGAAATCTCTTCGTTGTGTAGTTCAATATTTACAACATCCCCTTTGTGGACCGGTCGGAAGGCATCCTTGAAGTACGGTTTGAGGTATGCTTCGAACAAGTTGACACTTTCCAAATCCATAGTAGTGCATTTCTTGATTGGGACAAGCGAGACAATTTTGGCTCGTGGAATGATCTCGTTCTTCAAAATAGTTATCGAACCTCCTACAGAAACACCCAACTTGCCTCTGATTACGGAATTTAGTTTGATTTTGTCATCTGCAACCGCTTCAGAAGCGGAATCCGTTAGAATAGTGCACACTGTTTTGAAACCATGCTTTCCTAGCAGTACTTTGGAATCACCAAACCAAATACCGTGCTCGGCCATCAAATTCTACGTTGAATCAGAATCAGAATTTACTAATTACTCATTGTATATTGAACACTTCATCTTTTAAACTATATGCTTCAATATTTTTGTACCTGTGATAAATGAGCCTCGGTGAAACTAGTAGAAGTAGATTCTTCAACTATCAGCTTTAGTTCGTGAATAGGCGGCATTCCTAACAATTCTTCAAATCCCAACATATTCCTGAGTTAATAAAAACAACAATCACACATAATTATCAACTACAATTTCAATACAGTTCATATCGCCAAGTGTTTAAGTGACTACATGAGTGACTGGAATGATCTACGGAATTTGTGACACTAGTTAAGTACTAAAATATTACGACGAGGAAAGATGGGCTAGAAATATTTATCGAAAAACTATGCTTTGTTTGGTTTGGCTTTGTTTTTACTTCCTATTAGTCATTAGTGGCGCACACTTAACATTAAACGTCGTCAGTTTAACGATATTAACTAGTTGAACTAATTGCGCTTAAGCTAAACGTAAATCATGATGCTAAATTCAATTCTTGAGTTAAACATGTTTAAACAGTGAATCAAATAAATTTATGACTAATACCTGCAAAATACGTGACTCTCGTAACAGGAAAACTATTGCGGGTTCAAATTATTCGAAAAGTTAATGATTCACTACTTACTGTCGTCCAGCAATTCTGTGATTGTGAAATGCAAAAATATTGATGATTGAATGTTCGCCGAACTCCGAAGACTTAAACGCTGGAATTGGTTTCGTGCGCTTCAAGCTTCAGAATGAAGAATGCATGCATTTGGGAAATAACTGCGAATTGAAACCTTCAAACTGTTGTTCAGTTCTTCGAGTTAGTAGCTTGGGACTGGGAACTTGTCGTATATAACCATATAACTACACGCTTAGAAAAGATCTCCACTAACTTTGAGTTAGGTCGAGCTAACACATTTGAGTGTTAAGTTTTACACGTTTATTAGTTAATTTCAAAATTTGTAAAGGTAAAAACATGTGTTAGCTACGTGGACACCGCTGTTTGTTAATATATATACACTAAATAATGTTTCAGTTTCTTGAACGAAAATTTTGTAAAGAATTTATACCGCCGTATATTAGGCTAAATTGGTGCTACAACTGTGAATGTATTGTCTCAGGCCAGTTGGTAAAGAGGCCAGTACCTGACGAGAAGGTTGCGGGTTCAAGCCTCACTTTTTGCATTATTTTAAAATTTAGTTTGTCGCGCGTAATCATATTCTTGGTTAAATATACAACACATAAACCAGTAAAATCAGTGAACACCCCACAGTGTAAATCACTAACTGAAATTCGTATTGACCACTGTAACACCTTCTGGTGTTGATGTCGGAGTAACACAATAATAGGTTACAAATTACAACATACATGGTTAATTATCTTATAGTTTTGTAAGCGTGTTGTAACTAGTACAACATTAGGAAGGCTTGAGCTATTAGGAACTGGAACCAAGAATTCTCCGAACTGAACAATGTGACGTTTTACTACGAACACGAACGAAAGCAACCTGTATACAATAACAATACGAGTTCTGTTTTGCGGAAATCAACGTGTGGACGACTTAAAGTCTGGCGCCGAGTGCAATACATAAATACATTGCAGTCTGCATTTAGTTTACCTAATAATTAGACTTGTACTAAATTGCTATGTAATCAAATACCGTATAATAATATTTCATAATACAACGCGAGAGTATTGTTAGCTTGCAAAAGACCTGCTACTAACTTTCGAGGGATCTGCCAATTAAGGGTTCTGCGATGCTGCAAAACTGCATTCATCAAAAGGAAAAAATCATGAAATATGAAATGTTTTTAATCGAAAGCAACTTATTTTATTTATTAAAAACGGAAAATCCAGAGTGTAAACATTCGATAATTTTGCATGCGTTTATTTATTTCAACCTATACATAGTGGATAGGATTTTCTATATGTATCAGTTGCTTATGTGTATAAAAATTAATTACGACAATTATCAATCCAATAACTGTGCAAAAATATACCTGAAAATAGCGAACATGTGCGATTTCTGAATAGTCACAAATTATTTAATGTCATCAACGCATATGTACGTGATACATGGACTGAAAAATAAAATCTATTGTAACAGCGACCTGCTATAGCTGCCATAGTGCCGATAGAATTTTATGATTATTGTGACACTGTAGAACAACATCAAACAAAAATAAATAAATTGTTTTCAGACCTTGAATAAAACCTAAAAATGAATCGCACTGACTTTTATTATTTTCATTTTAGCCTAAAAGTATAATTATTTATTAGTAAATTAGCATTGAAAATCAAACAAATGGTAGTTTATTCTTTTATTCACTGAGAATGATAATATACAGGGTAAAATACAACAGTATCGTACCGACTACCGTCTGCTGCTCAACTACCTGCTGCTATTTTTTAAAATATAATAATTTGTTCTTCAACAATATCTGCTAGACCATTTAATTTAGCAAAACGCATTTCAATAGAGCAATGTTTTCTAATTATCACGTGGGCTTGACAAATATAAATGTTGTTTGAGAGAATAATATATTATATTAAAACTAAATTACCTGCATGTTTCTACACCTATAAAGTTTTCCACAACTAATGTTCAGGAATAATATCGTCAGCGAAGAACCAAAATCACCCATATCCAATTTAAGCTACAATCAAAATGTGCTATGTCATAAAAACAAAATGAAAAACATGAGTAAAATTTTAATAAAGAGTTTTTTAAAAGTGTTAAATGTTCTATTTACATGTTTTTGAAAAGTGCAAAATATTATATTTACATGTTTTTGAAAGTTCAAAATGTTTTAATTTCATGTTTTGGAAAAGGTGCAAAATGTTCTAATTCCATGTTTTGAAAAAGGTGCAAAATGTGTTAATTCTATGTTTTGGAAAAGGTGCAAAATGTTTTCATTCTATTTTTTGGAAAAGGTGCAAAATGTTTTGATTCTATGTTTTGGAAAAGGTGCAAAATGTGTTAATTCTATGTTTTCGAAAAGGTGCAAAATGTTTTCATTTTATGTTTTGGAAAAGGTGCAAAATGTTTTGATTCTATGTTTTGGAAAATGTGCAAAATGTTTTCATTCTATGTTTTTGAAAAGGTGCAAAATGTTCTAATTCTATGTTTTGGAAAAGGTGCAAAATGTTCTAATTCTATGTTTTGGAAAAGGTGCAAAATGTTTATTTTCCATGTTTTTGAAAAGGTTCAAAATATTGTATCTGCATATTTTTGAAAACTGCAAAATGGTCTACTTAAATGCTCTTGTTATAATTTTATATTATGTGAATATTTTTGGAGCTCTTAAGAACGTGTGGATAGCATATAATTACATTTGCATGTTTTTTAAAAGTTCAAAATGTTCTATTTACATCTTTTTAAAAAGTGCAAATCGTTCTATTTATATGATTTCAACACATTTTTCACAATATTTGTGTAGATAGTGAATATTGTTTCAAGGTAAAAATGGATGTGGGTCATTTTAGTTCTTCACAGACGATATACTACTCGATACAAAAACAGACCCATATACATAGTAACGTTTGTATTTAAATCAATGACGGCAATTAAAACCTATGTATTTGCCATGATATAAAAAATGTTTTACTCATGACGAGATTGCATGGTCATGTTAAAATATTCTGTAATTATGAGCATTTAGTGTTGCGTTATTAAAGCTATAGCACAGTAATAATATAACGTAAAATAGTAAAAATAGTTTACAGGTGACAAGTTCAAGGAATATATCACTCTAGTTTTATTGTATCTAAAGTTAAAACAGAATTAACAGATATTTTATTTTGCTGCCGTCGTTTAAATCTTCAGTTACACGATTGCTCAGACAGAGAAATGCAAACCCAGCTATTTATTCTTGTATAATTATTTAAACAGAAATGGAATCAAATATTCTTCTAACTCCGCGTTTCGTGACGTTCATATGTTTGGGAGTCAAACGCAGCTCAATTTTGTCAACACATCCGTTTAAGTGGAACAAAGAAAAAGATGTTCCCGAGTTAGTGACAAACAAGGTTCGAATCGGAATTTGGTGGTGTAATGTTTTCATTTCATTTGCCTGTCCTACTACATTTTTGATTTGGCACGATGCGTTCAAGTCCAATCTTCGGAAGAGTCGGAAGACTACTAAAAAGTGTACATGGTTCTCATATCTGTATTCTACGCAATTCTGCCCTGCATGCATCTCCAGTATCTCCACATGATCACGGAAAAACATGAGCTGTTGGCTTTTATAAGGGAATACACAATATAATTTGGCACATTCACAAAGAGTACGTCAATGATACAAAATATTATTGTCTGTGAAGAACCAAAATGACCTATATTCATCTTTAGCTAAAAAAGATATCCACCATCTACACAATTATTTAAATATGTCTTAAAATTTCATTTACATAGAACAGTTTGCACTTTTTCCAAAACAAGGAATTAAACATTTTTGCACCTTTTCAAAAACATGGAATTAAAACTTTTTGGGTCTTTTCAAAACATGTAAATAGAAAATTTTACGCTTTTCAAAAACTCCTAATCAACATTTAAGGAATGTTTTTCATTTTGTTTTTATGACATAGCTCATTTTGATTCTAGTTTGAATTTGATATGGGTCATTTTAGTTCTTCACAGAAGATATTTTCATATTTCTTTTAGCTTTAGAAAAACAATTATTAGCTTGGAAAATGCGTAAGAATTAATGTAAATGTGTTAACGAAATTAATTTAAATATTTGTTGAAAACTATCTCAAAAAGAAACCTTCAGAGCCCAAGATAATAATTACAAATTGGCGAAAAGGCTTTAGGAGGGATTTTATTTGGATTTACTACAATTGTACTTTTGTTCACTGCGGCTGCAGTGGTCAATCCAAAATCTCCAGAGTTTATATCATCATTGGAATTTCCTGAAACCTTCTCAAGCAGTTCTGCATTGCCAGCATACGTATTTGTCCGGGCTATCTGCTCTGTTCTACTCCAAGCGCTCATTCAGTACATTTTCTGGTCAAATTGTTTCATGCTCATATTTGGCGGATTCCCAGCATTGCTCATTGTACTCGTGTATTTGAAGAATCTCAGGTAATAATTTGTTACTTCGTGTACAACAAAATTATGTGTGTGATTTTAGTAAAATGATTATAGCATACACGCTTCTTCACGGTTACCAATCTGATAACTAAGTTTTATGCGAACCGTCGATCCAGTGAATAACCGATAGCTAAACTGACGGTTTTTCGCCGTCGGCATAAATAGCTGACTCACTTTGGCATACCAAAACCTATTCATCGCTTTCACGTTGTCCAAGGCTTTGGGTATACAAATAAAAATAACATTTACAGAACTATTTGCGCTTTTCAAAAGCCATAACATGCTAATAGAACATTTTACACTTTAGGAAAACAATTTTTAGGACGTGTAAACTGTTCAATTTACATGTTTTTGAAAAACGGAAAATGTTCGATTTACATGTTTTCGAAAAAAGGAATTGTTCTATTTACATGTTTTTGAAAAACGGAAAATGTTCTATTTATGTACATGTTTTTATAAAGAGTATAATGTTCTATTTACATGTATTTGAAAAAAGGTAAAATGTTCTATCTATATGTTTTTAAAAAGTGTAAAATGTTCTTTTTTCATGTTTTTGAGAAAAGTAAAACGTTCTGTCTACATGTTACTGAACAGTGTAAAATGTTCTTTTTAAAAGTCAGCGGCAAACAAGCCGGTGGTTGGCGCGGTGCTTTGGTTTGTATCGGCATCGGCATGCCGGTGCAACGTCGGTTTTCCGATGCTGAGCAAGCATCTATTGGTCTGGTGTTTGCTGTCTGTCTGTCTGTCTGTCTGTCTGTCTGTCTGTCTGTCACAGTGTCAGTTGGTCGCACGCTACAGGTCGCATTTTTTAAGATTTTATATTAAAACCTTTTTTAATCGCCCAGAAAAGCGAGGGAGAAGTGCTGTATAGTTTTTGGTTATTATTCAATTTATAGTTTCTTCGCAATAAGCAGTTAAACCGACCAAGAATTAAATCAATGTTTCAAGATAAAAAAAATCCGGCGCTTCCGCCAGATTTGTCGACCGGGGGCGGGCCCGAAGTAGATGCTGAGCTTCAACAAATGCGCAACACAATTTATGTTACGCTAAAAGATGATATTAGATTTATGGAAGCTCCCCTACCATCAATAAGCCATATACTAATGTGCGTAGCATGTAGTTAAATATAGTTGAATAATGCTGACAAATTGTACTATTCACAAATGACGTCATTTATAGAGGCTCTTCTACCATCAATAAGCCATATATGCAAGTACATGGCATGTGGTTGAATATAGCTGGAAAATTTGTAAGAATTGCCTAATTCACAAATAACGTCATTTATAGAGCCTCCTCTACCACCAATAAGCCATTTACGAATGTACGTTGCAAGCAAATAAAAAAGAAATAATACTTAGATAAAGGTATTTATAAACGATCTGTGTATGTGTCCTTGTAATACCTCTGCGTTCAAAGTATCTGTTTGCCTAATTTTTAAACAAATGCAGAGCGAAACCCTAAAATAGTGATATTCAGATGACGTCATTTATGGAAGATCCCAGTATGAATACTGGAGGCATTCCATAATATGGGTACCCGTTTACCTCATTTTAAAACTAAAGACAAGCGGGATGCTTGAAGTAATAATATTTAAAAAACGCCATATGTTGAGGTCATACGTCCACCTAATTTCTGAACTAATTACAGTAGGGATCTCTAAAATAGTGAAATTTGAATGACGTCATTTACGGACGATCCCCGTATGTAAGCTTGAAAATTCAATGTTAAGTATATAAAATAACTTAATTTTAGAACTAAAGGCATGTGAATTTCTAAAACGGTAAAATTTGTATGACGCCCTATATAGACAAACCCTGCATGCATACTAGTAAAATCTTATGCTAAGGATATATGAGAACCTAATTTCTAAACCTATGACAGTTGGGATCTCTAAAAAAGTAAAATTTGTATGACGTCATTTTTGGACGATCCCTGGATGCATACTAGTAAAATCCTATGGTAAGAATATATGTTACCCGAATTTCTGAACTGTTGACAGTAAGGATCCCAAAAATATTAAAATTTGGATAACGTCATTTATGGACGATCCCTGCATGCATACTAGTAAAATCCTATGTTGAGGAAATATGTCAACCGAATTTCTAAACTTATGACAGTGGGGATCCCAAAAATAGTAAAATTTGTATAACGTCATTTATTGACGATTCCTGCATGCATACTAGTAAAATCCTATGTAAAGGATATATTATGTCAACGGAATTTCTAAAATTGTGACAGTGAGGATCCCTAAAATAGTAAAAATTTATATGACGTCATTTATGGAAGACCCTTGCATGCATACTTGTAAAATGCTATGTGAAGGATATATTAGGTCAACGGAATTTCTAAAATTGTGACAGGGAGGATCCCTAAAATAGTAAAAATTTATATGACGTCATTTATGGAAGACCCTTGCATGCATACTTGTAAGATGCTATGTGAAGGATATATTAGGTCAACCGAATTTTTATACTTATGACAGTAGGGATCCCTAAAATAGTAAAATTTGTATGACGTCATTTATGGACGATCCCTAGGCTGCATTGTTAACGTCTGTAAAATGATGAGGAAGGAGAATTCCGAATGCCTGAGCTGGTATTCGAAGAGTAGACCCCCGTCATGAGAACGCATATTTTCCAATTTTACATTTGCAGTGTCAAACCAACCACGACTTTACCAGTCTGCCATGTGAACGTGAACGCACATATGTCAGCAGTACATTTACTTGTAATGAATATTAGTGAAAATTTACATGTGTATTTCTAACGGCGAAACTTGACAAGCTCTCAGCTCCATATGTATCTTTCATGTATTTTTAGCCTTTTTTTTATCTTGAAACATTGATATAATTCTTGGTCGGTTTAACTGCTAATTGCGAAGAAACTATAACATCAATAATAACCAAAAACTATACAGCCTTTCTCCCTCGCTTTTCTGGGCGATTACAAAAGGTTTCATTATAAAATCTTCAAAATGCGACCTGTAGCGTGCGACCAACTGACATGCGGACAGACAGACAGACAGACAGACACCAGACACCAGACCAATAGAAGCTTGCTCAGCATCTAACACCAGACCAATCGATGCTTGCTCAGCATCTAAAAAGGGCTGATAATACATTAAAGGTATAAAGCTGAGAGCTTGTCAAGTTTTGCCGTTAGAAATACACATAGAAAATTTTCACTAATATCCATTACAAGTAAATGTACTGCTGACATATGTACGTTTACAGGGCAGACTGGTATAGTGGTCGTTGGTTTGACACTGCAATGTAAAATTGGAAAATATGCGTTCTCATGACGGGGGTCCACTCTTCGAATACCAGCTCAGGCTTTCGGAATTCTCCTTCCTCATCATTTAACATACGTTAACAGTGCAGCCTAGGGATCGTCCATAAATGACGTCATACAAATTTTACTATTTTAGGGATCCCCACTGTCATAAGTATAAAAATTCGGTTGACATATATCCTTCACATAGCATTTTACAAGTATGCATGCAGGGATCTTCCATAAATGACGTCATATAAATTTTTACTATTTCAGGGATCCCCACTGTCACAAGTTTGGAAATTTGGTTGACATAATATATCCTTAACATAGGATTTTACTAGTATGCATGCGGGGATCGTCCATAAATGACGTCATAAAAATTTATACTATTTTTGGGATCCCCACTGTCATAAGTTTAGAAATTTGGTTGACATAAATCCTTAACATAGGATATTACTAGTATGCATGCAGGGATCGTCCATAAATGACGTCTTACAAATTTTACTATTTTTGGGATCGTTACTGTCGATAGTTCAGAAATTCGGTTGACATATATCCTTAACACAGGATTTTACTAGTATGCAGGCAGGGATCGTCCAAAAATGTTGTCATGCAAATTTTACTTTTTTAGGGATCCCCACTGTCATAGGTTTAGAAATTAGGTTCACATATATTCTTAGCATAAGATTTTACTAGTATGCATGCAGGGTTTGTCTATAAAGGGCGTCATACAAATTTTATTGTTTTAGAAATTCACATGCCTTTAGTTCTAAAATTAAGTTAGCTTATAAAAATGACGTCATGCAAATTTTACTTTTTTAGGGATCCCCACTGTCATAGGTTTAGAAATTAGGTTCACATATATCCTTAGCATAAGATATTACTAGTATGCATGCAGGGTTTGTCTATAAAGGGCGTCATACAAATTTTACCGTTTTAGAAATTCACATGCCTTTAGTTCTAAAATTAAGTTAACCTATAAAAATGACGTCATGCAAATTTCACTTTTTTAGGGATCCTCACTGTCATAGGTTTAGAAATTAGGTTCACATATATCCTTAGCATAAGATTTTACTAGTATGCATGCAGGGTTTGTCTATGAAGGGCGTCATACAAATTTTACCGTTTTAGAAATTCACATGCCTTTAGTTCTAAAATTAAGTTAACTTATATACTTAACATTGAATTTTCAAGCTTACATACGAGGATCGTCCGTAAATGACGTCATTCAAATTTTACTATTTTAGAGATCCCTACTGTAATTAGTTCAGAAATTAGGTGGACGTATGACCTCAACATAGGTTTTTTTAGTATTCATACGGAAATCGTTCATAGATGGCGTTGTTCAAATATTATTATTTCAAGTATCCCGCCTGTCTTTAGTTTTAAAATGAGGTAAACGGGTACCCATATTATGGAATGCCTCCAGTATTCATACTGGGATCTTCCATAAATGACGTCTTATAAATATCACTATTTTAGGGTTTCGCTCTGCATTTGTTTAAAAATTAGGCAAACAGATACTTTGAACGCAGGGGTATTACAAGAACACATACACAGATCGTTTATAAATACCTTTATCTAAGTATTAATTTTTTTTTTATTTGCTTGCAACGTACATTCTTAAATGGCTTATTGGTGGTAGAGGAGGCTCTAGAAATGACGTTATTTGTGAATTAGGCAATTCTTACAAATTTTCCAGCTATATTTAACTACATGCCATGTACTTCCATATATGGCTTATTGATGGTAGAAGAGCCTCTATAAATGACGTCATTTGTGAATAGTGCAATTTGTCAATATTACTAAGCTATATTTAACTACATGCTACGCACATTAGTATATGGCTTATTGATGGTGGGGGAGCTTCCATAAATCTAATATCATCTTTTAGCGTAACATAAATTGTGTTGCGCATTTGTTGAAGCTCAGCATCTACTTCAGGCACGCCCCCTGGTCGACAAATCTGGCCCGAAGCGCCGGATTTTTAGATGCTGAGCTTAAGCATCTATTGTAATGGTCATGTCCATCCGTCCGTCCGTCCGTCCGTTTGTTGGCCGTACACTACAGGTCACAGTTTTGAAGAGATCAGTTTTTAATTACTTCTAAATGATCACAAATGCGACTAGGCAGGTCTGTATTTTGTTTTAGTTTTGCTGGGACTGACCATTTCTTTGCAATTAACAGTTAAATGGACCAAGATCACAAATGTTTGAGATAAAGTCCTCAAAAAACGGCTGAAGGGGCAGGACACAAATGGCGTCACCCAAATTTACTAAAATTTTAGACCCACCCACTTACCTCGCAAACCTCTTTAGCATTGTGTGAATGGCTACCTTTTACATGGTATGTCATATTTTTTCAAGTGACTCACCCTGAACATAAGCGGCGCACTTTGTGTCCGACACCAATGCTTACAACTTACATTAGAGTCGCACCAGTCAACAGTACCAGTTAAACGCACAAGTCAATGCACCAGTCAACAGTACCAGTTACATGCACCAGCTAAATGCACCAACCAAATACACAAGCTAAATGCACCAGCCAAATGCACCAGCCAAATGAACCTGCCAAATGCACAAGGCAAATGCACCAGCCAAATGCACCAGCCAAATGCACAAGGCAAATGCATTAGCCAAGTGCAAAAAACCAAATGCACCAGCCAATTGCACTAACTAAATGCACCACCGCAATGCACCAACCAAATTCACCAGCCAAATGCACAAGCCACTGCTTACTTTGGGATGCCCTATAAATGATGTCAAACAATTGTATTCTTTGGTACTTCCTTGTCATAGTCTTAAGTACCCGCAAATCCAACAATAAAAAATATTTAGCCTATTTTAACATACATGTAATAAGGATATTTTTTTGGTTATAGATATGTGGGGATCGTCCATAATGACGTCCTTTAAGTATTAAAGTCTCAATTACCCCCCCCCCCTCCCCAGGACAGCCAAGTATTGTCGTATTGTCGTCTTCAGTTTGGAAATGCAGTGTCAAATACGAAGATGTCCATGCTAAGGTTTGGGCAATAGGCTTTGATTACCACCTCAGCTTTTGCATCCAACTTTCTCGCTGCGATTCACATGCATACGTATATAGCTCACACATAGTAGCGGTTATTCTGTACGTCTTTCAAATATCACTACTATACGGATCCCGCTGTATTACTACATATCACGGACATCACTACGTATGTTGCTTAAATATGGTAAGTATTATCCCGGCTTGGCGGTCCAGTGGTTTGACTACTGGATTGCGGAGTCGGGGGAGTCTGCCCCACACTTGGATTGTGATCAAGTTGAGACAGGGCTTGGAGGCAGCGAGGAGGATTCAGTTTGGGGTAGGGAGATGGTATAAGTGGACTGGTGGTATGTATGTTTATCCGTTGCCCTGTGCAAGAGACGGAGATATATGTGCCTTAATACGGATTTGCTCTGTAGCCAAGCCACGTACTCTTTGTATATACCTATCCTCTCTCCATCTGTTTCTAACTTGTTCCTCTGCAAGTCGTTTCTCTTGTTTACTCTCTCTATCAGTGCAGGGGCAGGCCGGGAAGCTGGTTGGTTGAATTCGTGCTAGAGGAGGGAATTGACAGCCCTCAGCTATTACGATGTAACCTTCCAGCGGTCCGCGGCTACGCCGGAAACAAATTGGCATGCGGTGACGCAGCGTAATCTATCTGTCCAATCAGGTCTGCAGTAAGTGAGCAACTATCTATATAAATACACATTAGCGATGCGAAGCCCATGCGGTACAGTATAATACTGTATCGCGGGTTCTTCAAATCATACAATAAAATTGTATAAAGAGTGAGTGAAATAACTTGGAAAGTTGAAAACTCTATACTCAATACATACACACTAAATATGGTAAGGCAACGTTTTTAAATGAGATTATTCAAATATTACCATCCAGCTATTTTCACTAGCAAACACTTGTATTCAGCTTACTTTTACTAGTGCTGACTGCGACAGCTTCATGTTAGCCATACTACAAAAGAATTGTTTACCAGTGACCAAGCCAACTTGCTGTAAGCTCAGCATCTACTTCGGGCCCACGGTCGCCTAATCCGGCGCGAAGCGCTGGATTTTTAAATGTTCGTTCGATGAAGAGGCGTGTTAGCATTTAGCTAAATTTAATCTTGATTCACACGGATTTTTGTTTCGAGAGAGCAGCTTTATAGGTGACACAGTTTTTAAGCCGGCGAAGAAAAATATTGATACACTTCTGAAAATAAATGGGGAAACGCGGATTGTACTCAAGGCAGCAATTCCCTTGTTCTCCTTTGACATAACGTACACAAAAATCCTCGTTATTTTCGTGGCGATTTACTCGCTCTACGGTGAAATTCGCGGGACAGGACTACTAGCCGCATCCGTTTTGTTTTTTGGCGTGGAATTGTGTGTATTTGATTTGTTTGTTTAGTGCACTTGCCTTGTGTCACGAAATGTCTCAAGTTCTCCTTCGTCAGTGGAAATGCTCACAGTTCTACAAGGATTCTAAATACTTCCGGATGAAGTTGGAAACTTGCCCCACAGTTAAATTTTACATACTGGGAATGTACTATGTAGACAATGAGATGGTGCTCAAAATGGTTCAGTTTATTGTCGAATCTCTCGTCAATCTCATTATTATGTATCCCTAGTTTTGCTCTATAGTAGTGTTGCTGGGTAAATATTTTTTAAACTTAAATTAATTTGAGGCAGTTAACACAGGTGTTTCAGTATTGTTAGTGTTGCAGACAATCGCGTTAGTGTTAGAAAGTAGTTGCAATAAGGACGCATAAACAATACTGTCTGTGAAGAACCAAAATGACCCATTTCAAATTTAAGCTAGAATCAAAATGAGCTATGCCATGAAAGCAAAATTAGAAACATGCGTCAAACGTTAATTAGGACTTTTTAAAAAACGTAAAATATTCCATTATCATGTTTTTCAACAATGTAAGATGTTCTATTCACATATTTTTGAAAATTGCAAATTGTTATAATTCGATGTTTTCTAAAAGGTGCAAAATATTCTAATTCCATAATTTGAAAATGTGCAAACTTTTTTAATTTCATGATTTTGAAAAGGTGCGAAATGTTTCAATTCTATGTTTTTTAAATGGTGCAAAATATTCTAATTCCATAATTTTCGTGTGTTAAAAAAGTGCAAAATGTTGTATTTTAACGTTCTCAAGACATATTTAAATATTTGTGTAGATAGGGAATATTGATTTTAGCATCGTCTGTAAATCACATACGATAACTATATACGAAAATCTTCACAAAAAAAGGAAGTCAAATCTGGTCATGTGGGAATAAGCATGGTACCGTTAACTTTGTACCATACTCATATTAATACCTGTGTAAACAAGCAGTATAGACAGTTTACAAACGAGAACAAAAATAAATTTATAACAATTATAGCAAATGTACATTAAAATAATTTTTATAATAATGAGAATATCAATGTAATGGCAAATATTCTAGAAAATAACCTGTTAATGGCGTATAGGACGGCATTTCCAATTAAAATAAAAAATGTAAAGTTAATGATCCTAATTGGATAACAACTGAAATAAGGCAATTAGCAAAACTCATACAAAACAAAAATAATAATAAAGAATTACAGACAATATTAAAAAGTAAAATTAAGTTGGCTAAAGAAAAATTCTATGAAAAATTGCAAGAGAAAGCAATTAAGAACTGTAAAGACTTTCATAAGATTGTCTCTTAAATATCACGAAGTAAATCAAAAAAGTTAGCAGTAACACAACTTTGTTAAGCGAATAATAATGATGACAAATTATGTATGTTAAATGAAATTAATAATCATTTTTCTAATATAAATAGGATATACAAACCAATAGTTACAAATTTACATAGTACAGATGTGACAAAAAATCACTTACATGTTAGTTGTAAATAAAATGCAAGTAATTAGGAAATTAGATAAAATTAATAAAAACAAGTCGAATGTACCACAAAGGTTGCCCTCAAATATAATTTAAGAATTAATCTTTAGTTTAACGTCACAACTTACACATCGTCGGTGAAGAGTCATTCTGTCGCAAGTCCAGTGAACAGCTAAAATCATTGTGTCGCAAGTCCATACGATTCTTAAAGTCATTCTGGCGCAAGTCCATTCGATTGGTAGCTGCTGTCGAGGTTGCTTCCGAGTTGTCCTATGCATTAGGGGGGGGGGGTTGGTTTGTTACTGACTGTGTTGTACTCATAACGTACACTTAGGGACCGTCCACAAATAACGTTATGTTCTTGACTGTGTTGTTCTCATGACGTACACTTAGGGGTCGTCCACAGAAGACGTTATGTTACTGACTGTGTTGTACTCATTATGTATACTTAGGGGTCGTTCACAAAGGACGTAATGTTACTGACTGTGATTTACCCATGACGTACACTCAGGGGTCGTTAGAAAAGGACGTTATAAAAATTCCATTTCCAGAACATTTTGCGTTTTTGAAAAGCATGTAAATAGAGCATTTTGCACTTTCAATAAACATGTAAATAGAACATTTTACACTTATGAGAAACATGTAGATAGAACATTCAGCCCTTTTGAGAAACATATAGATAGAACATTTTGCACTTTTAAAAAACATGTAAATAGATAGAACATTTTGCACTTTTGAAAAACATGTAGATAGAACATTTTACACTTTTGAGAAACATGTAAATAGAACATTTTGCAGTTTTTGTAAATGGAATTTTTATTACGTCTTTTGTGGACGACCCCTAAGTGCGTGAGTACAACACAGTCAGTAAAATACCACCCCCCCCCCCCCCTCCCCCTTATGCATAGGACAACGCGGGAGCGACCTCGACAGTAGCTACCAATTGAATGGACTTGCGACAGAATGAATTTAAGAATCGTATGGACTTGCGACAGAATGATTTTAGCTGTGCACTGGACTTACGACAGAATGACTTTTCACCGACGACATTTGTATAATCACTCCTTCGCTTATAATGTTATTTCCATTTCATGGAACGTAGAGTATATAACTGCTATCCCCAAGGGCACAGATCAAATAAGTGTTACAAATTTAAGGCTGTTAACTCAAACGAATGTATTTGGAAAAATTTTTAAAAAAATTTATGTTTGAAAGAATTTATAATCAAATTATAGATAAGATAAGCTTAAATCAATCTGGCTCGCTGAAAGGAGCATCTACTTTTTATTATTTAATAAGCATAATAGACTTTATTCAACAAGCACTGAATGCAAATAAGTATGTTATTGTAATGCTATTGGATTTATCGAAGGCATTTGATCTGGTGGATTAAAATATTTTAATTAGTGAATTAATCAAATTGGAAGTAAATCTATGTGAAATTAATTGGTTAGAAGATTTTTTGTCAAAACAATCTCAGTGTGTAAAAGATGGCAATCTTTTGTCCAGTCTTAATGACATTTTTAGCGGTACTCCGCAAGGTACAAAACTAGCCCCGTTACTTTATGTTGCTTTAATCAATAGAGTTCTAATTAATTTATAAGAAAAATACCAAAATTATAAGTTAAATTAGAAAAATGTATTTAATAGATAAATAGATGATATGACGTTAGCAGAAGCTATTGAATACAATGTTACCTTAAAAATACAGCAATATTTAAATTATATTAACAACTGGACAGACAAACTATGAATGAAATTAAATCCAATGAAATGAAATGTTATGGTAATCAATAAATCTAGAAATTAAAACTATACCTAAGTGAGCTTTATGGTTAATATTATGATATTACTAGTTGTAAATAGTATAAAACCGTTGGGTGTTCAAATAAATGATAAGTTGGTATGGGATGAGCATGTATATAAGGTAGCAGAAAAAGCCTCTAAGAAGGTATATATATTGAGGAAACTAAAATCTTGTGGATTTAAAAAAGAGCAGCTAGCAATAATTTACAAAAAGTATGTGCGAAGCAATATGGAGTATGCTTTTCATGCTATAAGCCGAAGTCTAAGTATGAAATTACTCTCAAAAATTTCAAAAATTGTAAAACGGTGTCTCGGAATAATATTAAATGAGTATGTAAGTGAAAGAAACTATGATGAAGCAGCGTTAAAAGTTCACACAGATAAAATAGAAAATAGATATAAAAAATTACTGCTTAGTTTTGGAAAAAAATTGACCAAATCAAAAAGATATTTGGCTTGGCTTCTGCCTTATGTACGCTGTAATGATAGACCTAGTAGAACGAAAACTAAGTATAGACTAATAAAATGTAGCACGGAAAAATATTGTTCCTCAACGATACCTGCTCTACTAAGATTACTGTAAACCTAAAAATTGAACTAATGTTACCGCCTACTTACTGTTATCATGAAACAATAACTCCTAGAAAAGCAATACTTGAATAATACTATAAAGAACGTACCTAATTCGATAAACTTTCATCCTTTTGCGGTTGTATATGACGCGTGTGGGCCGTGGGCTTCTTAATATTTCCTTATAAAATTGTAAAAAAAGAGCTGTTGTTAAGTAGATTAAGCAAAAAAACTATCTGTAAAATTTGCTTTTTTCGAGAATAGTAACATATTTGTGTTATTCTTGTGGATGTATAATTTAAATAGGTAAAAGAAAGATAATAAAACCCAGAATAATAATAATAATAATAAAAGATTGTTGCTTTCTACACTTTAGAATTGCTTTGATATTTTATATGACACCTTTATCGTATTTAAAAACATCACCACTTTCATGAATAGTGACGTAGCAGTATGTCATGTTAATAACTGTTATTGTGTATTCTAATCGAATATAAAATAAATCAACTAAATCACATTGTGAAATAAATTGCAGTTTCTTATCGTTAGACATATAAATAATTTAGGATCCAACCTCTACGTTTTATTAAACTTAAAGGTTAAGTATTGAATCGAGCCACTTTCTTAAAGCGGCAATATTAGTGAAAACATTTGGGAGTTGAGGATCGCACATTAGAAAACTCCAGCTGGCAAGTCCCGCCAAGTAAACCTGGTTCGCTCTATCCTTGGCTACAAGTGGACTTCCTGTGTCACCCTATTAGAAACCACGTGATCATTTTAAAAAATATCACATGTATCTCAGTGAATTGGTCTGAAACGTTTTCAAATAAAACAACAAAATGGCGCCTGAAATTTTTACAATAAAACAGGTAGTAGCGGCTCCATCTGCTTCTGTACAGAGATTTGCGTCAGTGATTTCTGGAAAACCAGTTACATTTTTAAAAATTTCGCTACATTTCAAATTTCCTGTAATGTTCAACGAGGCTTTGAGAAGTTTCATAGAGATGTTCCCACTGTCCAATTCAACTGGGCCATAGCCACTCAGTACGCCGGTGCCAGATGGGACAGTAGTCGACTCAGCCAGACGGATTGGCTGAACACGCGAATTTATCACTAGTGGAACAGACACCGTGAGAATGCTTATGTCAGAATCCCATTCATTTTCTCTATTAGAAAAATTTACAAAATAGTACATCGTTATTTTTATAGTTTTTGAAAAATTAAATACTAATTAGAAACAATATTTTTCTAAGTAAAACGTTTTTAACGGATCCGTGTAATCAAAGTCTGGGTGAGTTTGAATAGTTGAAATGTTTCGAATCTGCTCGTGACCACTCTTAACATTGAGGTCGTGGGCCCCGGCAACAATTCTCCAGTCAAGCGTCGAGCCAGTTCCCAGGAGACAAAAGGCAGAGGTGAGGATTCGAGTCTCGTCGTACAGCGCCCCGCCACAAAATTCAGTCCAGGAACCATCGTTTTCTTGCTTTTGCAGACTGATCTGATGAGGAAACTCAGTCTCGCCCGTTTTCTCTCCCCCAATGAATTTACTGTTGAATTTTTCGTAGAATTCCGTTATCTTAGAAATTGCTTAAAAAAGTAAAAATAATTATTTTATAAATCACAACTTAAAAAAAAAATACTCTAACTATTTTCTTTTAAATACAGTGACTTGCCTAAAGTGCCAGTAACGAGTACACACAGCAGAGCCACTTTCATTTTGATGCTTTTGGTTATGTTGTTGTCAAGTTGCTAATACGAATATAAAGTTAAAGTATTTATTATTAAAACTATGTAATCATTTTTATTTTTTTTAAACAAAGTATGCAATAATTTTCACACAATCAAAAACACAGATGACAAAGTGGCTTATCCGTAATCGTGTGAGGAAACATTCGAAAATGTTCCTAGTTTAATTATTCTATTGTTTAATTGTTGACAGAATTACCAATTAAGGAGGATTACACATTAGTTACTACTTATTGTTTGCACAATTAGTATACGTTTTAAAATGTGTTGTTCAACAAAGTCGCAATGTAATTATTTTAACAGAGTACGCAATGGAAGTTATTTTGTTATTGCAGGTGATTTAAAAATTACGTAACGCAGACGAGGGGGTTTCCGTAAGTCAGTATCGTCTATGTTTCCCTATCCTTTAACGTGCTGTTACGTAACGCTATTCTAGTGGACACCTAAATCTTTTTACTTTCATCCCGCACAACCATTTTAATGATGATGATTAACATGCTTTTTTATTTCAGATTGTGTTGCCGCCACAAAATTGCAGTTTGACTTTAGACATTTAAATGGTTTCTTCCTAAGATGCCTTCCTAAATGATCCTGCAGATTCTGGAATGTCCTGATTTTCTTTCCACAAAGGAGACACTCAAATGGCTTTAGTCCTGAGTGAACCATCAAGTGTTTTCTTAAACTTTCCACGTATATAGTTGTAAAGTTGCAAAGGTAACACTTAAATGGCCTGTGGTCAGAATGAATTCGAGAATGTACATTTAGCTTGTATAATGATTGAGCTGTAAAATTGCATTGATCACGAGGACATTTAAATGGTTTGTATTCCTTTTTGACCTCATGAATTGCCTCAACATGCAATGCTATACTTGTTTTGTATTTTGTTCTAAAACCGCATTGTTGACATTTGTACTTGAGCTCCAGGCTGTGACTTTGTAAATGGGTTTTTAAGTTTCCCGCGTGGTGAGTTGCGTACTCACAGTTAGGGCGTGGACATTTATGTTTTTTCGCTTCTGCCGCTGCCGTGTGGCTGAGCAGATGGACTTGTAGGTATGATGACGTTTTGAATTTTTTTGGACATATTGTGCAATGGAACGGAAGTTTTTGGTGCACGCGGGACAAATGGTTCTTAAGAAAGTGCGGGACCCAAGTGGAAAATTCACATTTGGGAGCTGAACATTTTAAGAGGTTCCTCGCCTGTGCCTTTTATTATGTGTATTATTTATTCAGGTAGTGTTAGGGGCCAGACATAAATAACGTCACTTTCAATTTTCCAAGTTTTTGACTTACCCACAAATAGCTTGTCACCTTCTTTGGCATTGCGTATAACGGGTACTTTTAACATTGGGTGTCATCTTTTTTCGAGTTACCCACCCTTAAGGTCCGTGACGGCAATTATGTCTAACCCCGTGGGTTAAAAAGTGCCGAATGTATTTCCCTATTTTCCTTTAATTTCAACATGCAAATAAGCAAAATGGGAGCGGGGAAAAAAGAAGCCAGGATAGCTGCTGCTTCATCGTTTTGTAATTTGTATGCTTTAACTCATTTCTTTTCCCCTCGTGCCAAGTTCTGGTCATTGTTTTAGGAAACCTGCATGGTAAGAAAAATGTATAAAGCTAATGGCTAAAAGTATATGTAGGTCAGTATAAATTTTACATTTTTGTTTCATTTAAGAATGCTAAGATTTTCACAAACCATAATTTGACAGAGAATAATAATTACATGTGATATTTATTTTCTATGTTATTAAATATTTTTGTTTTAACTTCAAAATGTTTTTTTCCTAATGCATTGTTAAAAAATTATAGACATTATTGTATTCACACTTTTTCGAAATATCTTAACGGTTTAAACTACATTACTTTTTATTTGGAACGCTTTAGCAAAAACAGTAGAGATGTAAATCTTTTTATTTCGGAAGTGCCATTTTTTGACATAAAAATCCGGCGCTTCGTGCCGGACTTGTTGAACGGATCAGAAGTACATATTCTAGGATCGTCCATAATAACGTCATTCAAATATAATAGATTTTAGTAACCCTAGTTCCAACTTTAATTATTTTCCAACTTATTTTGAATAGACATACATAGTATACGTAGTATAGATATTCATGTATCGTCCATAATGGCGTCATTCAAATATCATAGTTTTTAGTAGTCTCAGTTCCAACTTTAGTTTTTTTAACCTATTTTAACTGCATGTCAGGGACATATCTATATATAGTATAGATATTAAGGGATCGTCCATAATGACGTCATTCAAATACCATAGTTTTTAGTAACCCCATTTTCAATTTTAAATGTTTCTCTAAATAATTTTAACTTCATGTCAGGAACATACCTATACGTAGTATAAATATTTAGAGATCGTCCATAATGACGTCATTTAAATATAATAGTTTTTAGTAGTATCCTCAGTTTCAGCTTTAATTTTTTTTACATATTTAAACTGCATGTCAGGGAAAAACCTATATCACTCGTTTCTTAGTATCGTCCGTAAATGAGGTCAAAAAACATGTATTGTTTATTAAGGTGACCCGTAAAGGACGTCACTTCAATTATGTAGCAGGTAGACAAATATCTTTAAGCCATCATTACCCAACTCAAATTATTGACAAGACATGGCAGAATTTTTACAAACCTAGCTGTAACACTCGTTCCTGGTCCACCAGATGAGTCAAATCTCGTTTCTTACCCATTCCTACAAGTGTATTTCTTACGAAGCCCACCCGCATTAAAGGAGGCGTTTTCAGTCAACCAAAACCTGCGAAAACCACTCTGGTACTGGCGCAATTCTCAACACGATCTTTTAAGTCGCTTGTACTCTGTCAAACGCTACCAGCAAAGTTCGTACATAGCACACTCGTACCGGCTTACTAACTCAAACATGTGCTGTTATAAAACCCATTTGTACCAGCACCACTCAAATCCCGTTCATTTTTACCATCACAACTTGTAACTTAACCCGGTTTTAGGTTTTCAATTATTTGCAGAAAAACAACTTGACCCCTGGGGGTCAATCAAAGTTGAATCCTAATTATTAGTAGATAGGCATCTAATAAAAAATATTTCGCTGAAAATTTCCTTCTAAAAGAGAAGAAACCCCCATAATCGGGGGTAAGTTTAAAATTATGAGACGCACTGTACATGTCGTCGATAAAAAGTCATTTTGTCGTATGTCCAGTGCAAGGGAAAATCATTCTGTCGTTATTTCTGTTAGAGGTGTCGGTGGAGACGTCTTGGGTGCGCCCACCTAAAGACACATATCAAAGGATATGTGTCAGTATTCGAGCCTGGTGTGAAGCTGAGCGTTGGAGAAACGTCAGCATTGTGAGTTGAAGGTGGTGAGTGCACCGGATATCATTAGCCTTAATGGGTTAATGATATGCACTGGAGTTCGTGAAAGAATGGAAACTGCATATAAAGATGGGTCTCCGTCAGCGGATTCAAGACAACAATTGTAATTAGGTTACATGTAAAGGCGAGGATTATCTTAATGCTCGCCCCCTCCAGAATGTATGTTATGTACTGTATTGGCGACTATTACCTAATAATCGCCTCATAGTAATTAATGGCAACTATTATTAGGTTTAAAAGTTGCCTCATTTATTGTATTAGAAATGTAAATAATTAGTAATCAAATGGACTAAAATTATGAATGTATGACAATAATGAAATTAGTCTTTAAGAAAAATTCGTTGGCACATGTTTATTCTGGAGTGGTCTTGCTTATTTAATGGAGATAATATAGACTCAGTGAGTAGCATCATATATCGTAGTACACCTGAGCATATTGACATATGGATAGACAAGTACTAGGAGGTATATTCCAATAATTTCATACAATTCTTAAAGTCATTCTTTCGCAATTAATTATATTTAATTTGTAGCTGCTTTGGAGGTCGCTTCCGCGTAGTCCTTCGCATTAAGTTGAGGTGGTTTAATTGTATAATACTCATGACAAACTCTAAGGAGTCATCCACAGTTGAGAATTCTATTGCCAGAACATTTTGCACCTTTCGACACTTTTTGAAACAGGCAAAATGCTCTATTTCTATGTTTTCGAAAAGTGCCAAATGTTCTATTTCTATGTTTTTTTGAAAATCGTAAAATGTTCTATTTTCATGTTTCTTAGAAAGTGCGAAATGTTCTATTCACATGTTTTTTGAAAGTACAAAATGTTCTATTCGCATGCTTTTTAAAAGTGTAGGATGTTCTATTCACATTGTTTCAAAAGTACAGAATTTTCTATTCACATGCTTTTCAAAAGTGTAAATTGTTCTATTCACATTGTTTTGAAAATTTCAAAATGTTCTATTGCTGTTTTTCAAAAGTGTAAAATGTCCTATTTACATGTTTTTTTAAAGTCCAGAATGTTTTATTGACATGCTTTTCAAAAGTGTAAAATGTTCTATTCCCATGTTTTTGAAAATTTTAAAATGTTATGGAAATGGAATTTTTATTACGTCTATTGGGAATGACCACTTAATTTACGTCATGAGAACAATACAGTATACAGTCAGTAACATACGACTCTCCCTCTAATGCGTAGGACAACGCGGAAGCAACCTCGACAGTAGCTACCAATTGAATTGACTTGTGACAGAATGATACTTCAAAGACGATATACAATCTTGAGAGTGAAAGTTGCTATATAAATTCAAATAAACTTGAACAAACATACAAATAAGTATAAAATAATGATTTTCTTAGAAGTACGTGTTGCCCTCTGCGTGCCTCCTTTACACAAGTTCTCGACTTTGCTAATGCTAAATAGCTCTTGCGCTAGGACAGAGTGCAATTTAGGCCACACTTATGAAATACCGATGTGGATGGCAAGGGAGCACATCAATGCAAATGATACTGCAAGCAGAAATGGGAAGTAGTATACGATTTGTCTCTGTCAGCTAGGTGCAATAAACATAGGACATTTTACACTTTTTACAAACATGTAAATAGAATATTTTGCACTTTTCAAAAACATGGAATTAGAACATTTTACACCTTTCCAAAAGCATGTAAATTGAGCATTTTACACTTTTTAAAACTCTTAAAAATTAACATTTTATGCACGTTTCTCATTTTGCTTTTATGACATAGCTCATTTTGATTGTAGCTTAAATTGGATATAGGTTATTTTGTTTCTTCACTGACGATATGCAGTGTTAATGATATCTGTGTAAGCAATGTTAAACTGATGACATGAAAGTAGGTGTTTCCTTAAAGAGTGATGATTGCGGAGTAAAAAAATTTAGTGAACCATCTATCATTTTAATGTTTAATTAATTACATTTAAATGTTTAGTTTCAAGTCGAGCCACTTTCTCAAAGCGGCAATGTTAGTAAAAACATTTGGGAGTTGAGGATCGCAAATCAGAAAACTCCAGCTGGCAAGTCCCGCCAAATAAACCATAAACCTGGTTCGCGCCATCCTTGGCTACAATACAAGTGGACTTCCTTGTTCACCCTATTAGTAACAACTTTGGTTAAAGCCACGTGAGAACTGTTACAATCTTTTCTATATCTGACAGTAAACCAACCATTTACTGCCTAAATAGAATAAGGTAGATGCGACGTTTATGTAAACCAACAAATGAAATTATGTTTACATGACTAAGGCCAAGGCTCCACGATCAAGAGATGTAAAGTGAGTCATTAGTGCGAAATGAGTGAATTTTCTTTCTAGGGATCTTTCATAAATGATGTCATAAAAAACTTATTTTTAAAGAGCTTTAATGACTTAAATGATATATCACTCGTAGAAATCTGCTAAATTTTTTTTTAAATGTCAATTATGTTTTTTTTAAACATTTTTGAAATTAAAATTTTTAGTTTTTTATGAAAAAACCTTGATTAAAAAATGGGTCTCAAAAGTATGACTTTTTTTTTAATTTTTCGAAGATATGCTACTGTACATTTAAAACGAAATTGTTTAATTTAGAACCTTAATTATTTTAATATTGATAATTTAGTGGCCAATTAAATAGCGATTTTATAAAAAAAAAATGTTTTGTTCTTTGCTTAATATAATTAGATAAAATCAGCATTCAGTTTTCAGAATCGATTTTTAGCCCTTCTTTTTCGATGAGTCCTTTTTATTAATTGGGCAGTTCCTGATATTACCCTCACAAACGTCTAAAATTAAAAAATAAAAACATTTAGTAAATAATTAATGTATAACCTTAGCGGGAAATTTTGAATGCACTTTTTTAAAACCAGTCTCAATAATAAATAAAAATTACTAAAACTAATGTTTATGAAAATATTAAAATATTTTTGATTACGGCCAACGTCACAGCATATCATATCCCATTTGGCGCAGTCTGCATTAGTTTTGCATTTCCTAGTAGCTGGGCAGTCGCTAGTACTACGCCAACACATGCCTTGAAAAGTGAGAAAAAATAGAAACATTTGTGAAAAAGAGTTGTATTCGTCATTATTACCCTAGCGGGAAATTTTTAATAAAATTTAATAAAACGAGTTTCATAAAATTTATATATAAAATAAAATATTATTAAAATTGTTTATGTATCTTGGCTTACTGATATTCGTGCAACATTTCATATCGTGTTTTAAACAGACTTCATTAGATCCGCAATGGACATAATTCGTAATTTGTCTTTTGTGCCGCTCCAAGTTTGTTGAATTTTCCCCTGTCACTAGCGTATTCAACAGAGCGAAAATGACGCTACAGATGAAGTAAAAAACCCCGAAAATTGATTTCATCTTCTTCGTTTTGATAGTGATTTTTGTCAGTTTGAAACAAGTAGAAACTTAACTCGGCTGTAGCAATTTCTTAAAGAGTAATTAGAGTATTGAATCTTGTGCTTTGTGTTTTACTTTGATATGTTTTGCTGATACTTAAATATCTTATATTTTGTTATTTACAAGTAGCACAAGAAGCAATTGAGCATTGTAGGATTAGCCCCACAAGATAAACAATGATGAATTCCTAATGATTGCTGAATGAAATCTAAATTAGAAGCAGGAAGTGTGTACAATGGATCGATCTTTAATCTAGAAATATAATGCGTGATTCAAATTTCAATTCATACAAAACAAAGCGATTGCATGTAATGAATGCTTTATTGAACATATAAAAATATATTAATTTTACTAATTATGTACAGCAGAACACAATTTCAATGGTTTTATTAAAACTCAAATGCCTGATATATTTGAATAAAGATAGGCTAACATTCAAACTACATAGGTCAACAGAAATTGGGTTAGAGGGACACCCGGTTGAACGGGACCTATTTACTTATTGTATGCCACGTACATTCGTGTTAGAAAATAAAGACAATTTTAGGGCAAATCGACACATGAACTTTTTAGCAAATTTCAACAAAATCTTTATTTCAAAATAAAGTTTATTCGACATAATACAATCCATATTCGTAAAATACAAGGATTTACTTAACTATATGCGTACTGATTCATTTGCCAGTCGTACCCCGACCATTCGTACCCTACCCAGTCGTACCCTAACCAGTCGTACCCTGGGCTGGCCATTCGTACCCCATACGAAATATTGTTTATAGTGAAATTTTAGTTCAGGTTGTTGACAGTGCGAGTGAGTTATAGGTATGCACACTAGTAATGTAACGTTCTTCGCAAGAATCAGCAGTCAGCACCACCACTACTTAAACCACCTCGTATAGCTGAAACACGTGTGCGAAAATCAGAGAGGCTTTGCAAAAAGCGGAAAAAACTAGTACCGACAGACGACGTCTACAACATTCTCACTCAACAATGCTAATTAATTCCATTAAACTCTATACCACACAATCCTATTTATAATAATGAAGCATAATAAAACCAAGAAAATACATTAGTAGATTGCAAAATGAAAACATAAATTCGTTGTTTTATTTTGTATAGGGTACGATTGTGCAGGCTACGACTGAGATCAGGGTACCAATGTATAGGGTACGACTGGTAAGGATACGAATGGTCAGGGTTCGACTGGCAAAGCATGCCTGATTACGGCTACCGACCGGAACAGCAGAACATATCGCAAGAGCCGTTTTGGTCGGTAGCCGATTGAAAAACCGTCGGTTTTACACCGTCGGCTTTTCGCTTTGTTTCTACATTGAAGGGATCCTCCACAAATAACGTCAAGCGTCGTTTCAATGGTTAAGGGGGCCGTCCATAAATGACGTCAAGGGTCGTTGCAAAAATTAAAGGGGCCGTCCATAAATGACGTCAAGGGTCGTTGTAAAAATTGATGGGGTCGTCCATAAATGACGTTAAGGGTCGTTGCAAAAATTAAGGGGCCGTTCATAAATGACGTGAAGGGTCGTTCCAAAAATTAAGGGGCCGTTCATAAATGACGTCAGAGATAGTTGCAAAAGTAATTGGTGCCGTCCATGAATGAAGTCTATGGTCGTTCTAAACATTTAACTGAGGTCTATGTACCTTTTTAATGTTTGCGACGACCATAGACGTCAATTATGAACGACCCCTTTAATTTTTGCAACGATACTTGACGTCATTTATAGACGATCCCTTTTATGTCCTTAAAAGACGTCACAGGTCAAGTCGCAAAGTTAATTTGGGAAGTGATGACATTACATATTAAATACAAACATTTTCGAAAAAGTGAAGCTAATGAGAGGGTCCTAAAATGAAGATTTTTCGATGACGTTATGTAAGGATGATCCTAATCGTACTCAGGATTGAATGCTTAACCTCTTAAGCGTCATTATTATATATAAAACATTAGCTGTATTTTATTAAAAATGGAGATAGTCAGTTTTGCTTTTAGTCTAAAATGGAGATAGTCAGATTTGCTTTTAGTCCAAAATGGAGATAGTCAGTTTTGCTTTTAGTCCAAAATGGAGATAGTCATATTTGCTTTTAGTGCTGAATGGAGATAGTCGGATTTGATTTTAGTCCAATATAGATATACATAGTCATATTTGCTTTTAGAGCTGAATGGATATAATTAGCCAGATATGATTTTTTGCCGACGATATTCCACTTAGCAATGCTCTAGCATTACAATAATTATATGTACAAGTATGCCAAAATATTTTACGGGATGCACGGGTTCAAAAAAATGATTTGGTGCCTACCGCGGCAAATCGGCTACCGTGGATATCCACGGCCAGCCGCGTCTGCGAGAAACTTCCAATCGGCTTCCTATCATCCGTTGAACAGGCATGTGGCAAAGATACCATTCGTACCTACGTTAGGGTTTGTCTAAAAATGATTTGAGTTAAACAGCTACAAGTGTTGTACCTTCCGCTTTCAACTTACATTTTTAACCACTTTCCCCTGCAAAACTTAGAAATAGGAAGCTATACATGCCGCGTATAGGAGTGGTTGTTAGGAATTTGGGACGTTCTCATATATAATTTTCATATACGCTTCGTCACCCACTATCTTATAGCAATTATCTTATATGAATTTCCTCCGTGATTCGTATGCGACACAGACTATAGTTGCTGTCGTTTTAGTTTCATATACAATTTAACTCCATTTAAAGGTAGTTACCTAAATACTAACAAAAACATAATAAATGCATCGTTTTTCATTCATATAATCGCATTATTTAGTCAATTTCGTTTAGTACATGTGTTGATGTTTGATTAATGCGTCAAGTATTTTACACGACAATAGGTCTAATCATTTTGTGATAAAAAAAGCTAAGCTAACAATAGTTAACTTGCCACACTGAACCACTATGAAATGAAAGTTCTAAGAAAAACGTAGTTTCACAATTTCCAGTGATATGAAAAAGTCAAGAATTTCGCAATTAAGAACAGAGTTGAACTAAACTTTAATATTCTGTAATCTGCAGTTCATGTAGCAAGCAGGGACTCTGTTTAACTTGACTAATAATTAAGTGTTACGTTATGTACATCACACACTGCACTAACACGTTATTAAATAAGCTATACTGGTAACGAAACATGCCCTGTAAAGTTCTGATCTAAACACAAAACAGTACGTAAACATAATATTATCCGAATTAGAATTTAGTCAAATTCTTCGTTGAATAGTATTTAGCTAATCTACACAAATTGTCTCAACAATTCAACTACACATCCACACTACAGTAATACTAACTTCAGAATTCAGTTAATGTCACTAAATCTGAAAAATTAATAATCTACAATAATTATTTACTTGATTAAACTCGTAAGTTGTAAGTTGCACGGTAGCACAGTCAACAATCAGTAAAAAGTAACAAATGAAACATGCAAACGGGGAAGCTGCGTTCCAATGGTCGATTGATTTTTGTCGGTTAGCGTTTAAATTGTCCTGCCGACCGACAAGACGCATCAAAAGCCATCGAGTGGCAAAGGACCGACACTGCATAGCTATGCAGCTTAGGGCTCGTAACTCGTAAATACATTGCGTGGTTTCGATGGGCGATGGGACTGACACTGTTATTGCTGATCAGCTTGTTATTGCAAATAAGCATGGTTCGTGGACCGCACTGCAGACCGATTGATGATATTATTTTATGAGTACTTACTAGTTAGGCACTTCCTGTAGATTGTTGACACAACTTTTTCATTGATTGTTTAACTAATATGTAACTGTTGTTATCATATTGCATTATTAATATTGTTGCTGTTGCCGTATTTTGAAACTGTGGTTTCAGAAAAAATATTTACAAATTGGTTTTGGCATTGCACTATCAGACATGGAATTTTAAAATAAAAATAGCTCGTTTATTTTGTTATTGTTAATTTATATTACATTATTTATAGTAACGCACACAATCGCAATGAATAATTAAAATAATAAATAAAAAGGGCATTAAAATATCATCCCATAGGATGTGGTAGATCATATTCTTATACACTACTATCCTTGATGATTACAGAAATCATTCACCTATACAGTGTGTATCAGATATGATATACCAGATCATTTTACTATACACGATGCATCATATGTGATATACGAGATTATTTTCAGGAATGAGTTAAATTCATATATGATCCCAACAAATATTTTTGTGGGGGAGCAACAAGTAAGCAGTTATCAGTGTAACGACATACAATATCTGACAAGAGCTATTAATCTTGCAGATGATAGCAGGCCGTTAACCTGCGTTTCTTCGAATCCATCTGATCTCAAATCCATATGTCCTAATGATTTTCTGATTGTGAATTCCAATATAGTTCTATCTCTAGGTGATTTTTCTAAAGGTTTACGTTTTAGGGAAGCTTAGAAAACCACTCAAAAGTTGATTCATGATTTTTGGCAACGATGGACAAAGGAGTTTCTTCCTACATTACTACAACGTACCAAATAGTTACAACATACTGATGCTATAAAGATAGAATAAGTGGTGGTTCTTGTGGATCCTAATAGTTCTCGTAATTTTTGGCCACTTGGATTTATTTCTAAGGTTTTTCCTGGAAAGGATGGGGTCGTTAGAGTGGTTGATGTGACCACTACTACTAGGATCTACAGACGTTCACTGACAAGGGTGTGTATTCTAGACTTGGACGAAACTATAGATGAAGATTGATTTTCAATACTGGGGTGGAGAATATGTTCTGGATTTTCGTATTAAAAATTATCACCATGGCTGTAGTCATCATTAAACTTAATAATGATTACTAATTAAATCAATAAAAACTACAGCCACAGTAATTACTACGATTATTATTACTACTACTACAACTACAACAACTTTGCCGTGGCATGGTTGAATGATTATGATTTTTTTTCCTCAGATCAATATTTGACACGATCAGATCAACATTAAAAAAGATTACTCCTAATTTCTACGTGTGTGCTACGAAAATAAAAACGTCACTATTATTGTTATAAAACTTGTGCACATCATTCGAGATCCCAGTTCTAATATTTTATTTATTAATTTATTTAATTTGATTACGATCACGATTCCAGTTCACCAGTTCACGAAATAGTTAAATTTGAGACGCTAGTCAATTTCTCAAATACCCACGCTAACTCTTCCTTGCTCAAATCAACGTATTGCTTAAACTTAAATCCTGCAAATCCGAATCCGCAAAAGACCTTTGTGAACTTTTGGAGACTATGCGAGCCTTCCTTCAATCTTATAAAGTCATGAACATTCCAATTGACGATTGAAATCCTATCCTGGTGGGCATCCTAATAAAGAAAATGAGTCCAGACATCCGACGATCATACAAGCTCCAGCTTAAGTCTACAGCCATGCCCTCTTTTGCAAGCCTTGCAGAATTTGCCAAACATCATTGCCAAGCGTTAGAGACTTTTGGATATACAACAAAGAATACGAGCAAGACTACTGATGATGCCAACTAACAAGCTCCGTGAGCGTTGTACAACGTGGTAAAGCCACAACTAACGTATAAGTGCTTCATATGCAAAGCAGACTACCTCTTATATAGGTGCAGTGCCTTCCACTTCCTATCCGTCGCTGAACGCATTGCATCCGTGAAGAAATCCAACTCGTGCTTAAACTGCTTCTGCCGTGCCTATGGTGCTTAACAGTGCAGTTTAAGTACATGTAGAACATGTGGCAAGAAGCACCATACACTTTTTCATCTTGCAAAAGATCAACCGCCAACACAGCCACCGGCTACACTGGTTACTCCTACTGCACGAGCTCAGCACACTCGAAATGTTGGGAATGTGCTCCTAGACACCGCTATGGTCTAAGTTTAGGATAGATCTGGACACTTCCAATTGGCTTGTGCCCTGCTCGACTCTGCCTCCGAAGCCACATTTGCCACTGAATTACTTGTACAGAGACTAACACTGAAGAACACGAAGTCAAAAGTACAAGTTACGGGCTTGACTCAACCCTTTACTGGAACCAAAAACAGGGAAACTCAACTCCACCTCGCCTCCTCCCACAAATCCGGCTTTACAACAACAGTGAACGCCATGGTCTTGAGCAGAGTGACTAGTTAACTTCCTAGCGCTCTTATTAAACTTGCAAATAGTGAATTTTTGAATTCCTGCAGCCTCGCCGATCCACATGACAGCACACCTAATAAATTAGACTTGCTTCTTGGAGCTGACTGTTTAAGATAGTTTTTCTTAGGTAGGACTCGTTAAGGTGGTAAAGAAGTGTGTTCCTTGATAACCGTGTTTAGGAGGGTATTGACATGGCGGCTCACTGGGCCTACTGTCAACGTTTATCACGTCTTCTTAGGGCTTGATGACCAACTCCAGAAATCTAGGGAAAAAGAGAAAGTTTTCACAGCACTGTTGCATATAAATGAAGAATGTGTTAAGTGCATTAAGGACTATATTCCTTAAAGCAACCTGACCCTGCTGTCGTCCTCAACACTAACTTAAAATCACCCAACATCCTCCTCCGCCCCTAAGCCTACTCCTCTGCAACCTAGTGTTCAGCACTTTTATATGCCTCAGCATACAGTGTTCTAGAAAACCTCCACCACCAAGCTCCGCATCGTCTTCAACTTGTCTTAAAAGTCCTCTTCTGGTGGATTCCTAAATGACCAACTTATCGTGGACCCTAAAATTCAGTCAATGACTCCATATGTAAAGAAGGCGCATGTGAGCAGCGAAAAAATCCGTTAAACGCTCCATTTATAGGTGTGAAACCGTCAGAGTTGGCATTCTTCTGATTGTGGGTTACTAGTCCTACTTTCTTGCTCAAGAAGCTCGTTTCTTTTTCTTTGAGCAGGGTCGTCCTAGCTTTAAAAACTGCGAATGTGGAGGAGCGGAAAATTGTGACTCATCATGCCTCCGTCACTAGCCCCTTTGCTTTAATTCAGTCACAACTGTAAATTTTTGTCACAGAAATAGACTAGCTCATTGTTAGTGAGTGGGTTGAACCAAGCTTTTCCAGCATAGATTAAACATAATTAACTTGCTTACTTGCTTACTAAAATAAAAGCCTTCTCCATCAAAAATCCGTTGCCTGTAAATCTAAACTTCTCTGTCTCCATCAATTTCTCGACAACAGTGGTATTCTTCATGTTGGTGGAAGAATCGAAGCAGCACTTATCCTGACTAAGCAGAAACATCCAAATTTTTTTTCCAATAACCAGTCCGACTTGGACCCATGAGAAGATGACCACTATTCTCACCCTGATTAAAGCTTGTCTTAATTTAAGACCCTTCTCAGCTTTATCCTCGAATCCCAGTGATTTAAATTCTCTGACACCTAGTCATTTTTTAGTACTAGGTCTGATAAATGCCGGGCCGGAGCCGAATTTAAGTACAGTCAACATCAGTCAAATAGACCGTTTGCAGAAGACTCAACACTGCATCTAACAGTGTTAGTATCAATGGCGGACCGAGTACATTTTATTCCTTTAACTTCAACCTAAATGGGCTAAGGAGATGGAGAATCTTCGAGTCCATTATCTGGTTCTTATCAAAGATAAACAGCAACCACCTTGCCGATGGAAGCTCAGCTAAATTCTTAAACTTCTTCCTTGAGCTGATTAACTTGTTTAAGTAGTGACAGTGGAAACCAAATTCGGTAAAAAACAACGTCCTATTCATAAATTGTGTGTTTGTCCCATCGATCAAAGTAAAAATCCCCCCAGTAAAAATGCGAGTGCTTTAAATAAAGATCCCGCTTCGCCCCAGGAAAATGTGAAATTACCCGGTAATTTTTAGTCATCCTAATTCTGTTTACATTTGTTTCTAATTAATTAATGTTACTTTTGTGTTGGCCTTAATTATCCTGGTTGATTAACGTGGCAAATAATGTTCGAGCCTACAGACTTATCTGCTGTAGAATGTTTTAGTTTTAGCAGTTACGTATTTCGCATAGGTTGCAGTCGGTAACATGCGGATTTCTATTTTTGTATTTTAAGTGTGTACCAGCCACAGACGAGGCAACAGCCAGAAATTGACTGTCGTACTTTTTATCTGTTTCTTTTTATAATTAGTTCAAATAAAGTTAAAAATTAAACTAATTCTCCTAACACATTTTATTCCAAGTCACCTGCACGCGACAAGTCATAATCGCATCCTAACCTCATCAATGACCTATTAGCACTTGTAGCTTATTTTAAAATCCACAATCCTCAATAATATTTAAACATGTTTTAAAAGCTTTTAAATTAAACATTTTGCAGCTGTTTAAAACAATTATTTAAATACAACATTTTGTGCTTTCTAAAAATATGTAAAGTCAACGTTTTTCACCTTTTAAAAATATTGGAATACAAAACATTGTACTTGTATAAAATATGCACATTTAACATGTTTCACTTTTCAAAAACATGTATAGTTAATTATAGAACATTTTATATTTTTTTAGAATATGCAAATTTAACATTTTCCACTTTTCCAAAATATGTATATAGAACATTTTCCAATTTTAAAAATATGCAAATCTAACATTTTCTACTTTTCAAACATATGCAAATCCAACATTTTTCACTTTGTATAAATATGCAAATCTAAAATTTTCCACTCTTCAAAAATATGTAAATACAACATTTAGCAGATTTTAAAAATATTTGAATAGAACATTTTTTAGTTTTAAAAAATATGCAAATAGAACATTTTTCAATTTTCAAAAATATGCTAATAGAAAATTTTGCAATTTTGAATAACATGCAAATCGAGCATGTTACTATTTTTAATAACATGTAAATAAAACATTTTGCACTTTTTTAAAACATGTAAATAGGACATTTTTTGGTTTTCAAAAATATGCAAATAGAACATTTTTCACTTTTTAAAAACTTGTAATTACCATATAACACACGATTTCAACTTTGTTCAGAATCGATTGTGTATTTTGTAATAATATATAATTAATTTAAGTAGTTATGATAAATCAAAGAGTGAATTTTAACGTTGCATGTGACTACCCATCTCTCGAATCAGGATTATTTGATTTAAATTATGAATAAATAATCTTGTGGACAATATATTTCACACTGCTATAATTATATTGTATGTCTATACCTTCGATTTTTCTAATCTACTTAAATAGCATACATACATATATGTATGTATATAACTAATTTTAAATAACGTTATTTTTTAACATGCTTATTACAAAAAAAATTGCATTTGCTTTTTTGGAAGCAAAGAATTAAAATTAAACTTTCTGTAACCTTCAGCTGTAATAAAGCGTCAAGCTTAAGCGTTGTCAAGGATATTACAGTAGTAGTATTACTAAATTTATAGTATTGGTAAAAATCGATCAAAAGTAAACACTAAAATTTGTTTAAAGTTGTTGATGATGTACTGCCAATTCCTAGATTGAAACTGCCAATTCCTATGCAGCCATTTGAATGTAAACTCATACGATGCAAACAGCTAGTTTACAACCGATTTTGATGGAATTTGAGCAGTTTTGGCGGGCAAATTGGGATTGACTATGAATTTTGACAAAAGCAAAATGGATATAATTTGACAAAGTAAACGTATAGAAGCACATGCTATGAACGAGCTTTAGGAGATGTCAATATTTATTATTTTCAATGTATTTAGCTGTCAAATAACTTCCTTAGGTTTAATTAAGGAATCAAATTTGATTTAAGTTTATAAATCTGGTGATTAAATCTTAATTAACTTTAATCGATTTATAAGGTTAATTAAATCTCACTTAACTTTATCTCAATGGCGAGTATACATGATGTCATTAAAGAATTAGTTAAATCCATACAAGCATATTATTATGTAAAGATAAAAGCGATAATTATAATACATGATAATACAAATATAGTCTGTGAAGAACCAAAATGACCCATATCTAATTTAAGCTACAATCAAAATGAGCTATGTTTCATAAAAACGAAACATGCGTGAAATGTTAATTAGGAGTTTGTTAAAAGTGTAAAATGTTCTATTTACATGTTTTTGAAAAGTGTAAAATGTTCTTTTTACATGTTTTTGAAAAGTGTAAAATGTTCAATTTGCATATTTTTGACAAGTGTCAAATGTTCTATTTACACGTTTTTTAAAAGTTTAAAATGTCCTTTTTACGTTTTTGAAAAGTGTAAAATGTTCTATTTACATGTTTTAAAAAAGTGTAAAATGTTCTATTTACATGTTTTTGAAAAATTCAAAATATTCAATTTAAATGCTCTCAAGACAGTTTCAATATTTCGGAATATAGTGGATATTGGTTTTAGCCACAAATAGATATGGGTCATTTTGGTTCTTCACTGACGATATTGATTCTTGAAGAAGTGCCACCATCCTCTTACACGGTCGGTACTCGGTATTATTGTTGATTCTAAATGCATCATTCTGCACTATTTTAATGTTTATAATTTTGTAAAATCAACAATCCTACTCATATAATTTGTTTATGTAATCAAGCCCTTTATACATAATCCATTTACGTAATGTTTATCTTGTCATCATTTTAAATCAAACTAAAAATTGTTGAGAACAGAATTAGTAGGCAACGAGTTTTATTCTACAGACCTTCAATTCCTGTAAATTTTTTTGCGTCTAAATGAAATTATTTTTAACCTCCAATTACTATAGTAGTTATAAATAAACCTAATTTTGAAAATTATGAACATTTTTTTGACTGCTCTAATTGCACTGTTGCTATGCAGCAGTGTCAAAGCAGGAAATTCCAAAGGAAAAACAAAAACAAAATCTGGTGTCAAGACTGACAATACAGATAGACAGCTTGTGACTGTATCAACATGCAAAACCAACAGGGATTGTTTTTTTCTTTTAAGATGTTGCAATATCGATTTTATATTAAATATATATGCGTGCCTCCCTCTTTGTGGCGGCAATCCTGGCCCCGCCCCTGGCCCCAGCCCCGGTCCCGGTCCCAGCCCGGGTCCCGCACCCGGTCCCGCACCTGGTCCTGCACCTGGTCCCGCACCTGGTCCTGCTCCCGGCCCTGCACCCGGCCCGGCACCTAGCCCCACACCAGGCCCCGGGACAGTAGAACATGTTGACTTCTCTCAAAATGGACGAAATTATAAATACGTCAAATATCCATTCGTAAGCAATACAATACCCATAATACGTAAATAATTATTTAATACTACAAAAAAACATTGCAAAAATAGAAATTCAATTTAAATCAAACTAAACACGAATAATTTAAAATTTGAAAATTATTATATTCGTTAACATAATATGCTTTGAATTTAAAATATGTAACTTGTTACTACAGTCAACATGAGATTTAATTGACAATTAAATTATTTTTAATTCAAGCGTAACTGGTTTCAAGCACACATCTACTGCTGTCGTCACTTCCAAGGGACCTTAGCGGATGTAAGGAGTTTTCAAGAGGCTGAGGAATTTGGAAACTACGGCATTAATACCATATCCAGATTTCCAGACTACATAGGGAATGATATGTATTGTAAGTGAAATCAATAATCAAAGACTATAATAATTATGGAGTACATTGAACATATGTTAGTCGTATGTTACTGACTGTATTGTAATTAAGACGTATACTTTGGTGTCGTCCACAAAATAATTTAAATAATAATTATTACACGTTCCATTTTCGGGACAATTTTTCAAAAACATGTAAATAGAAGATTTTACACTTTTCAGAAGCATGTAAATAGAACATTTTACACTTTTGACAAGCATGTAAATAAAACATTTTTCAATTTTTAAAAACATGTAAAAAGAAGATTTTACACTTTTCAAAAACATGTAAATAGAAGATTTTTACTAATTTGCACTTTGCAAAAACATGAAAATAGAACATTTAACACTTTTGAAAATCATGTAAATATAACATTTTGCACTTTTCAAAAACATGGAAACAGGACGTTTTGCACTTTTTAAAAACATGTAAATAGAACATTTTACACCTTTTCGAAAACATTGAAATAGAAAATTTTGTACTTTTCAAAAGCATGTAAACAAAAAATTTTGCACTTTTAAAAAACATGGAAATAGAAAATTTTGCACATTTCAAAAAGTGCAAAATATTCTGGAAATGAAATGTTTAATACGTAGTTTGTGGACTACTCCAAAGTATACGTCTTGAGTGAAATACATTCTGTAACATACTACCCCCACATATTGCAAAGAACAACTCGCTAGCGACTTTGACATGAGCTACTAATTGAATGGACTAGTGACAGAAATACTTTAGCTGTGGACTGCACTAACGACAGAATGACACTTTACTGACGATATGTTATTTTCTTTGTACAAAAAGCTTTCTATTTAGGTCAACATTCTAATGGTAAAATAATTCAGATAGATAATTCAATTGTGGATTTATTGATCATTTTAGGGCCTCCGTGGTTAGGGGGACAGTCAATTGCTCCTCACAAAACTTGGACTTGGGCCAACCACGCCGACTCAACTGACCTTGCGAATGGAAAGCTTTGGGCACGTGGGTCTTCACCGGACCCAAAACAATCTCTTAGTTGCACACAATTGTCCCTAGGGATTGAAAGGGGTATTTCTCCTCAACACTGTGCATTTCCGCTCCCATTTATTTGCCGTGTACCCTGACCCTGACAGCAGCCAACACGATTCTCTTTATATGAGCCAAGTAAAAGCGTGAGCTTGGTTGTATAGCATATAATTAGGCATACATGAATTGAGCCTGGTACATCTCTAGCACATTTAATAAATCAAATAATCTGATCAATACAAAATCAAAAATATCACATAAGGTATACAAACAAAGTACACAAAATTACGATGAAACGTATCTTGTTAGCATCCTAATTCCAGTTTCCATGAGCGGTTTTAGTAAAAATTGCATTACCAAAAAACAACATTATCCTTCCGCATAAAAAAAAATGCTTAACTAAAACTTATAATAATTATTGTGTGCGGATAGAATGCTAAGTTGAAGCAAAATTTTAAAATGCAAAATGCATAATATGTAGTAGCAATAATTGAAGATGCAAATAAATATAATCAGAGACATCTACTCGAGTGATTTTATTTTGCTGCTACTGCACATTTAAAATAAAATTTAATTTTTTAATACTTTATATATTTTTAAAAATGACAATTTATCAGCCAATTAAAGAGTAATTTTATAAAATTGCAACCAATTTTGCTATCCGCTTGATTTAGATGGAGTCATTTTGCAAAACTCGATTTTTAGCCCTTCTTTTTAGATGCGGAGCTCTTTTTATCAAATGGGCACTCGTTAGTATGAGGATAACATTGGTCTAGAAGTAAAAAAAAAACAAACATTTGTGAAAAAGTGTTGTATAAAAATAGCGGCAAATTTGAAATGGCAATTTTATAAAAATAAAAACAATACAAAATAGAATTATCATGACAATTTTTGAATATATATCTTTGATTACCGATATTTTTACAGCATATCATATCCCCTTTTGCACAGTCTGCATTAGTTTTGCATTTTTTTCCAATCATTTCAGGACTGCCCCTTTTTTGCCGCTCTAAGATTGCTGAATCTTCTCCTGTCACCGGCACCGGCGTATTCAACAGAGCGAAGATGACGCTACAGATGATGAAGAAAACTCTGATAATGGATTTCATCTTTTTCGTTTTGCTGACAATTTGTGTAGATTTAATGCAGGACGAAACGTAACTGGGCTATATCAATGTCTGAGGGAGTAGATTATTGAAATAAATCTTGCTTCGTGTCTCCGTTTGATTTTGCGTTCTAATTTTATATTTTGTGTCTATACTTAAAAAAAATTATTTACCAGTTTATATTATTCTAAAAGTAAGACAAGAATCAATTGAGTATTATTAAGGCAGTCACAGAATATAAACAATAATAAATTACTTAGTATTATTGAATGGAATCTGAATTGGGAACAGAAAGTACAATGGATCTTTAGCATAGAAATGTAATGAATGATTTAAATTTATACAAAGCAATGCAATAACATGTGCTCGGTGCTGATTAGTTTATTGAATATGATTATATTTTAATTTGAATAAACCAAAATTACAATCAAACCAGGTCAAAAGAAATCTAGATCAAAGGGATACCCGGTTAAGCGGGACTCATTTACCTAATACATGCCCCGCAAATTCGTGTATGTATGATTTTTGGTAGGGGTTCGTGCATAAATTATGTCTTTTAGATACCATCGTTTTGTTTTATGGTGATATTTAAATGTTACTATTTTACGAATCTTAGTTTTATTAAGTTTTTAGCCTTTTTCAATCTAATTAATTGAATGCATTTTTTGCAATTGTACAACATATTTTCCCCTTTTAGTATCATGTCATGCATTCATTACAACGCGGGTCGTTCTATTAGAGCATTTACTGTACCTTACTATGAATGTTTGGTTTTGTGACCATAAATGAAACAAGAATGAAAATAAAAATTGGGAAACCTAACTTTACTGTAGAATCCAATTAAGTGCATTTAAATTGAATTTATTGTTTAAAAAGTCTAATTTAGGCTGTTTGCAGATCATTTTGAAAGGTTTTTCCTATTTCAAGATTTTTCTAAAAAATGGGAAAATCCCATAGGGGGGACCATTAGTTCACTTTTTTTCAACATAGGAAATCCCATAAGGAATTTTTCAGTTTTTGAATCCGGCGTTTATTAAAAATTTCAAAAATTTATTCTGGGGAGCAAACCCAGAGTGCACTCGAATGACCTTCATATCAGGGCTTACTAAGGGCTTAACTTACTTGTACGCCATTGCAATGATAAAAAAGAAAAAGACGGTTGTACGTATGAAGTACGTGATGACCTAACTAAATGTTTTTGCAACACGAATCTTTGTAACTCAGGATTCCCAACTACGCCAAAAAAAATGAAACATTTGAAAAACACAAACTAAATATAATTCCGCTGCAAGGATCTTAACGATATCTTAACGTTTGGTTATTTTAAATTTCTAAATTACAAAATTACAACTGAATGTCAATAATTGTATTGTCGCCTTTATTTTTGCATATCTGCAAACAGATATTTAGTAGTTGGTAGGTTGGTGTAATGAAAGGAGTGGATGGGGTAAAAAATGTAATTAAAGATGGCGCCATTTGTATCTTTATCTTGCCCCATAGCTAGTAGTTTCATTTTTTTTTACAAAAAAAAACAAATTCACCACCAAGATTGCATGTAAAATAAAACGGACGTATACATAGATAATTACGTATTTGAGGGTTGATCATAAATGATTTTAAAGAATTTAAGTAGATTATTTTGCATTTTTTAAAAATATGTAACTAGAACATTCTGCACTTTTAAAAAATATAAAAATAAAACATTCTGCACTTTAAAAAATTATGTAAGTAGAACATTTTGCACTTTTTAAAAATTTGTAAATATTACATTCTGCACATTAAAAAAATTTTTACATAGAAAATTTCGCACTTTTCAAAAACATGTAAATTGAACATTTTGCACATTTCAAAAAATGTAATTAAAACATTATGCACTGTTCAAAAATATGTAATTAGAACATTTTGCACATTAAAAAAAAAATACAAATAGAACATTTTGCACTTTTCAAAAATATGTAAATAACATTTGATGCGAGTTTCCTTTTTTGTTTTTATGACACTACAGCTCAGTTTGATTGTAGCCTAAATTGGAGATAGGTCATTTTGGTTCTTCACTGACGATATTGTATCTTTCCGGCAGCTATTGAATGAAAAAAATTGTTACATCTAAATCCTTTCTATGTTGGAAAATAGGATTGTGGATTGGTCTTTAGCATTCGTGAATAGCTCGTTCGTTAGCTGGTTGGGTAGAGAACAGTAGTATGCGTGCTCTAGGATTACTAATGGGCTTTGGCAAACGCCTGGAGCGGGGATGAAGTAATTATTTAATCGGCCTTACGCCTTTGGACATGTGTCTGTATTGAAGGTGTGACTCCCAGGTCAATGCCTAGGCTAACAACGAGAGAGTTGTAGTTTAAAACCCATGGTAGTTTTAACTTTAAACTCAACTAGCCAGGCAACTGTCTAGCATGCATATATTAGCATGCTGAGTCAAAGCCAAATTTGAAATTGCTTAAAGCATAATATGTTATTGCAATAATTGAAAAAGCAAATTATTATTATCAGAAATATTCACTTTAATAGTCATGTACTGCTGCTACTGCCCATTTAAATCGAAATTAAATAATTTAAAACTTTAATAATGTACCAAATGACAATTTTGTAGCTAATAAAAATCTGATTTTTAAATATATAACCCATGTTGTTACTCGCTCGATTTAGAAGCAGTTATTTTTCAGAGCTCGATCTTTATCCCTTGTTTTTAGATGCTGAGCTCTTTCTATCAGACGGGCACTCGCCAGTATTGGGATAACATTGGTCTACAAGTAAGAAAAAGAAACATTAATGAAAAAGTGTTGTGTTAAAATAGCTGCTAATTTTAAATGCAATTTAAAAAAAACAGAAACAAAATGTAAAATGAAATTATGTATTATGAAAATATTTGAACATCTTTCATTACTGATAACTTTACAGCATATCCATTCCCCTTTTGCGCAGTCTGCATTAGTTTTGCACTTTTCCCCAATTTCAGAACTACATACCTCTTTTTGGACGCTCGCTCCAGGACTGCCGAATCTTCCCCTGCCACTGGCGCTTTCAACAGAACGAAGATGACGCTACAGAAAACACAGCAATGAATAAAGCGATGAATAAATTAAGACACAAATAATTTCAATCAGAAAAATTTACTTTATTGATCATAACATTTTGCTGCTACTGTATATTTGAAACATAATAAAATAATTTAGAACCTTATTTATTTTAATAATAATTTTACAATTTAGTAGCCAATTAAAAAGTAATTTTATAAAATTATATTTTTATATTTTGAAAGTTGCTTGATTTGGATCAAGTCGCAGTTTCCAGAATCGATTTTTAGCCCTTCTTTTTAGATGCGTCCTTTTTATTAAGTGGGCAGTTCCTAACATGAGCTTCACACATGTCTACAATTTAAAAATTAAAAAAAAACATTTTTAATCAATAATAAATTACCTTAGCACGAAATTTTGAATGTTCTTTCGTTAACCCAGTTTCAATAATAAATACAATAATTTAATAATGTTTATGAGATTCTTTGAATATCTTTGATTACTCCCAACTTCACAGCATATCATATCCCATTTCTCGCAGTCTTTATTAGTCTTGCAATTCCTAGATTCTGGGCACTTGTCTGTACTACGCCAACACATACCTTGAAGTAAAATATAAAAATAAAAAAAATTTTTTAAAATGAGTTGAATAACCTTGGCGGCAAAATTTTAAATGCAATTTATTAAAACTAGTTTTAACAGTAACAAATAAAATATTATTAAAAATATTTTATGTATTTTGGCTTACTGATATTGGTACAACATTTCATGTCGTTTTTTAAACAGACTTCATTAGACCCGCACTTGACATAATTTGTAATTTGTCTTTTTTGCCGCTCCAGATTTGTGGAATTTCCACCTGTCACTGGCGTATTCAACAGGGCGAAGATGACGCTGCAGATGAGGAAACAAAATCGTATAATTGAGTTCATCTTTTTCGTTGTGCTTGTGATTTGTGTGGATTTAAAGCAAGAAGAAAAGTACCTTGGCTAAATCAATTTTTTAAATGAGTAAATTATTAAAATTATTCTAGTTTCGAATCTCCGTTTGATTTTGTGTTCTAATTTTAAATTCTGTGCCTATATTAAAAAAAAGGTATTTACAGTTAATGTTAATGCACAAGTAGGACAAGAAGCAATTGAGTATTTCAATAAGGTTAATCACAGAAGATAAACAATGATGCATTGCTTAGGATTAATGAATGGAATCTGAATTGGGAACAGGAAGTTCAATGAATCTTAAGCATAGAAATTAAATAGGTAATTCAAATTCATACAATACAATGCGATTGCATGTGATGAATACATCAATAAAGAATAATGTATTTAATTTTAATAAAAATAAATTTACAATCAAACTAGGTCACAAGAAATTTGGATTAAAGGGGAAACCCGGTTTAACGGGACTCATTCACTCATAGCATGCCACGTACACATTCATTTCAGGCTTGATTATAATATAGGGATCGTCCATAAATGATGTCTTTTAAATACTAAATTTTTTTTAAAATGTAGCCATTACAAAAACAAATGTATGTATCAATAAATGTTAATTACTATAGTCTATAGGCTGACCCATTGATCCTTCTCATAACGTCATTACTAGACGGCCCCGAAAGTGTAACTTATCTACATGCAATAAAAATAAAAATTTTCAAAAGTAATATTACATTACAAACATAGAGATGAAGCTTAGTACGTGTTAGAAACAGACGTCATTGAGCAAATATGACTCATTGGGATCGTCCATAAATAACGTAATTAAAATTTGTGCAAGAAACTAATGCTAAGCTGCCGCCGAATTCAAAATCGCGAGGTGTATATCGTCAGTGATGAAGAACCAAAATGACCCATATCCAATTTAAACTAGAATCAAAATGAGCTATGTCATAAAAACAAAATGAGAAACATGCCTCAAATATTAATTAGAAGTTTTTGAAAAGCGCAAAATGTTCTATTTTCATGTTTTTCAACAATATAAAATGTTCTATTTACATGTTTTCGAAAAGATGTAAAATGTTCTATTTACATGTTTTCGAAAAGGTGCAAAATGTTCTATTTACATGTATTTGAAAAGTGTAAAATGTTCGATTTACATGTTTTTGAAAATTGCAAAATGTTCCACTTGCGTGTTTTAGAAAATTGTAAAATGTTGTAATTACATGTTTTTTAAAAGTGTAAAATATTCTATTGAAATGCTCTCAAGAAGACATATTTGAATATTTTTGATGATAGTTGATCTTGCTTTTAGATACAAATGGATTTGGGTCATTTTGGTTCTTCACCGAAAAATATGTAATAGCAATAATTTAAGATACACAAATAATTATAATCAGAAATATGTAATTTATTGATCATATTTTGCTGCTTTTACACATTAAAAACAATAATAAATAATTTTTTGAAACCCTATTTATTTTAATACAAACAATTTGGTTGCCAATTAAGGAAAGATTTCATGAAATTATAACCCACATTTTATTTTTATTATTCCTTTGATTCAGATGAAGACAGTTTTTAGACCTCGCGCTCTTAGCCCTTCTTCTTAGCCGCTGCTGATTTCTTTTTATCAATAACGCACTCACGTTTACTACGCCAACAAAGCACTATGTAAAAGTAAAACAAAAAAAAAATTAGAAAAACATTTGGGAAAAAAAATTGTATAACCTTATAGGCAAAATTTAAATGGAATTCAATAAAACTGGTTTTAACAATTAATTGAAATTTTTTATGAAAATGCTTAAATATCTTGACTTACTGAAAATATCACAGCATACCATATCGTACTTTAGGCACTGCTCATCAGATGTGCAGTTGACATAATTCGTAATCTCTCTTTTATGCCGCTTCAGGTTTATTGAATTTTCCCCTGTCGCTGACGTATTTAACAGAGCGAAGATGACGCTACAGATAACACAGCAAACTCCGATAATTGATTTCATCATCTTCTTGTTTTTGCTTGTAATTTTGTGGTGGTTTCAAAACGAGAAGAAACGTAACTCGGCTGCACTATAGCTTCAAACAGATTTAAATATTGTAATAAATCCTGCTCTGATTGTGAGTCTCTGTTTTATTTTCTGCCTATACATACAAAATTTAATCACAGTTTAGATTAATGCACAAGTGGCACAAAAATCAATTGAGCATTATTATGATTGTCACACAAGTTAAACAATCATATGAATTAATTACCTATATGGTTGTTCAATAGAATCTGAATTGGGATCAGGAAGTTCAATAAATCTTTATAGTATAGAAATCTAATCAGTAATTTAAATTTAATTTTACGAAACAATGCGATTGCATATGTGATGATTACATACCTTATTGAACATGAATATCGTTTGTAAAGAACCAAAATGACCCATATCCATTTTAAGCTAGAACTAAAATGAGCTATGTCATAAAAACGAAACATGCTTAAAATGTTAATTAGGAGTTTTTGAAAAGTGTAAAATGTTCTATTTACATGTTTTTGAAAAAAGTGTCAAATGTTCCCTTTACATGTTTTTTAAAAGTTTCAAATGTTCTATTTACATGTTTTTTAAAAGTGTAAAGTGTTCTATTTACATGTTTTTGAAAGTGTAAAATGTTCTATTTACATGTTTTTGAAAAGTGTAAAATGTTTTATTTAAAAATGTGAAAAATAACACTAAATGAGATACAAATATACGAAAAATATTAGTTACGAGTTTTTGAAAAGTACAAAATGTCCCAAAATCTTTTTTTTTTCGAAAGTCAAAAGTATTTAATCTGTGTGTTTTTTTTAAGTGAAAAATGTTCTATATGAATGTTTTTAAAATGTCCAACATGTTCTATTTATATGTTTTCAAAAAGTGCAAAATGTTCTATTTACATGTTTTTCACAAGTACAAAATGTTCTATTAACATTTTTACACAAAGTGCAAAATATTTCATTTATATACGTTTTTGAAAAAGGGCAAATATTGTTCAATATTTGTATTCTAATGAGCTAGGCAGATTTATTTTATTTTGTAGATAGTGCTTTTTAGATGCTGAGCTTAAGCATCTATAGGAATGGCTATGTCCGTCTGTCCGTCTGTCTGTCTGTCTGTCTGTCTGTTCTTTATGCGCTACAGGTCACAGTTTTTAAGCGATATTCGTCAAATATTTTTTAAATGGCCACAAATGCGAATGAGAAGTGCCCTATTGTTTTTGAGAGAGATCGAACTAACCAGTTTTTTACAATTAACAGTTGACTGGACCAACTTTTTTAGCCATCTAAAAGCATTGGAGAAAAACGGGTGATTTGCCGCTTCGCACCAGCCAAATGCACCAGCTAAATGGACCAGACAAGCACCAGTCGAAATTTCAATTTGCCCCTTTGCACCAGCCAAATGCACTAGCTAAATCGTTTTGTTACATGCGCCAGTCAATGCACCAGCAACATGCACCAGTCATCGGAACAGGCCTTTTCACGGGTGTTTTGCCTTTGCTCCAGCCAAATGCACCAGCTAAATAGACCAGACAAGCACCAGTCGAAATTTAAATTTGCCTCTTTGCACCAGCCAAGTGCACAACCTAAATGGTTTCGTTACGGGCGCCAGTCAATGCACCAGCAACATGCACCAGTCATCGGAACAGGCTACCCGCAGAAGTTTCCAGCAGAAGTTACCCGCACCTACAAAGTATCCCCTAAGGGGAGGGGGTGTACTTTGGGTCACCTACAAATGACGTCCCTAAAATCTTAATTTTCTTGCTAAAACCATTAAAGAACTTTAAATACTTGCACCCCCTACCCACAAAGTACCCCCTAAGGGGAAGGGGTGTCCTTGGGGTCACCCACAAATGACGTCTCAAAAATCTTAATTCTCTTGCTAAAACCATTAAAAATCTTTAAAAAATTGCACCTCCCACCCACAAAGTATCCCCTCAGGGGAGGGGTGTACTTCGGGTCACTCACAAATGACGTCCCAAAAATCTTAATTTTCTTGCTAAAACCATTGAAAAACTTTAAATACTTGCACTCCCTACCCACAAAGTATCCCCTAAGGGGAAGGGGTGTGTTAACGACGATAAATTACAAGTGTCGTAACAGACGATTAATAGAAGAAAATAATATTTACCAGAACGGCAAAATTATATAAAAATAGGAATTGGTATTTATTACACTAAAGCACACAGTTTACATTCATTTCAGTTTCACAGAAAATAGCAATGCGGAGGAAAATCATGACCAACCGTCACATTCCAAATCTCAAAGCATTCTAATCACACAATATTTTTCTCTATCGCTTCTCACATATTCTGTAGTAGTCAGTACAATATTATTATTAAATTAAAGAAAATAATTTTAAAATAGTTATTTTAAAATATCAAGTTTGCTACAATCTTTCAGTAACTCAGCATTCATCTCCATTAGTAACATTTCTACCCCCCATAAGGAGAGCTTGACTCATCCTTATCATCCTTGTCTTCTACGTCCAGTTTGCAAAGTTTAATAACAGGTCTGCGAAAAACTCCATCCTTGGTTTTCACATCGACAACTCGAACTTTTCCATCTTTTCCAGGATAGGTGTTCACAACACGTCCTAGGGGCCAAGAATTTCTTGGTCCACTTGAATCTGCAATCACGACCACATCTCCTATTTCCAAAGATTTTGATGGTTTGGTCCACTTGGTCCTTCTTGCTAATGTTGGAAGATATTCTTTGACCCAGCGTTGCCAAAAGCGGTCCGTAAGCATCTGAGTGTGACGCCATTGTTTTTTGAGCGACTTGGAATCTGTGAGAATTCCCGGGGATGGAATGCCACAAGAACTTCCTAACAAAAAATGGTTGGGTGTCAAACTCTCCGGATCACGTGGGTCAATTGAGACATGAGTCAAAGGGCGTGAGTTGATGACGTTTTCAACTTCCACAAGAAACGTCTGTAAAGTATCCTCAGTTGGTACCGTATCTTTTAACGAAGATTTCAGGGCAGTTTTGACGGATCGAATGAGTCGCTCCCAGCTACCCCCCATGTGAGGTGCAGCTGGCGGATTGAAAATCCAAGCAATGCCTTTTCGTAGCGTTGAATCCATGACGTCATTCATATCCAGTAATTTTAAAGCCTTTTTTAACTCTGCAGCAGCACCAGTAAAATTAGTAGCATTATCTGAAAAAATCTTCAATGGTGGTCCTCGTCGACTAATAAATCTTCGGACAGCATTGATTGCTGAATCAGCTTCAAGAGACTTAGCCAATTCTAAATGAATTGCTCTTGTGCTCATGCATGTGAATATAACTCCGTATCTTTTTTCAGCTCTTTTTCCAACTTTGACCACTAGAGGGCCAAAATAGTCCAAACCACTGTAGCTAAATGGACGAACTTTCTTAAACAATCTGAATTGGGGCAATTCTCCCATTTCTTGTACAATTGGCTGGCAATCTCGTTTCTTACAATACTGACAATTCCTAAATGCCAATTTAACAGCTTGTCGGATATTAAAAATCCAGAACTTTTGTCTTAACTCATTGACAACTGTTTCTTGTCCTTGGTGATTCATCCGTAGATGATAATCTTTCACCAGAAGCTGTGTGAACTGATGTTTTGGATCCAGAAAAATTGGACGCTTCACAGAGTCATCTAACCCCAATGCCTTGTCAATTCTCCCCTTGAGCACAATAAGTCCATTTTTGTCCAAAAACGGAGAAAGCAAATATAATTTACTTGAACTGTGAACGTGTTCTTGCTTTTTCAAACTTTTAAGCTCATCTTCAAAGCAATCTGTTTGTACCTTCTTATACCATTGCAACTCAGCCATAGCGATTTCCGTTGGTGTTAGCCATTTTGAAAATTTAACATTTTTGTTTTCACCTTGACATCTAGCAATAAAGCGTAACATCCAAGCAGTGGAACGAATGAGCTTCCAATAGGATGAGAATCTTGATGGATCAGGCAAGTATGAGTTATCAGTATCTTTTTTTCGAATAACTCCAACAAACCCTTCATCTTTTGAAACTCGTGGTTCCATGTTCTTCTCTTGCGGCCATTTGGCTTCAGCAGTTTTCAAAAACGGTGGACCATTAAACCAGCGACTAGTTTTTGAAAAGTCACATGGTTTGTTGTCTCGAGTAGCATCGTCTGAAACGTTTTCTTTTGTTGGAATCCATCTCCATTCATTGGGATTGGTGGACTCCAGAATTTCCCCCACCCTGTTGGCAACGTATTGGTTGAGGCGGCGAGACTCAGAACGTAGCCAACCAAGAACTGTCATTGAGTCCGACCAATACCAGCAACCAGAAAACTCCATCTGAATTTCTTTCTTAATCGAAGCCGAAAGTCGGACCGCTAGCAGCGCAGCTTGTAATTCCAGGCGTGGTATTGAAAGTTGCTTTAATGGAGCCACACGACATTTTGAACTTACGAACGCAACTTCCACTGCACCATCAGGCAACACGAAGCGTAAATATGCCACAGCGGAGTACGCCTGCTCGCTTGCATCACAAAACGTATGTAGTTGTACTGAAGTAGAATTGCCAATATGAAATGAGTAACATCTGGGAATCTGCACTGAAGTAATTGAAGGTAGCTCCATTACCCATTTCTTCCATCTAGTAGCATAGTCTCCAGAAATCTGCTCATCCCATCCCAGAGCTACTTTCCATATATCCTGAAGCAAAATTCGTCCCTTAATGACAAAAAATCCCACAATGCCCAAAGGATCAAACACAGACATTATTAGTTGCAAAACTTGTCGCTTTGTCGGTATTTTTGAGCCATCCTTAATAGCAGGAGCAACCTTATGGTAATTTAACTTGAAAGTAAAGAAATCATGTTGTGGATCCCAATGCATCCCCAATACACGTTCAACAGGAATATCACTCTCGGGACTCAGATCCTTCACTCCAGCAGCTTTTAAATTACTCGGAATTTGGGACAAAACGTGTTTTGAATTAGCCGTCCAATTACATAGTTCCATACTTCCTCGCCGGTGGACTTCAATTAGATCCAGAACAAGTTTAGCAGTAGCATCCTCAGTGTCAGCCCCACCCATATAATCATCCATATAACTTTGATGAACAACCATCTTGTGAGCCTCAGGAAATTCTTCTTTAAAATCTTCAGAGTTTCGGATTTTACAATAATTTGCATTACATGGAGAGCTAGTAGCGCCAAAGCAAACAACAACAACTGCATAAACTTCTGGGTCAGCAGTACGTTCTAACCCCCGCCAATAAAATCTTTGTGAATGTATTTCATCTTCAGGGATTGTAAATCGTAGGAACATTTCCTTAATATCAGCGGCAAAAGCAAACTTATACTTTCTAAATCTCCATAAAACGGCGACAATCGAAAGAAGCAAGTCTGGCCCAGTAAGTAAGTAGTCGTTGAGACTGACCCCCCTGGATTTGGCTGCAAGATCGAAAACCAACCTCAATTTGCCGGGTTTATTTGGATTGACCACTCCAAAATGTGGCAAGTACCATTCACGTGGTTTTCGTACAGATACTTCCTCAGGTAGCAACTTCCTTACGTAACCCTTTTCAAGAAGATCACTCATCTTGGTGCAGTAACCTGATGCAAATAAGGCGTCACTATCCATACGTTTTTCGAGACAAGCTAATCTGCGTAGCCACTGGTTTGCTATCAGGAGTAACAATATCGTCATTTCTCCAGAGTAGACCCGTCTGCCATCTTCCATCAATGCGCTCAGTAGTAGCTTCAAGAATAGCTTGTGCCCTTAAGTCATGCTTCGATGCAGAATTTACATTAGTGAGTTTCACTCCCATATTTTCGATGGTAAACGACTCCTTGACCATATTGTGAAGGGCAGCTAAATCCATTTCTGGCTGGTCACAAATATGAAAGGCGTAGGCAGTATCAACTTTACCAATAGCAGGTTGGGATCCATGAACTACCCACCCCAACCATGTCCGGGTAGCTACCGGTGCAGTCCACGCTCCATGAATTACTCTTCGAGGAGTCGTCAACAAATAGTTATCATGCCCAATAATTAGCCTTGGTTTCTTGTTAGAAAAGGATTCAAATGGAACATCCTTGAGATAGGGCCATTTTGCAATCAGTTGAGGCATGTTAATCGATTGTGCTGGCAAATTCATTTCAGTGACTGTGCGCACATTATTCATTTTGAATTTTGTAGCTCCAGCAGCAATCCCAGAAATTTCCAGCGCCACCTTGCGGGAATGAGAATCGTGTCGTACAACATCATGAGTCCACTGCATGCACAGCGGCTCGATTGGTCCTGTCAATCCTAGCTGTTTTGAAAGTTCTGCTTCCATCAATGTCAAAGTTGAGCCTTCGTCAAGAAGAGCGTATGTGTTGACCTTGACCTTTCCCCCCTGACCAAACAGCGTAACAGGAACAACCCGTAAAAGCAGCCTAAGAAAAGACGAATCGGAAACGTGAACGACGACGCCGTCGTTTTTTTTCGGCTTACTCGGGCGGTGCAAAAGTGTGTGGTGATTTCGTTTCTCGCAGACAGCAGCAGCACAGAGTGACTTTGACTTGCAGTCAACAGTACGATGTCCAAGAGCCAAACAACGAAAGCACAATTTTTTGTCGACCACGAGCTGCCATCGACCTTCGACGTCCATTTCAAGGAATTTAGGACAACGATGAATTCGATGATCGGCGGCAGAACAAACAGCACATGTAGTATTTTGCAACTTCCGTTTCTTCTCATCAACAGCCAGGACATGCCCATTGTGACCCCTCTTATCCCCACGGCGATCACGGTCACGGTCGCGGTCACGGTCCCGATCATGAGAAAGTGGAGGCAACAACAACGCACGCATACTTGCAACTCGAGATTTCTCAGTAAGCCAATCGGAGAATTGTACAAGGTCAGCGCCTGCAGGAAGAGCCAGAAGATGCTCACACCAGCCATCTTGCAACCACTCTGGTAGTTTCATTGCAAGCTCGCGAAGTAACTGAGGATTAGTCAAATCGCTGGAACAGTTCAGAGCCTTCATAGTCATGACGGTATTTCGCACCACATTGGCAAAAGTAACAATGGTCTCCGGGCGCCCACGGCGCGGAGGAGCAGCATTTTTGGCCTTGGAGATTAAATGCATTACAATTTGTTGAGGTTGGCCAAATAAGGATTCCAAGGTTTGAATTATCTCAGGAACATTTTCAGCGAGATTCAAAATTGGTTGTACAGCCTCCCTTGCTTTCCCCTTCAAACATTTAGTCAACCGTGACAAATTTTCAAAATTCTGAAAGCCGCAGATCTGAGTAGTAGTCCGATATTGAGTAATGAAAGCTAGCCATTCCTCCGGTTCACCGTTGAAGATGGGAAGATCCTTTTCGACGGTCTGACGTTTCAAATATTCTCGAGCTATTCCGCCATCAGGATTTAAATGCCCAGCGGATGGTGTAGCCATACATGGAAGAATATTAGCAAAGCCCTGTTGTATAGCTTGAGCAATTTCGTTCACAGCCGAAGTAGAAGGTGTAGGAACTGGAGTTGGCGTAGACGACCTCAGCGGAGGCCCCAACCGGTCGCCCGCTTCCATACCCGAAGCACAGGACTCTGGACAACCGTAGCGACTGAAAGGACGTCCGGCGTTGACACTCACACTCCGGCATTGATTGCAGAAACAGACATTATACTCCATTGTCAGTAAAATTTTAAATAATAAAATTCCAGTTTTTTAGGATCCAAATCAAGCTCCGAATGAGCAGAATTTTAATGATTTATTTAAATCAGACTCCGTTTTTAGCCACAGGAAAGTCTCGGGATTAGATCCCGGTTGAGCCCCCAAATGTAAACGACTATAAATTACAAGTGTCGCTACAGACGATAAATTGGTGCAATAAATATTACCACGTAGCGTAGTAATATTTAAATAAATATAAATACTAGCATTTTATTCAGCAGTTCACTTTTCAGCATATTTTCACGATATCAGGAGAATCTCAGGTCAGAGGAAAAGCAATGACGTCTGTCACTTTCCAAGCCTTAATCAGATCTGTTTATATTTTCTGTCGCTCAGTCAATCGTTCATTGCTATTTCCTCCTTTCCTATGCTTTATCATTACAGTTCATCAGATTGTACTTAAATTTCACTATTCATCCAAAATTAAATCAATAAATTGTTGATTTTAAATTATTCAAATTAAACAATAAATCTTGAATAATTCTTCATTCGTTTCTCTTGTAACAGGGTGTACTTCGGGTAACCCACAAATGACGTCCCAAAAATTTAACTAGTTTTGCTAAACAAATTAAAAAACTTTAAATACTTGCACATCCCACCCACTAAGTATCCCCTTAGAGAGGAGGGGTGTACTGAGGGTCACCCACAAATGACGTCCCAAAAATCCTAATTTCTTTGCTAAAACCTTTAAAAAACTTTAAATAATTGCACCCCCAACCCCAAAAATTATCTCTTAAAGGAGGTGTTAAGAATTAAAACAAGTCAGAATCTTAAAAATATAAATATGTCTTATGCCTAATGCTTTATTAACCGCAAACTAATGCTCCCCTACTTAACAAATCATCCCTTTTAGGTTCGGGGCGGGGGATGGGGAATTCATGGTCAATCGTAAAATACGTCCCTAAAATTCGAAGCCTCGAAGCCAAGGTTAGAATAGAGCATTGACATAAGACGTCATTTATAGGTGACCCCATAAATTGTTTAAAGTTGTAATAGTGGTTTATTGATGAGCGAATTCCTGATCTTATGAATGACGAACTAATTTATTACTTTGAATAAATTAATTCATCAAAAACTCATTATTGAAAGTTTTAAAAAATTAAACGGTCGTCCATAAATGGCGTCATAGGTATGGCCAAGCAGCCTACTTGGATATTCATGGTATCGTCTGCTAAAGATAGCCATTTACCCAACGGGTAATCTGATGACAGGAGGGTCATAATTATGGACTTAAAATGGGGATATTTTGATGACGTCATTTATGGACGACCCCCATCGTACTTAGTTTCGAATAACTTAACCCTAAACTAATCATTAACATAACTCATTAGCCGTATTTCATGAAAAATGGAGATGGTCAAAACCGATTTTAAATCAGAATGTAGATGGTCATAATTCATTTTAGCACCAAAAGGAGATGGTCAAACTTGATTCTTCATCGACGATATGTCATTGAGGTAATAATTTTGACTTATTGGGATCATCTATAAATTACGTAATTCAAATATCACTATTTTACGGATATTGTTGCTCCTTAATACTTTCATGACAGTTTTTGTATACCACCCTTCTGATTCTATTCGGTGATTTAGCAGCTAAATTATAGATTGCTCAATGCATAGGTGTAGTAGCAATAATTATAGTTACAAATATTGTTAATCAGTAATTATTACTATTTTATTTAACACTCGTCCATACTACTCCAACATTCGAGAAGTAAAAACAAATAGAAACATTTAGGAAAAAAGTTGTGTAATCTTAGCTTGAAATTTTGAATGCAATTCATTGTAACTAGTTTTAACAAAATCGTATGCAATGTTTATAAAAATGTTAAAAAATCTTGAATTACCGGCAAGTTTACAACATATCATATTTAATTTTCTTTTCCTTTATGTAATTTAATGTAGGAAAACAATCTGTGATTTTGCAAAACTGTTCTCAAAGTTTTGCACAACATTATGTTAAAATGTTAATTCCTATAATAAAAACAACAAAATACATTGTGAACAAGTTACAGAATTAGGATGCAAGTTGTGCAGTTTTCTTTGAAAATGATCGGCTACTACTGCTTCAACGTAATAGGTGCCTTAATTGAATTGAAATACAAAAATTTAAGGATGGCCACAATTAGGGCACTTTAGACAATTTTTCTAAATCTTGGTTTTTTAAACATGTCTTATTGTATATTGAAAACACTATGATTTGCATTCACGATTATTTTTACTCTTATTGAGCGAGATTCACCCAACAATTCTGTGCATAATGTTTTTATTTGAAGGCTCTGGTTCAGAAGTTATGATTTTTGAAAGTTTAACTTTTATGAACCCGGCCACAATTAGGCACCCTCACCCTAACTTATTTATTTTGATAATGACAATTTAGTAGCCAATTGAAGAACAATTTTAAGAAATTATAACCTATTTTTTTATTCGCTTGATTTAGATGAAGTCATTTTTCAGAACTGGATTTCTAGCCCTTTGTTTTGGATGCTGGGCTCTTTTTAGAAATTCCATAACACTCCCCAGGACTACCACATATTTCTACAATTTCAAAATAGAAACATTTGTGCATAATTGTTATAAAACCTTATAGCAGCAAATTTTGAATGCAATTTTGTAAAACCAATTTCAATATTAACCAGGATGTTTATGAAAATCCTTGAATATCTCTGATAACCGTCATCTTTACAGCATATTTCATCCCAAAACGTACAGTGTGAATTATTCTGGCAAAATTTTTCAACAAATGGGCATTCGTCGTAGTTATAACATTTTGTATTTTTTTAAATCATGTACCTGGCACCTGGTTAGATTAGTTTGCAACTTAAGCCTATATGTATGTAGTTATAGAACAAATTGCATTTGAAATCATGTCGTTAGTACCGCTTGTGACTAACATCATGTATTTAGTGGATTTTGATTTTGTTAAATCATGTAGTTAGAACCATTTGCAGTTTTAAAATCTATGTAGTTAGAACGTTTTGCGTTTTAGGATTCGATGCAATTATTAGAGCAATTTGCACTTTTCATATGCATTTAATTTTGAATTGGTCAACAAAAACGCTTATTTTAATCAAAATTGGAAGGAAGCGGATTTGGTTCGTGCGAAAAGTGGAAGGAAGCGGATTTGATACTTTGCCCAGGATATGTAGTTTGTTTCTCTGTTAGAAAGTAGACCAAAATCGTTATCGAAAATGTAATAGAGGACAAAGAAATTTTTAAACTTTAAAAAAAGTAAACAAAAAAGTGGAAGAGGCCGTTTGAAATTTAAACCAACAATAAATTACAACTCGTTGTAGATTTTCTGTGGTTTGAAACTTTTTTTATTTGCAACATTCTAAATTCAAAAAGTGCTAACTCTATTTATGTGAGCAGGCAGATGTGCCGGTTTGCAAGTGTCATTTAATCATAGACAACTGTGTCTATGCCTATGATATTTCTCTATATGCTGTGTATTTTATCTGCCTCTTTAAATTTTTAACCATGCTTTTGTTTCTTTTTAGGAACTACGGTAGCACTGAAGCGCCGGACGAAGAAGTTACTTTTAGGCAGAAATTTGTTTCCATACAAAACCCACTACTTTAATTTTTTTGATAGTTTTCTTTCGTAAAACATGATTATTTATTTGAACGTTTCAAAAAAGTTAAGAATGTTCTTTTTACTTGATTCTGAAAATTAAGAAATGTTCTATTTTCATACGTTTTGAAAGTTGTTAAATGTTTTATTTAAGTGTTTTTTAAATGTGAAAAAAAAAATGTATTTGCATGTTTTTGAAAAGCCAAAATATTTTATTTACATAGTTTTGAAAAGTGCAAAATATTGTATTAAATTTTAAAACTGTTGTGAAAATTTTATAATTTACTTAGGCAGAAAGTAGTATTCACAATTCAAGTTTACAATTGACGTCATGAAAAATGTTGACTATTTTTTAAAGGGAGCTACTTCCGTTGTCACAAAAAAATAGAAAAAGTCTTTTCATTTTTTTAATTGTATACAATTTAAAACATGTTTTTTTTTGTTTTTGTTTTTGATTACGTAATTCTAACCAAATTTGAGTTACATGTCAAAAAATAAGGAACTTTTTTCTATTTAACGATGAAGATGTTTCCAAATCTGAAGTCACGTTCACACAACACTCGTCATAAATGACCTTGGCTCTCGACGCAACCAACAGAGGAAAGCGAATTACAAGCCACGCACAGCTAATTTAAAGCCCCGCTCTGGGCCTTGCCAACGTTAAGAAGTGAGGGAACATCGCCATAGCAACGTTCTCAGTTCTCAATTATATGAGATCCAAATATAAAATTTAATCCTATCCTATTTTTCCATGTCTCGCATCTACAGCTTCTTCGTCAATATATACAACCCGAGTCTGACCCAAACTCCATAGCAGAAGCTGCATTTGAATTTCCTGAAAGAAAGTTGAGTTGACATAAAAAGTGCGTTGCCCGGGAGAAACGGTAATGATCCTGGTGCCGGTTTCAGTTCAGGGCTAAACTAATTGTGAGTAGATTGTTGGTCCAGAAACGAAGGCGCGTGTTGACTATTTTTTCTTATCATTATGCACTGGAAATACGCTATGTAATAATTTGAGTACCTACCGATACGCAGTAAAGTAGAAATAGTGGAATGACGAATCAACGAATGAATACGCAGGAATCCTATTTAATTATTTATTAAGAATTGTGTATCATGGGGAAATAGATGCTTTTGAGGGGACTCCTTTTGCTTTCCTAATATAGTTGCACCTTAATTATTTTCTATTATTCGATAAAGAAGATAGAATTTAAGTATGAGACTCGTTTCCACAGAACTTGTCATGATGTGAGGACGTTATTTGTGCACGCTTCTTTTAAACATTACACTATTTAATAAACTTAAAAATTAAAATGTATACCTTGTGAATTTTCCTCTGCGATAAAGTAGACTGAAATTGATATCCAAAATGGTTACATAAATAAAGCTTAAAACTTTAAAAAAAGTTGAAGAAAAAGTGAATGAGGTGATTTTAATATAAATCAATTATCATTTATTTTTAATATAAATTTGTATCTACAATATGGCTTTAAAGTGCAAAATATGCAAATTTAAAATTCGTAGATGTCAGAATGTGTTAAAATGCGCTGAATGTAAAATGTCATTGCATATTGTATGTGTACCTATGACTTCGCAAAGCTTTAATAATATAGATGCAAGTCAGTGGAAATGTCAGGCTTGCATTTAAGAAATTGGTTTGTTTATGGAGCAGTGTAATGTGTGTGGTATCCAAAATGTACATTCGGCTGGTGGTGCATAAGCTATGTTTTAACTAAGCTGGAGGGCCTTAATTTAATTATCGAAAAATACTCATTTAATATTGTATGTATTACAGAAACAAAGCTGAATAAGTACATTACAAATGGACCGATAAATATAAAAGACTATCATTTACATAGAGTAGATAGAGTAAATGGGTATGGTGGAGTTATAGCAATCTATGTGCGTAAATACTTTAATTTTATTCCTTTAGATATCTGTAATGCTAATGTACCACTTGGTCTTGAAATTGCAAGTCTTAAAATATCGGTGCCTTACATTAAACCATTTATACTGTCAGTAGTGTATAGACCACCATCAACAGATAAGAATAATTTTATACTTTATTTAAGTGACTATTTTGAATGTGTAAGGAACACAGGATTTGAAAGTTTAATGGCTGGCGATATTAATATCAACCTGAGTGTAAAAGATGTGAGTTCGAGAAAATTGGTAAATGTGTTAGGTAGCAACAATTATAAGCAGTTATTTTCAAATTCAACAAGAATGACTTTGCAATCTGCCTTTTTGCTAGATCATATTAATGTTACAAATGCTAGTCTATACTGTGAAATTATGAGTACAGGTATTTCTGATCACTATGCAGTGTATGTAGTACGTAAGACTATTAAACTAAAGTATATCCCTAAAGTAATAACTGTTTGAAGTTGTAGAAATGTGAATTGGAAAAATGTAAAACTTGATCTCAGTATGATACCGTGGTCCACAATGAGTATACTGGAGGATGTGGATGATATACCGCATTTCTTTGAATTTTTTGTAAATGAGGTCTTTAGTAGCCATGCCCCCATTTTTAAAAAGAGAATAAGTACAAATCCATCCCCTTGGCTTACTTAAGATATTAGGCGTAAAATGCATAACCGTGATTACCTTGAGCTTAAAAGTGTAAAGGAATCCAGCAAGGAGCTGTAGTAGCAGTATAAATATCTGAGAAATGTGATCAATATTGAAATATCCAAAGCCAAGTCTAGTTATTTCAAAAATTAATTTGCTGAGATTCCTACTTCTACTAATGTATGGAATACCTTTAATAAATTAGTTGGAAAGGGATTAGTACACAAGTTGTTAATGAGTTATTTTCAAATGGTATAGTTATAAATGATGCTTCAGAAATTTGTGAAGAGCTAGCTAGAGCTTTTGTTGTCCCTATGAAATCAGAATGTGATTTAAATGAGTTTTATAATTTTATTGAGTTAACTGAACCTGTACAACCTTTACAGAGGACGATATTAAAATAGCTTTCGGTAAAGTGAAAAAAAAGTCTAGTTCAGATTCAAACGAAATTTCATACGTAATGCTAAGTACTTGTTTAGATGTTCTTGCCTTGCCGCTAGCACCTATTTATACGCAATTTTTAACTCTCTGCATATACCCTCCCAAGTTTAAATGTGCCATTGTTACTCCGGTGTATAAGGGTAAAGGATCTTGGAGAGATGCACTCTCATATAAACCTATATCAAATCTTGTATTGTTAGACAAGGTGTTAAAGCAAATGATGCATGCAAGGTTAATAAGTGGTATACAGCTTAATGATAATCAGCATGGGTTTAGGAAAAGTCCTGTCAAACTGCGACTTTTGCACTAACGCACGATTTGTTCAATTATATGGATGTTACTTGTGGTCGAGTGATTGCAGTCTTTATTGATCTGCAGAAAGCATTTGACTTAGTTAACCATGTGTTGTTGCCTACTAATCTTCGAGACAATATAAAAATAAATGGCCATATGCTAAAGCTACTTACTGATTATCTGAGGGATCGCAAATTTAAAATTAAACTAGATGGCTTTGTTTCAGGATCCTTAGACTTAAAAGTTGGAGTTTCCCAGGGTTCTGTATAAGGGCCTTTACTGTTCAATATATATATTGATTAAATATCAAATGCTATCAGCAATGGGGTAAAGTATATATTAAATGCAGACGATATAGTCTTGTACTATTCTAACTCTCATTTTTACTCAATGGTAGAAACTGTGCAGTTATGTTGAAGTTTGTGGTTTAATCTGAATTATTTAAGGATTAATGTGAACAAAACAAAATATATGGTGCTACATAAGTCTGGGGATACTAAACTGCCGAATGCGGATACTTTTGCTTTGTATATAGATAAAAATGAGATTACGAGAGTGTATACATTTAATCACCTAAGGATTATAGTTGGCTGTAATTTAAATTTTAAAGACCATTGCAGGTATGTAAAAAATCAAGTGTGCTCAGCAATTGGTGTTTTAAATAACGTCAAGAGGTACATTGATTTTAGAATTTTTTGTATAATGTTAAATGCATATGTTTTGTCATTAATAGATTATTGCTCACTTATTTGGGATTCGCAGCCTAGTACTGAGCTTCAAACTATCCAAAATAAGATAAACAGGGTCATAGTATCTTTTCGTAAGACCCTAGGTTTTTATTCTAAGCGTAAAACAAAGCAAAAAGCTGTAAATTAATCTGTTTTACTAGAAATGTATAATATTTTGCCGGTTGCTGAACGAATAAAGTTTGTACCTCTGGTCTTTGGATCAGAACTATTAAAATATGGTACTAATAAAGTTAGCAAGAGTGGCTTGCTTACTGTTAAGCAACAAACGAGAAACACGCGGTCAAGTAGTAAGTGCCTACTTGATTCTAAAGTATTCAAATCCAAGGCATTTTGTAAACATTCACCATTGTACAGAATAATAGAGCTATGAAACCAGTTGCCTGAATCTGTGAAGTGTGATGATGAGAATGAGATTAATCATTTGCATGCTTTCAAAAAAGAATTGTGTAGTGACTTTACAAAAAATAGGGTTGAAAATTTGTATTTTTCCTATTTACCACCATAGAAATAGTCAAAATCATCGAAGTGATTTGTGTTTATGATCAATGTATGTATGAATTGGAAATTAAATGTATTTATTTTTACTTAAATTTAACTATGTAGATGTGGTGGAAGGGTGTCCGTCAGTTGATATCAGTATAAATTGAATAGCTTAACACTTGAATAAAGATAACTTAACTAAACTAAACTAGACTAAATTTGAAACAACAACAACTTACAACATAACAAAGTTCAAAAGGCGCAAATAGGTAAACGTCAGAGGTCATTTTTTATGCCTCACTACAGATTTTCTGTGCTTTTAAAATTTTTGATTTGCAAAAATCAAAAAGTATTAACTTAATTAAAATACGCAAGCAGCTGTGACATTTTGTTATCGAATTTTGCAATTAATCCCCACGCCAAACACGACACAAGTATAACTTTCAAATTTTTCGATATACGTTTTTGATATTTTAAAATAATCAATCTATTTAATTTTGAATAAAGTACCATATTTCGTCTAATAGTACACCCCGTGTACTATTTGAACTCGAGCTTTGATCCCTTGCGTATAATTAAAGACCCACGCATTAATGGAGACCTGCGCGCACTGCCCTTTAACAGTGTGCTAAATAGACCTGCGTACTATTCAAACTGCAGCGGCTACACCCTGCGTACTATTAGAGACCCGCGCATTAATAAGGACCCGCGTATTATTGGAGAAAATACGGTAAGGTAGGTACTAAAACATTTTAAAATTCACAAATATCATTTGCGTAAGGTCAACATTGCATTAAAAATGCATAATGTACACGAATTCAATTAACTTTTCCTCTAATTTTTTGTCAAAAGTTTTTTAGGACTCAACCAAAACTTGGCTGCGTACTGTTATTAGCTGTACGTTTTATTTCAATCCTACATTACAAATATTATTTTCTAACAACCTTCACTCCCTCCCTCCTTTAACAGCTACATACTGTGATTGTACAGTCCACTCTCTACATAGCGTACCTCCTCATAGCGTATACCTCCACATAGCGTACTTTTCACCCATCCCTGGCTAAATCCCTATGATTTTAATGCAATAATACCTCTATATAGTGTACCTCCACATAGCGTATACCTCCACATAGCGTACTAATTTTGCTGGCCCAAAACACTCATCATGTGTAAATTTCGTCTCTACATAGCGTACTTTCAGAAATTTAAAAAATTTTAGCGCTCAGTTAAAAAAGTTACTATTTTTTTTCTTAATCTAACTGATTTTACAAACTTATTAAATCAAAATTACTAAGCATATTCTTTGATTGATTTGTGTAGAACCAATAATTACTTTAAACAGTAGAATTTTTATTGTTTTCATCTATAATACTGATTTTTTTTTAAATCTGTACTTTCCACATAGCGAACTCTCCTCATAACGTACTAATATTGCTGGTCCGCTGAAGTACGCTATGTAGAGAGTGGACTGTAAATGCAACAAATTTTAAGAAAAAATAGGAAATATAGAAGAAAATGATTTAATTGAAATTTTTATTTCCATTACATCTGCTCGAATGGCATAGTATTCATGGATTTTATTTGTCAAATCAAAAACGGTCTCCATTCAGAATTTAATTTATTTTTATCAGAATGCAGAATCTTGAATACCTCAACTAAATTCATACAATGCAATGAATAAACGATATACATGTACATCAAGTTGCTTTTTACTCTACCGAGTTTCCCGAGCCTCATCTTTATTGCAGCGATTTGATGAAATGACGTCATTTACGACCTGACGATGCAATGAGAAGTCCTATTGTGTGCAACGTCAATTATGCGGAACCTTTTTCATTTTAAATAGAAAGTGAAACGTCGTTTCCATTGATATTTTGATTCAGAATTTGCAATCTTTTGAGAGTCTTTCAGCATCTCATTCCGTTTCTGTTTTTCACAATCTCAATTTCTATTTTCCTTTCACTCGCACGTCCTTAGCTATGTACGTCCTTTGTTCCACGCTAAACCAGGGCCGGATAATGCGGCCAGCGAAAGCAGCATTTGCTGTATAATTAAAAAAAAAACATGTAAATAGAATATTTTGACTTTTTAAAAACAGGCAATTTAATTCTTAGTGCATTTAAAAAACATGCAAATGAAAACATTTCTAGAATTCTAAACACATGTAAATAGAAAATTTTGTAATTTTCTAAAAAGTGCAAATAAAACATTAAACACTTTTTAAAAACATGCAAATAAAATATTTTGCAATTTTCAAAAACATGCAAATAAAATATTTTACACTTTTTATAAACATGCAAATAAAATATTTTGCAATTTTCAAAAACATGCAAATATAATATTTTACACTTTTTATAAACATGCAAATAAAATATTTTGCAATTTTCAAAAACATGCCAATAAAATATTTTGCAATTTTCAAAAACATGCAAATAAAGTATTTTACAGTTTTTATAAACATGCAAATAAAATATTTTGCAATTTTCAAAAACATGCAAATATAATATTTTACACTTTTTATAAACATGCAAATAAAATATTTTGCAATTTTCAAAAACATGCAAATAAAATATTTTGCAATTTTCAAAAACATGCAAATAAAATATTTAACACTTTTTATAAACATGCAAATAAAAAGTTTTACACTGTTTTCAAAACATGTACATAAATAGAACATTATTTGGTTTTCTAAATCAAGTTAAAAGAAGATTTTATACTTTTCCAGAATACGTAAATACATACAACATTTTGCTGTACTAAACAAAATCATCAATAAAATCAAAATGATGGTTTTTAAATGGAAACAAATTGCTGCCTAAAAGTAATTTCTTCGTCCGGCCCTACTCTCCACTCTGCAAGTGTGTCTTTTTCGAGAGGAAACGAGAACAAAAAAGTAATTAGGTTAATTTAGCACACACACAGCATATCAACTGACACAGTTACACAAAGGCGCATTAATTCATAAATCATCATTGAATGTTATAGCCTCGATGCTTTTTTTTACTAAGGCAATATGATTTGATTTTTTTTAAATACTCTTCTGTAAAGCTTGCAATTTAGTTAATTGCGACACTTCGCGTGTTGACTACCAAGCAGTGGGATTCTTTTTAACGATTTGCAGAGAAAATAGAAAAATAGATTGAAATGATTTTATTGATTTTTTTTCATTTTTATAACATCCTCCCAAACCACCACAAACGACATATCAACTGTCAAAAACCAAAATGACTTATATCCATGTGCAGCTAGAATTTAAATAAGCTATGTATGTCATAAAAGCAAAATAAATAAACATGCGTAAAATGTTAATTACCAGTTTTTTAAAAACGTTAAATGTTCTATTTTAATGTTTCTCAACAATGTGAAGTGTTCTAATTCCATGGTTTTTTAAAAGGTGCCAAATGTTCAAATTTCATTTTTGAAAAGGTGCAAATTGTTCTGATTCCACGTGTTTAAAAATTTGCAAAATGTTTTTATTTTGTTTTTTTTAAAAGGTGCAAAATGTTCTAATTCTACCTTTTAAAAAGGTGCAAATTTTTCTAATTCTATATTTTTGAAAAGGTGACAAATTTTGTAATTCCATTTTTTGAAAAGGTGCAAAATGTCATAATTTTATGTTTTTGAAAAGGCGCAAAATGTTCTAATTTAATGTTTTTGAAAAGGTGCAAATTGTTCTAATTTAATGTTTTTGAAAAAGTGCAAAATGTTTTCATTTTATTTTTTTTAGAAGGTGCAAAATGTTCTAATTCTACCTTTTAAAAAGGTGCAAATTTTTCTAATTCTATATTTTTGAAAAGGTGACAAATTTTTTAATTCCATGTTTTTGAAGAGGTGCAAATTGTTTAAATTCCATTTTTTGAAAAGGTGCAAAATGTTATAATGTTATGTTTTTGAAAAGGCGCAAAATTTTCTAATTTAATGTTTTTGAAAAGGTGCAAATTGTTCTAATTTTATGTTTTCGAAAAGGTGCAAAATTTTCTAATTTTATGGTTTTAAAAAGGTGCAAATTGTTTTAATTTTATGTTTTTGAAAAGGTGCAAATTGTTCTAATTTAATGTTTTTGAAAAGGTGCAAAATTTTTTAATTTTATGGTTTTAAAAAGGTGCAAATTGTTCTAATGTTATGTTTTTGAAAAGGGGCAAATTGTTCTAATTTTATGTTTTCGAAAAGAATGCAAAATTTTCTAATTTCATGTTTTTGAAAAGGTTCAAATTGTTCTATTTAAATGTTCTTACGGCATATTTGAATATATTTCTAGGTTGAGGATATTGGTTTTGGTTAAAAATGGAGATGGGTCGTTCTGGTTCTTCACACACGATATGAGATGCACTTGGTTACTGGTTTTAATCCACAAGAACGGTATTTATTTAAATTTTTATTTTACTAACGTAATATTCTACATGTCAATTGACTGCAACTAGGACCGTGAATTAATTGCATCAGTTGCATACTACAAACTTTTCGGAGCTTCATCTTTGCTGATGCAATTTTAAAATGACGTCATTTACAATTTCTCGATAAAAGAAGTCTTTGTGTTCAACGTAAATTATTCAGAAAGTAGTTGCCATTGAGCCCACATTTTTATACTTGGATAATAAAATTATTGCTTATTTTAAATCCAACTATTAAAGCCATTAACTTTATAATTGTTTTTTCTTTGCTCTAAACTTTTCTTGGCTTTTGTACATGTAATTTGGGACAACATACATTGTTAAAATAAATTTAAATACACTAATTCGTATTTACCAAAAACAAAATTCGTGTAAATAAAATGTTTTGCAATTATAAAAACAAGGAGTAAATAAAACATTTTACACTTTTCATTATTACAAACGTAAATGATACATTTAACGTAAATATGACTCATAATCATACAATTAAAGCTACAATCGATATGAGCTGTGTCAAAGAAACCAAATGCGGAACATGAGAAAAATGTTAATAAGGAGTTTTCAAAAAACGTAAAATGTCCTATTTGAATGTTTTTAAAATGTGCAAAAAGTTATATTTACATGTTTTTCAAAACGTGCAAAATGTTCTATTTACATGTTTTTGAAAAGGTGCAAAATTCTATATTCACATGTTTTTTAAAAGGTGCAAAATGTTATATTTACATGTTTTTGAAAAGTGCAAAATTTTATATTCACATGTTTTTAAAAAGTGCAAAAATTTCCATTTACATGTTTTCAAAAGTGCAAAATGTAGTTAAAGTTTTTTGAAAATGGTAATATCACTCATTTACATGTTTTAAAGAATTACAAAATATTCTGATTCAAATTTTTTGTAATAAAATTTTAAATATTGTGTGTATTGGACTGTCAACTTTGTGACTTTCTATAATAATAAATGAAACTGTTAAAATTACCTTATTTTAGTGGATTGCAAAACATGCATGTTTCCATTCCTTTGAAAACCTGCAAGGTAACAATTGTGTAATTTGCTGGCATAATTCTGAGCAAAGAAAAAGTTTTTCGCTTTAGACTTATCGAACTTTCTTTTACTTTATTTATATTTTAGATAGGATTTCGTCCTTAGGAACCAAATTGTCCCCGTCACATTTTCCATCGTCTGTCGCCTTTGTTTCTGTTTGTATCGGTTTCTGTCTTAAGACTTGAGGTTTGTCACTTTCTTTCTTAAATTTATGGACTTGTTTTCAGAGTTTTTAAACGTCTTAAAGTAAGTTGACATTTTAAGATCATGAAAGTGAAACTACACCTACGAACGTTCGAGTTTTAAACTTTCTGTATCGATTTCAAAAAGTAAATCGAATTTTCAGGATTTTCCAGCTTTACACTTTTTGGCTCCTATATATGCACACGTATGACAGTCGTTAACAGGCTTCTTAGAACAAGACCGATAATGCGAAAGCCAAAAACCGGTACCGGAGCCAAACAAAAAACCGAACCGGTACCGGTACCGGTACCGGTACCAGTGATCGAGCAAGATCGATGCTATAAAATAAAATGAGACACAAGTCACATACACCACACACCACACAACACAAACACATAGGACACCTACATGGAAAATGGAAAGTCGCAAAGTGAAAGTCAAAAAAGAAAGTTCAACTTTATGGGAAAAGTAAAACTATTAAAAGTGTAAATCGCAAATCACTCCAAACTTTTATTCCCACGGCGCCTGTCTCTAAAGTTAAAGCCACACTGAACTGAAGACTGAAACCGACACCAAAACCGACATGCGAGCCCACACAAAAATAGAAGGACACTTTTCCTGTACATATTTTATGTTTCAGTCTGAATGTTTTATTAAAATGGGAAAGGTGCAGACCAACTGGATCTGCTGGGCGGCAGGCGGCTCAGTAATGGACACACAAACAACACAACGAGAAACAAGACACACAAAGTGTTGTTTCAGTCGGCGCCAGTGTCAACATGTAGGGAAAGGCATACAAGTGAAAGTTATCCGCTTTTCATAATTTATGCAGACGATTTATGGAGAGACATGTGGTTCACATGGAATGAAAGTAGGGCGCGTTTTTTAAGCATCAATGCACTTTTCAACTCGACATTTATTATTTATTTAAGGACGGTGTTTGCTTAACAGGCGTAGAATGTGTAAAACCGAAACACATTGATAACGAAATTGAAAATACAAAAAAGTAAAATAATTAATTTAATTTTAATAGTTGTGAATTTTAATTTCATAAATTTCCTCATTTATTTAATAAATAATACTATTTCAACTTCAAAATGGCATATCTTATAACTTATAACTCACTAAATAGTGGTACAAATCAAAGATATATTATTTAAATCTAACCGAATATAGGCAAACCAATTTAATTTGTTGGTACTAGCTCGATCGTGATTAGTTTTCAGTTTTCAATTGTAATTCATAATAATTTGCAGAGTAAATTTTCTGACTTAACTGATCTTCTACTGCTATTTCCAACAGACACTAAAACATTTTTACCCTGTGACAAATTGGGTCTGAATAGTGTAATATTAGTCGCGCTCGCTGGACTCATGCAAAATTATGGCTGGAAAATGCGGCCAGCGCAGGGAGCTTCCGCTGCCTTAATTTACAAATAATGTGTAGATAGAACATTTTGGCCCTTTAAAAACATACAAATACATTTTTTTTTACACTTTTCAAAAACATGCAAATAAATGTTTTTGAAAATTTCGAAAACATGGAAATAAAACATTTAATATTTTTCAAAAACACTTGTAAATAGCACAATTGGCGCTTTTTAAAAAAACGTTTTAACATTTTGCTATTTTTAAAAAAATGTAAGTAGAATATTATGTTGCACTTTTCAAAAATATGTTTTGATATTTTTCTATTTTTTAAAACGTGTATTTTACATATTGCACTTTTCAAAAACATGTGTGTAGAATATGTTGCATTTAAAAAAAATATGTTAGTAGAACATTTGACAATTTTTAAAACTATGTAAATACAACAATTCGCACTTTTGTAAAACATTTTTAGCAGAGTATTTAGGTTCACTAGAGCAAATTTAAAAAAAAATCAAAACTATAAAGATAGATAAGTAGATTTGCATCATACGTCATACATAAATTTTAAATATGTTTTTTTTTGTAAGAATGAAAAACAAATTCTAAAACTAAACAGTTTACATACACATGTTGCTGCGAAGCGTGTATAAGTACACCTGTGAACAGTTTAGAGAGTAAAAACAGTTTAAAATTATTTATCGTAGAACAGATTTTAACGTAGAATAAAATAAATATACTACATTTTGTTGTATAGATCCTGAGACCAAAACCGGGACCGGACGGAGACAGGGAACAAGTAACAAGTAAGATGTGTGCATCTCCTGTGGAATCTGTATTCATTCGGGAGTTTCAGTTCCGTTCTGATTCTCATCTCGTTCGTGCATCTTCGTGTCCTTCGTGTCCTTCGTCGTCGTGTTCTTGACGTTCGTCCTTCGCTCTTGCTCCTCTTTACTTTGACTGCTGTTCGTTCCTGTTGCCTGGGAAAACGGCGGAAGACGGGAAAAGAGATGCGTTGAGTGGGTTGAGATTCAGTCTCGTCCCAAAATTGGACCAGGAAACACACTTCCACGTTCATCTCTCCGTTTATTTGAAAATTGACTTTTTCCCTCACGCTATACGCTGTGCATTTATCATAGACACGATTTTCAGACTTTGACTTTCTCCTGTGAAAAAAAAAAGTGAAAAGAATTTTTTTTCGTGCAGTTTTAAATGTGCTGCTACTTTCAAATTCCACATCTTTAGTCACAGTTGACTACTTTGCATCTCCTCCATATCTAATTAGTATTGATCTCCCAATTCCAATCTCATCTCCCCAACCACTCGAATAGACACAGCATCTTTTTAATCTCATTACTGAGTTCACATTTCCGCGGTGATTTTGGGCTCTCGCAGTTTCCGTTTCAGTTTAATTGCTAATTAGCCTACGGGTTTTCGAATTAAGTGGCACAGACCGGAAGAAAGTGAATGAAATGGGAGTGAAAATTCTGAAAGCACTTTATTTTTATTAAATATTTGCGCCCTATAAATAATTTTTGAAAATTTAAATTTTAACTTTAATTTTAAGCTAAACAGCTACCAATTAATTCCGAGTGCAAAAATTAAACTTAGGAAAACAAATGTGCAAAAAAGTTTTGCTAAAAACCATTTTTTTTTCGTATGTACATAATTTAAAGCTGCAAATTCAAATTGAATAAGTTTTACGGGGAAAGTCATGATTTTTTGGGAATTTATCAATAATAAAACAAATTAGTGAAGAAAGGTGAAAGTACATGAACGTTGGTGAAAATTTGTGAAAGTTAGTGAAAGCAGGTGAAAGCAATTAAAATACAGTAATTAAACCCGCTCATAGTTTTAAGTAAAGCAAATTAGTTAAAAGTGTTAAAAATCCTGTCAAAAAAAGTGATTTAATTCGTTTACTAGCACTACTAAAGGAATGTTGCCTCAGTTTCGTCGCATTGCCCCGAAAAAACAGAAACTGGATTTAGCGACGACACTCACAACAACAAGCGCTACACACCAAAAATCTGTCGCCCCCCCTACAATAAAATTGTCCCTCTCTGACTCAAATTTAAATCCGGATTTTCAGTCACACTTTGATCATAGTCCAGGTCCAGGTGCAGAAGACGACAAGGACAACGACAACGGCGACGACGACGACGACGAAAATAACCACCACAAAATTCAAATTGAAATTCCTGTTAAAAATACAAATACAAATACAAATCCAAATTCAAATCAAATTCAAACTAACGAGAGAAAAAAAGAAAAATCAGGGAGAAACCCGAAAAGAGGAAACAATATTTTTCGTGATCGACGTCGTGATAAAGGTTTAGTGGCAGAAGGGGGGTCATCAGGGGGTAGAGAGGGGGTAAATTTTTGTAGGGGAGGGGGGACTAGTACTAGTGGGGGTTTGAGCATGTTAAACGTATGTAATAATGATCGAGAGCGTCGCCGTGGTGACAGACACCACCACCACCCCCAAGGGGGTGACAGTGATAGTGATGGGGGTCACATGGGGGTAGGTCATTTGCAAAGTGGGGTTAGGACCATCGGGGGGTGTGCTTGTCCCTGGGACAGTTGCTACTGTTGTCAGAAGGTGACTGTAAAAAGGGAGGACTCGGGCTCTAATCAAGGATCTCTAGGATCAGAAACTTCTTTTGTGCGTGTCAAGGTAAAATTTAGATTTCTTTGTTTTAACTTTAAATGTCCTACGCTTTGTAATGTACTGCCTTATTTTTTTGCAATTTTTTGCAAATTATAAACTTTTAAAATTTGTTATGTATTTAGCTTGGCTGCTGTGCAGATCGAGGCTGGCAGCGGGGGCGGAAATTAGAAATGATTCAAATGATTATTCTGCCGTTCATTCCGATAATTGCCCTTATCACACAGAACATTATTAGTCTCTACGGTGTCCTTGGCTATCAACGGGATGTCGCAGATATTGACAAACAGGTGCGAACTTTTTATTTTTAAAAATTAATTTTTGAAAGCCAGGAATCGTCCATAAATGACGTGACATCTAAAAATTTTAATTTTAGGAGAAAATTGCAAAGTGAAAATTTAGTTTTAATTTCTTTGACGTTTTAAGTTTTTATTTAAGTATCCTCACTACTGATTTAGTGAAAGCAAAACTTACAGTAAGCTAAACCAGCAGAACCTAGTAAAATGGAAACTAATAAAAACAAAAAGACAAAAAAACTTTTTGACTTAGATTCTGTCGAAGAATACAACATATGGGATAAAGGACAAAAAAAATAAAAGTATTTTCTTTTTGTTATTTATTTTGTGTGCGTGACGGAATACGGAAAAGGTGGAGATGACGCTGACGATGGGGCGTCTCGTGACGGAGCTGCAGAAAGAGCGGACGGAAGTCTCCTTTTACGTCTTCACGGAAACCACTTACATGGGGTGAGCACTCCTTCCATTTTCATTCCACTTGACTTTCTTCTATTCTCTATTTTCTATATCTCTCAGGCCCATCACAAAAAATTACGCTGCGTGTTGTTGTGGTTGTGTGTGGGCTCATTTATCATTCAAGGGTTCATCTGTAAATGACGTCATTTTTAACAGCCCTAAAGGGTGCTTTATTTTTTTAACATACCATTAAATTATTATTAGGCATTATTATTACACTAAAAAAAGACACCAATAAAAAAAATTAGAGGAGGGTGCTGAAAATTGGACAAAGTTTTTTCATGACGTCACTTGTGAACCCTGTTTAGCTTTTATTTTTCCTATCTTCCAATTTTAGCTTCTTTCTCTCACAGAGAAACGAACGAAACCGCGAAATGGAAAAAAAATAAGGAAAAGCAATGACTGTCCAATAAAACAGAAAAATACTCTCCACTTAATTAAATTATAAAATTCTCTCGTCGTTCTCTGTAGATTGCAGAATGTAGATAGTCACATTTTTCGTAAATACGTGTGTCGATGTTTTTCTGCAGAATTGTTTAGTCACGCTTTTCCCAGCCACGCTGCTGGCTTAAATAAAATAACAGTAGCGTAGGTATTTCCATTAGTAGAGCCGCAATCTTTAATTCAAATTCAACTACTTATTGCTTTATCTTAATTTCCAGCAAACTTCAAATTGTGTTATCTGTACAGGTCCATTAGACAAATGTATGATAGATTCAAACCAGGATATTTGCAATCAGGGCTGTGCCGGCTCCGGTCCCAGTCCCAGTCCCGGGTAAAATTTAAAAATAAATGTAACCTTTTCATTTCCACTATATATTTCACAATTTAGCCCACACAAAAAAATTGAGAGTGCCTATCTACTTTTTGTTTTACTTTGATCCTATTATGTGTGCTTTCACCTCCACTTTCCCTTTTTCTGTAGCGCGTTGGCTTCTGCCTCTGCTACTGTCTACCGTTTTGGCCTTGGGCACAAGTATTATTTCTTGGTTTCCCTGACAACATTTCAAGTGCCTATAGTTACACATATATATATACAGTGTGGGCTGAGTGGCTGGCTGAGTGGGCTGCGAGAGTGTCTCACAAATTACAAAGAAATTGCCGCGCCGTACATTTTTCTGCCTTTTCTTTTTTCATTTTAGTTTTGTGGATTTTGTTTATTTTGGTCCTATTTTTACTCTAAAACAAAGCCAGGAATAGGCAATAAGCAGGGTCAGACGAAGAAATCGATTTTAGGCAGCAATTGGTATTGGTTTTATTGCAAAAACCACCATTTTGATTTTATTTGTGGTATTCTTTGGTGAAGCAAAATGTTGTATTTGCATGTTTTGATAAAAGTGAAAAATGTTGTATTTCCGTGTTTTTTAAATGTACCAAATGTTGTATTTACATGTTTTGATAAAAGTGGAAAATGTTGTATTTCCGTGTGTTTGAAATGTACAAAATGTTGTATTTACATTTTTTAATAAAAGTGCAAAATGTTCTATTCACATGTTTTTGAAAAGTGCAAAATATTCTATTTACATGTTTTTAAAAAGTGTAAAATGTTCTATTTACATGTTTTTAAAAAGTGCAAAATGTTCAATTTACATGTTTTTTAAAAGTGTAAAATGTTGTATTTACATGTTTTGATAAAAGTGGAAAATGTTCTATTTTCATGTTTTTGAAAAGTGTAAAATGTTCTATTTACATGTTTTTGAAAAGTGTAAAATGTTCTATTTACATGTTTTTAAAAATTTTAAAATTCATTATTTTCATGTTTTTAAAATTTACAAAAAAATTTGTTTTGCATGTTTTTAAAAAGTGCAAAATGTTCTAATTACATTTTTTGAAACACTTATTGTAAAACGTTTTATTTCCATGTTTTAAAAATGTACAAAAAAATTATTTTGCATGTTTTTAAAAATTGCAAAATATTCTATTTACATGCTTTCAAAAAATTCAAGCAGCAGGGTTTTGCTTGCTCTGGCCATATTATCGGGTCCTAGTGATAAGTGGGTTTAAAAAACAGTAACAATTTTGGTGACATTATGTATAAACTGCTCTATTTGCCTCACGCCTGTGGTATAATAATTAAATGTGTTATGTAGCAATTAGCAATTTGTAGAGCAATAGGTAAAAAAACTTAAGTTTTATTGAGAAGCTAAATGGCGAGTGTATTACGGGCACTGTTGTTGGTAGTTAGAATACATAGCTAAAGGCTTAAGCAAGAAATGCACTCAAAAAATAGAAAATATGATAATGCATAGAGATGGAAATAATCGTTAATTTAATGACTTTGTCTGCTTTTAATCCGAATTTAAAGATTATTGCGTCTCTTATCTCCACTATTCGTTCGGCTTCAGCCTTCGGTTACTGTAGTGTACTGCGTAGATATAAAATCCAACAAATGACGTCAGCAAATTGACGCCTATTTTTGGTACAATCTTACACCCACCCAACACATTGCTGGCCATAAGTTTGTCCTAAGGACAAATAGGAAGGCTTGCGACGTCGTGTATGAATCACCCTTTTCTCAGAGATTGTAATAATACCCACACTAATGTAATAGGATTTTGTGACAGTAATTGTGTGGCGGATTATGAGAGGAAGATTCTTATTGTGACCTTTTAAGTGTGATGGTGTCCATAGCGACGAAATAGGAAATTGGAGAAACGTCAAAAACCAACGACTGTGGCAGACGCTCTTATCTCCGTTGACAACTTTAGTATATTTGTTTTTTTTACAAAGTGAAAGCAGAAAAGTTGGAAGGTGGGTGAGCGCCAGTAGCTGACAGTACAAAACATATTTTCTCAGATTTGGAAAGCATCCCAAAATTTAATATGGCTCCTTTCCTATCATATATTTTTTTGGCTGATGTTAGTGGTTGAGTTCTCCAGATGCAAAGCACCGGAAAATGCCGCGAGTCCAGGCTGCCCCCGCTGCTTAAATTTTCAAAAAAACTGTATATGGAAGATTTTGGAGTTTCTAAAAATATGTAATAGGAATATTGAGACCTTTTAAAAATGTGCCAATTAAACATTTTCCACTTTTCTCAAAACATGTAAATAGAAAATTTTGCAATTTTCAAAAACATGTAAATGGAACATTTTGAAATTTTTAAAAACATGTATATAGAACATTTTGGACTCTTCAAAAATATGTAAATAAAAAATTTTCCACTCTGCTCAAAACATGTAAATAGAACAATTTGCAATTGGCAAAAACATGTAAATGGGACATTTCGCAATTTTCAAAAACATGTAATTGGAACATTTTGAAATTTTTAAAAACATGTAAATAGCCCATTTTGGACTTTTCAAAAACATGTAAATGGTACATTTTGCAATTTTTAGAGAACATGTAAATGGAACATTTTGCAATTTTTTAAAACATGTAAATGGAAGATTTTGCAATTTTGAAAAACATGTAAATAGAAAATTTTGCACTTTTCAAAAACCTGTAAAAAGAACATATTGGAACTCTTTCAAAAAAATGTTAAAAAGAATACTGACTCTTTCTAAAAACATGCAAATAAATCTGTTTAAACATTTCAAAAACATGAAAATGAAACATTTTCCACTTTGCTCAAAACATGTTAATAAAACAATTTGCACTTTTCTGAATCAAGTAAATAGAAAATATTGCACTTTTCTCAAAACATGTAAATAGAATATTGAGCACTTGTCAAAATCAAGCAAAAAGAGCATTTTTAAATTTTCTGAAATCTAAAACATGTAAGTACAACAAGATTTAGCTTTGCCAAAGAAAACCATCAATAAATCCAAAATGATAGTTTTTGTATGGGAACAAATTGCTGCCTAAAAGTAATTCCATTGTCCGGCTCTATGTAGATGTCTACAAATTAGAATCTTGTAAAATCCACAATTTATTCTACTGACTTTTATTATGATTTACATACTTTTAAATAGCAGCAATGCAAAAAAAATGCTATGTAGATATGACAAAATAATAAAAAGCATAATGAAAAATGTCATGCAAAATTTAAAAAGCCTGCAAATAAATTATTTGCGGTCTAAATTACAATTTTTTCATTTTTGTGGAAATTTTTTTGACATGCAAAACTAAATCATAAAAAATATTCCCAAACTTTTTTTGACATTCTTACAGATCAAATCTAACGGACCGTTTTGAAATGACAGACTCAGCCCTGGAAAATATCACACACTGGCCACAGATCAGCAGTCCAGATGTTCAACGTATCTTTGACTCAAAGATGAGGTTTCAAATTCGACTTGAAGATTTTCGGTAATTATGTCATTTTTAAACACATTAATTAAACGCCCACCATATTTAAAGTATTGTAGGAAATTCAAAGGAAATTTTTTGTCTGCAATATTCTGAGTAAATAAATAAATCGTCAGTTGTTGGCGCTAGGCAGTGTAATTGGATGCTTAGTAGAAATTAGTGTGTAGATAGAGTATTTTACAATTTAATCAAGTCAAATACAGGGAGACATGTGTAATTACAGTCACGTCCCAAAAATTACGACACACAAATTGATCCTTATACAGGGAGATGTATTATTGCAAATTATGATGTAGCAATCAAAGTCGTCCCCAATATTTGCACAGTACAATTTCTACACATACTTGACACTAATTGTGTAGGCAAAATTGCAAAATATGCCATGTATGTACATGAACCCACTTGGAATTGGAATAATAGATAGAACATTTCAAATGATATATCGACATGGACAGAATTTAATAGAAAATAAAACTTTATTCTGGAACTGGAAATATCCTGGGGACTCAATCATTTCCTCATATGTTCCACTCGACTTCCCACAATTAATTAACCCGGATAAAGACACAGAAATTGCAATTATTTCAGTGCTACGATTACGATTGCGATTCTGATTGCGAAACGGACCAAATTGTTTTCTGGAATATTCCAGCGTCAATTATGAGTACAATCAGCTGTTACATAGTAGCACAGGCAGAAACATTCACCAAACTGAAAACAGAAAAGAAGAAATAAGAACAAAGAAAGAAAGAAAGTTTAGCGCGTGGCAAAAAAAAAAAAGAATTGAGGGTAGTGAATCATAAAGCAATTTCATAAAGTGTCCAAAAACTGCATTTTGGAAAAGTACAAGAAAAAAGAACAGGAAATAAATTACTCAAATGCTCCCATATATTTTCACTGTGTCTACTTTTATTGTCTTTTATCAGTATTACTTACGTCGTATCCAGAGCTCAACTTCTATTGTTTTATATGTAATTTGGGAGCGTGCATAAATAACGTCATGCGGCCCAGGATCTAATTGTACGTTTTTGCACATGAGCCTATACGTAGACCTACCAAAAATGGGGGTCAAAATCTCAAATATTTGAATGACGTAATTTGTGCGAGCTCCCCCTTTGACATTGAGTATAACTAATAATGTAAGTTGAGGCTATATGGGGCTGCTCACAAATTACGGTAACACATTTTGAAAATTGGAATTTCGTATTACAATTTCTAACGGTTATCTAAACCGGGGAAAGCACAGTTTGAATTGCTGCCCTAACGTAATATGTGAGTGACCCTTTATCTACTACCACTACAGTAAATCAATTCTAGTGCTACAGCAGCAGAGCGACCGAGATAAGTGCCGGATCAAAACTCAATACTAAAACATTGCCCTAAATTTGCAACGTACAACAGACATGAAATTGCTCACTGGAATTCTATTACAGATAAAAGCAAAAGTAAGGCAAAGCTAAATGCTCGCATTGTAATTTCGTAACTATTATATAAAACAAACAAAGGGGGGGGGGGGGGGTGGGAGAAATATGAATTGTAATTTAGGATCGCAATAGAACCTAGAGATAATTACAGGCTACGTCCCGGGCGCAATTCTTTGTCTTCGTCCTTCACTCATCAAAGTAAAACCTTTCCCAATCTAAAAGTTAGGTTGAGTACTTTGGGCGGGAAAACTAATATTTGTAATTGAGACGGAAAGTAAATTAAATTCGATTGTCGATTCAATTAGTGTCCAATGCAGTAGCATGTATATGTCGTTTCCAATGTTGACTTTTAGTAAATGGAATTCAAGAGTTGTTTGAGTCTACTTCTACCTTCACGGCTCTTTGATTCGACTATCACGAAGACATGCAATTATACAGAAACGTTTGAAGTCATCTCAAGCTCCTTCATAAAAGCTGAGGGTTCGTCCATAAGAGATGTCACGGAATTACCGAGAGTTGCTAATACGGAGTACCCCGCACCTATTTTTGCATAAAATTATTAGGTGCGGGGTAACTTTTGATAAATTTTTGTCATATAAAAATGTATGACACACACTCAAAGCAACTTTGTTCTAAGTGTTTGCGACGTCATTTGTAGACAACCCCTTATAGATATAGCATGACTCTTTGATGACTTCCTGATGGGATTGTCAACAGTTGTCCCTACGTGTAGTTAGTTACCTGTTGTAATGTGCCTGTGTTTGAAGAGTGAAGTGTTGAGATCTGGAGGCGACACTTTATTACACTGAAATATTAATTTCCCGTCCGCACACAGAAGTAGGTCAGATAAACAAAGGATATCAATAAAGTTATCAGAATTCAATCAGAATTTAATCATAATCAACTTTATCCCAGTCACTCGTCTGTCACCGTATAGTTAACCTCCTTTATGTTCTGTGGGAAAAACAAAATACACTCCGCTCCCTGTTAATTCGCGGAAAATTCCGTGTGATCCACGTTGGATTCTGGCAGATTATTACATATCACGACTTTGTGCTAAAACTTATTGCTTTAAAGCTTTGTAATTTACATTACGTCGTAAATATTTTGTAATAAAAAAATTAACCCGCTATGTTTTTTAAAAATGTACAAACAGTTATGGCAAAATACGGAAAGATCACAATTTTTTTTATGCGATGATTTAAAAAAAGGTTTTTACTAAATTTTAAGGGGTTCTTCAGGGCCAGAAAATGTGGCTAGCGCAGGTAGCCCCCGTTAATTTATTTTTCAAAAACCATGTAAATGTAATATTTTGTAGTTTTTAAGAAATTATGTAGATAAAATATTTTGACTTTTCAAAAACGTGCAATTATAATTTTTGCACATTGCAAAAACATAAAAATAAAATATTTAACACTTTTTAAAAACCATGTAAATGGAAAATTTTACAGTTTTTTAAATTACGTGTAGATAAAATATTTTGACTTTTCAAAAACATGCTATTATATTTTTTTGCACATTCCCAAAAAAATGCAAACAAAATATTTAACACTTTAAAAACCATGTAAATGGAACATTTTGCAGTTTTCAAAAAGATATGTAGATAAAATATTTTGACCTTTTAAAAACATGCTATTATAATTTTTTGCACATTCCCAAAAAAATGCAAATAAAATATTTAACACTATTTAAAAAACCATTTAAATTGAATATTTTGCACTTTTCAGAATGAAGTAAAAAAAAAAACTTTTCAAATTTTCTAAGAACATGTAAATACAACATTTTCTACACTATTTAAAACCTTCAATAGAATAAAAATAGTGCGCTTTGTATATATGAAAATAAATTCCCTTCTAAAAGAATTGATTTGTCCGTCCATGGGGTTATTCTTTTACGTTGACAATAATTTGTTAAAAAATAGGTAATTTTTAAATTTATTTTTTTTCAATTAGAAAACGGATCAATACTGAAGACTCGAATATAGCGGAAGTGCTGGACTGGTACACGAGCATAAATCACATTCTTCTTGAATATCTCACTAACGAAATCAAGGAGACGGACAGCAGCAACGTTTGGCGGTAAAATATTTGAATCATGTTTAAGCATTGTTATATAGTGATGAATGTAGGTAATCTAAAGATGTAGTAATAATGTGTGACAGAAAATCAATTGCATCTTCCGCGTTGATCTCCAGAGCATTTGAATAAAACCAAATCCGAAACCGAGACCGAAATCAGTCCGAGTCCGTTAACGAATTCGATTCACGATTTTGCCCATCTGTGGAAATGAAGTTTTGTTTTGTGGCCTGGGCGCCTGGGACTTTTTTGTTTGTGGTGAGCTGAACATTGATGAAGTTGGGGATGAAAAGAAAAATGGGATTGCAAGAAAAGAATTGGATTTGTGTATTTCGATCCCATTTCTTTCCTTTCAGTATTTCAATAGCATATAATTATAGCTTCTGTTCAGAATTTCCCTCCCGGCCGACACACGACTTTCAGATTCTACTTATTTTCTACTTATTACATTTGTGGTTTTGGTTTCGGTTTCAGTTTCGGTTTCGGTTTCATTAGGTGCAATAGGAAATCCGCATCTGTGAATTATTCTGTGTGTTTTTTATATGTCTACGAGCATCTCGTCGGTGAAGTGTGAAGAAGCAAATTCGCGCATCTTTCTAAAAACATTCCTAAAAGCAAATCTGCATCTTTTTAAATTTGGCGCGGGTAAATTAGTAACTTTATGCAAACAGTGTAATTTGCAGCTAAACTATTTCAAGGTTTTGTAGTATACTTATAGGCATAGATCAATTAAAACCAGTGTGTTGCCCTATACTCATCACCTATAATAATATTTTTGTGGCATATATGATGCAGCTATATTCAAAACTTTTGGAAAGATATACGAATTTGCTTTTAGAATTTTTTTTTAGAAAGACGAGAATTTGCTTCTTCACCGACCGACAATCTGTATACGGAACCAACTGACGTCAGTATTTGTGTTGATCTAGAGGGCTATCAGATTTATCTCTCGATCGCATCTTCTTCTTTTTTTCTTTCTTTAGGAAGAGATTCGTATCTCTTAGAATCAGCGCATTCAATCAGAATCACAAAGCCTCCAGGGTACACACTCGATTTGTGAATTATATTTTAGCAATCTTTCTATTTTATTCTAAAGGCTTATCTTGATTCCTAATGCTAACTAAAAATATATCATGAATATGTTTTTTGACCAAAGAAAATTGTAGTTACCTGAAAAATAGTATTTTATGATATTTTAACAATTTAGAATATTTTGAAATTCACATTTTCCCCAATTTAGTTCTCAAAAATATACAAATTCGTAATTTTGTTTTCAAGAATAAGTTTTCTAGAAATTCTGCAAAATTCTAAAATAGAATGCATTAAATAAAGTACCTTTCTAAATATCGGATTTTGCAATTTTGAAATTCTTAAAGCACACAACATAATTTTAAAAAATTAATTCTGGTATGTAACAATTTTTGTAATGTATGTAATTTGCATTTTAATTGTTTTTTTAGATTTCTAGTGAGTTACAAGAATTTGCTCCGTTCAGTGGAGAACATAGGAATTTCAGTGGTGTACGGAATCAATTACTTTGGGCGTGGGATTCTAAGTCAGCCCAATTACATCAAATACATCAAACACGACGTCCTGGGGGCTGACTATTTAAATTCTAGTCTTGAATTTGCATCCACTGCCAAAGCATACTACGCTATGATCTCGGAACGCCTAGAAACTTACGGAGAAATTCAAAAAATGTAATTGGCTTTTTTCACTATTTTTTTTAAAAGAATAAATCACCAAGTCGGAAATACTTTACGAAAAAGCTGTTTAGCAAATTCTAGTGCGCAGTGTACTCGGTAGAATGCGGCTATTTAAGTAACGGGTATCAGTGCAGTAAAAAAAAATTCTTGAATGAAATTTCATCACGTATTTACATAGTGAAGGGCAAAGAGTTGTGGGCGGGTAATACAAATAAAATAAAAACGTGCTCAGTTAGAAATTGTATCTATCACGTGGATATAAACTGACGTCATGAGTGTAGAGTGAATTGGGAAAAAGCGGGAGGCATTAAATAAAGTTGTTGTTGTAATTGTAATAAACGACGTCTGCCTGAAATGGCTTAAGATGAGAAGAACTGAGGCGGACATTTTTTTTATTGTTGGATTTCACAGGCGACTGAAGATCCTGCTGAATGAGCGACAAACGCCGTCGATTGACGAGGCAATTCGATACTTTGACGCCATGGCGAGTTACATTGACGAGCTCCGGGAGATGCAACGGAAATTGCGGGCGAGGATCAGGCAAGTTTTTCGAAAGGGTTCAGTCATAAATTACTTTAGTTTTACACATTTCTGCATTGTACACTGTACATTATTGGGTATAGTGAGGTACAGAAATGACGTAATTTGTGGATAGCCCCTTGCATGGACTTTAGTATGTAATAACTGGAACTGGAGCAGGCGGATATTTAACCTACTACATGAATTGCATTTAAATGCGTTGTTTACATTTACCTTCAGAATGCAATACAATTTCGAACTTATTTCTTAAGACACTTTATTTCCATTTTCAATTTCAGTTCCAAGCAATTTCACAGAACTTTGCTGCTACATTCCAAATCTATGCTATCGATTTCTATTTGTCGTGAAATTTTAATAAATTTACATGTTTAAGACATTTGGAATTTTTAGATTCTATTTTGCAATGTGAGTGCAGAAAATAGTGTATTGTTCAATGTATTTGCGTGTAGGTTTTATAATACGTAGGTACATAGTGTAGAATTATACGGAGAGCCATTTTAAATTTTGCGTGAGCTAAATTACAGTTTACACTTACAGACTTTCAGAAATTGGGTTACAATACAATAATTATTGTTGATGCATTTAGTAAACTAAATTTAAAATTGCGCGGAAAAATTGACGTTTCATGAAGTAGCACATCATTTTTAAATGACTCAGCATCTACTTAGGTTTGGTAGTAGTGTGCAATACAGGCAAAGTTTTGTCTTTTTGATTTGGGAATTTTTTCGACGCAACATAATATAGCGTCTAAAACTTCTTAAACAATCGAATTGTTAATCAGCAGTTTTACCAAGTGAAAGTCTTTAATGCGAAACACGAATTTTAAAAAATTTATTTTTGTACAATTAGCAGTTTAATAAATCAGCGTCATTTGTAGTCATCAGCTTTTCACAGTACTTAAAAATGATAAACAATCAGATTTTAGTGCGGATTAGGCGGTTAGCAGTTTTAAAAAAAGCGTAAAAAAAAAGAATTGGCAGTTTTTCAAAACTAAAAACAGGAAACGTTTAAGTTGCGAAACAGTGCAAATTGCGCGATTGGCAGTTTTAGAAAAGCGCATGATTAAGATAATGCAGCTCCTTAGGAAGAGAATGAGGCAACTGGCAGTTTACAAAAGGTGCAAAATGCGCGATTTGCAGTTTTAGAAAAGCATATGAGAAAACTGCTGGTTTTTAGAGCGATAAAAGGCAATTGGCATTGGCAGTAAAATTATGAAAAAAGAAGTTGTTAAGTAAAATAGGTAAAGTTCAAAATGCGCGAACAACAGTTTAATAAACGGGAGCAAGGTAATTAGCAGTTCTGTAAATGTGCGAATTTGCTGTTTCTTCAAAGCAAAGTAGCATTTTAAAACTTTTGTAACAAGCGCATACAAATACATGCTGTAATAGTAAACAATCCATTAATTAACAGAGATGCAGTAGAAGAGCGCCTGGAAGATGCAGACACTCAAGCGGTAATTGCAATACTCGTCGTGGTTCTTGTCCTCATCGTCTCGCCAATTATAATACTCCTTGTTCACCGCGCCACCACTACAATTCAAATTTTCGCGAATAACATTGTTCGAAAAGCGGAGGAACTTAAAAGAGAAAAGCGCAAATCGGACCGCCTCCTCTTTCAAATGCTCCCGCCCTCGGTTGCCCAGGAACTCAAGTCAAAGCGACAGGTGCAGGCGCAAGTGTACGACCAAGTTACAGTGTATTTTAGCGACATTGTCGGGTTTACAGAAATTGCCGCCGAGTCGAGTCCCTTGGAAGTTGTCACCTTTTTAAATTCAATTTACAAACTTTTTGACGCGCGCATTGAGCGCTATGACGTGTACAAAGTCGAGACTATTGGGGACTCCTACATGGTCGCCTCTGGACTTCCCGTCCCAAACGGTAATTCAACCCTCACTGTTTTCATTACATTTTTTAAATTTCTGTGAATTTTTTAAAATTAGCGTCTAAATGAGCGCCAATTTTTAAATATAAAATCTTATACTATTTTTAAGGTTGTAAAATCAATTAATTCTTCTTAGTTTGTAAATTAACACAATTATTTGAGACAACACGTCAGCGCTATTTTAAATTTGAATTTCGCGCTATTTTTGTTTCGCCATTTTTGTACTATAGCGGTTGTAAACTGTCAAGTTAATGTCATATACTGTGCTTAAAAGCTAGTGGCAATATTTTTAATTCAAAAACTATTATCTGCACACTGCATTTAGGAAACAATCATATATCTGAGATTTCAACTATGGCGCTGGATCTAATGGCGGGAACTGCAATGTTTCAAATCCCGCATCGCCCGGGAGAAAAACTTCAAATCCGAATTGGAATTCACACAGGGCCGGTTGTAGCGGGAGTCGTAGGGACAAAAATGCCGCGGTATTGTTTATTTGGAGATACTGTCAATACTGCGAGTCGCATGGAAACTACTGGGGAACGTACGTTAAATCAAATTTCCAAAATTCAGTAGTCTCACACTTTTAATTTCCAAAAACTCAAAAAAAAAATTGTTTTTTTCATTTAATTGTATAGCATTAAAAGTGCACATAAGCATGGATATGAAATTAGCGCTGGATGCCATTGGCGGTTTTCGGTTGGAACACAGAGGCCTCATAGAAGTTAAAGTAAGCGTCTTATAGCGTCAGTGTTTTAAAAGTTTAAAAATGAGTTTATATTGAAATGTACATAGCTGTGTTTTATACTTTCAGGGAAAAGGTCAAATGGAGACGTACTGGCTCCTAGGAAAGGACGGTGGAATTGGCCGCTCTGTAGAATTAGAAACTCCCGGGTTTTTCTCGGCCCATCCCGCTTTTATGAATGACCTGGATGACGACACCTGACCCACGAGGAACTTAGGTTTACAATTGTCCCTAAGACACCATCCTGTCTCCTGCAAGTCCAGTCCCATTCGACCAAATCCCATTTCAATCATTCCTCCCGTCAAACGTGCCAGTAGGTAATTCACAATTCAAATTAGTTATTTCAGTCACCTATTTTTAATCTCACATTTTTTAAAATAGCACATCAAAAATACACACACACATTTTGATGTTTTTAAATATTTTCAAAAATGTTGCCATTTAATTTCTATTTACGAGTGACACGTTACACACTGAGACTCTAGTGATATTAAAACTCATTCAGATTTTTACATGTAGAAAAGCACGCACTAAAATGTTTATATGCAAAAATGTACTAATGTTTGTAACCTACTTTTTCACAATACAAATAATTAATGTACGTAACAATTGTTGTAAAAATTTATATATATCTACCATTATTAGAAAATTGAACAGAATATTTATGTGATTTAAATGAAAGAAATTCAGTTTTAATCATAGGCGAAATTAAAATGTAATGTTTAAAATAATTATGACAAAAATAAAATAATTGTGGATTGAACTCACAAGCAGGCGTGTAATTACTATCGCAGCCGGAGCCGCAGCTGCAAGTAAATAATTTTATGTATCTTCTTGAGCGTTGTTACTTATGGATGCATTTTTGAATAAATAAATAAAAAAATATTAAATGTCTTTATGTCTATTGTATCTACACAATTAGGATTTCTTGAAAAAACATGTGGTCCCTCCAGCGATATACATAAATTGAGAGTAGAGCAAAAAAATGTGATAACTATGAAAAAGCTGATTCATTTTAAAATTAGTTAATCACATTTGTAAAAGATGATTAGTAGGGCATTGAACATGTAATTAAATCAGCAACCTTCATAATGAAATGTGCACTACAGTACTAAAGCTACAACGAGAAAAAAATAAGTTAGCAGATATAGCTTCTTTTGGCATTACGCCAAAATATCTGTTGCCAAAAATTACTTACAATTAAATTCGAATTGAATCAAAAGTTTGAAAAACAATTAAAGCCCAAATTTGGTAAATTTTGGATAAAAACCTTTTTAAGAAAATTCAAAATTCAATTTTAATTTTTTTTAAAAGCTCCTTCAAATTATTAGAACAAATTTTATCGAAAAATTTCAAATTTAATTTGTTGTGAAATTTCTAATTTTTTAAAAATTGTTCTATAAATGTTTAAAAATAATTAGGATTAAATAACAATATTGAGGCCTTTTTTTCTTTTTTCTAAAATAATTTTATCGAACAAAACTTATTACGTGCACTATGTCGTTAAGCAATTCTAACAAGAGACTTTAAATGGTGCATCTAGATTTCAAAATCACTTGTTTAAAAAAAAAAAAAAAAAAATAAAAATTTTTGAATTTTTCAAAACCCAAATTCTCCAATTTTTCTGTAAGTAGTAAATGCTTGAGTTCATACATATCTCTCCTCGCAAATAAAATATTCAGTTCTAGAAGGAATAATTGAGCATTATGATTTTTTACGGCTGTTAGTTTACGCTGTATAAATCTCTATAAATCTCTGGATAACTCTGCCACTCTGGTAACAATTACATTGCTCTATCTAAGTAATGTCATGTACACTGTTTTGCACTTTAAACTTCCAACTGCCAACTTTTGACAATGACATTTAAGCTGTGTTTTATGTTTTGTTAAATAGACAGTAACATTGTGAAGATATGCGGTGAAAAGGAAATATTAAATTACCTATGCAAATAAATGTCATGAATTGCAAACTGGCAAAGAATTCGCGCCTCTTCCTGGCAAATGTATTCAGTTTCAAGTCGTGTCGCCTCAAGTCACAAATTCAGCATCGAGTTTGAGCGTGAGCTACAATGCGTCAACGTTAAGTGTAACTGCTTCAATTGACTTTGAACTTCGGGCTACGAACTAAGGTTTAAACCAGCAGATAAATAAATTTGATTCTCAGAAACTGCGACCAAAAAAAAAAAAAAAAAAGAAAATTGCTTTGTGAAAAAAAATGTGTTAATAATTTATTCGCTAATCGCATGTACAGTTGATTATATGCTTACGAACAAACAACAAATACGCTTACATCTTTTATTTAGAATTTTCGTTATAAGAATAGAAAAATGTGCCAGGAGATCATATACTTGCTTGTTTTGTAACAATAGCGCAGGGTCAAATACTGTGCTGCCAGCGCAGGCAGCATCTGCTGCATGAGTTTTAAAAAAAAAATTGTAAATTCTACATTTTGCAGTTTTCAATAAAATATTTAAAAACATATTGTGACTACTCAAAAACATGCAAATTAAAAAATTTAACACTTTTCTCAAAACATGGAAATACCACATTTTGCAATTTTCAAAAACACGTAGAAAAAAATTTTACACTTTTCGAAAACATGTAAAAAGAACATTTTGAACTTTTAAAAAACACGGAAAAAGAGAATTTTGCACTTTTTAAAAACATGTAAAAAGAACATTTCACACTTTTCAAAAACATGTAAAAAGAACGTTTTGCACTTTTTAAAAACATGTAAATACAACATTTTGCTTTACCAATGAAAACCATGAATGAAATCAAAATGGTGTTTTTTTTTTTGTATAAAAACAATTTTGTGCCTGAAAACAGTTTATATTTCCGGCCCTGTATTGGCGTTTACAGTTGCAGTTCAGTTTTATTTCTGGTTCCATGCCCACATTTTGTTTCTTCTCCGTCGTTTCATTCCTATGCTCCAATTCTTTTTTTTTATCTTTCTGTCAACAGTCAAAAATAAGAGACGCAGCAGGAAATATAAAAATATAAATAAATAAGCAATACAATGCGTCGTGTCAAACTGAGGCTAAAATTGTCAATTTCATGAATTCTTGACACGTTCTCATTGTTGTTTATATGAAAGTGAAAGGCTCAAAGCGTCAAGGCAAAACATTTCATGCAGTTGAGTTGACAACTAGTTAATTAACATTGCAATTCAAATGTGTACTGTGCTTTTATTATGAAGAACGGCATCAAATTTACACGCTTTTTACACGTATTCTATAGTTGCAAAAAGGTCCATGTGCCTGTTAACAGAAATTGAGTTAGCAATTTTTGGATTTGGATTGTTGCCAATTAAAAACTATTTGAAGCACAGCAAATCTTGGATAAATTGTAATTTTTTGTTGTTTCAAACTCAGAATATAATCTCTGTTACTTGTTGATCAACTTTCTTTGGCGTTCAAAACTTTCTATGTCCTCACATTTTTGATATCGGATTTGGTCTAATTTCTAGCACAGAAATAAATTACCTAAGGATTTTAAAAAAATATTTGAAATTTACCAAATTTTCGCATAAAAAATAGGGTAATACACATTAAAAAATATTTATTATTTATTAAAACCACTCCGCGTGTATTCACAAATTAAATAAAATTATTTTTTTTGGTTAAAATTTCAAATAAAAAGTTGCTTTCTCTACTCGTAGCGCTAGTTTAATCGTTGGCTGCAAAATTTGGGATAAAAACTGAAAACCTGAAACTGCAAAAAGTTGCAAAAAAAAAAACATACGTGTACTATACGTGAATACTTGTGCCAAACTTTAACACAGAACAAGAGAGCGGCGTTGTAGACGTGTGGTTTGTTGTCGAGTTCCAAGATTCAACTGAATCTCGTCTCACTCAATGCATCGCTTTATCCACACTTTCACTTCACTTTTTTTGTACTAGTATTTCAATAGCATAGCTTCTGTTTAGTGTTTCTCTCCTGGCCGACACGACTTTCAGATTCTACTTATTTTCTACCTATTACCTTTTGGCGGTTCGAGTCTCGGTTTTAGTTTCAGTAGCTTCAATATGAAATTTGCTATTAATTAATTTGTTAAATCTGTTGGCCTGTTCAATTCGATAAAAACCGTGTATCGTTCATGTGCACTCTCAGTTAGTAACATGTTAACACTTTGATTTTAGGATTTGGCGGGAAATTCAAAAATCTCTTGACGCTTATGCTCAGCAATATAACAAAGAGTGAATATATAGAGGGAGATAAGACATTTTTCTGCCAAAATAAAAATGAAAGCAGTATAGGTTAAGTTATGAGATATGCCATTTTGCAGTTTTACTATTATTATTTGTTAATAAAAATGAAATTAATGAAATAAAATTTGCAACTTAAAAATAAAATTCAACTTTTACTTTTTTTTTTGTATTTTCTATTTCCTTATCAATGTGTTTTTTTCTCACACTTTCCACGCCAGTTAAACAACCGTTGTCCTTAAATAAATAATAAATGTAAAGTTGGAAAGTGCATCGATGCTTGATAAATATGCGCCCTACTTTTCCTTTATGTGAACCACATGTCTCTCTATAAATCGTCTGCATAATTTATGAAAAGGGTATAACGTTCACTTGTATGCCTTTCCCTGCATGTTGACGACACTGGCGCCGACTGAAACAACACTTTGTGTGTGTTGTTTATCTTTGTGCTGTTTGTTTGTCCATTGAGCCGCCTGCCGCCGCCGGTTTCGGTGTCGGTTTCAGTCTTGAGTTCAGTGTGGCTTTAACTTTGGGGACGGGCGCCGTGGGAATAAAAGTTTTGGAGAGTGATTTGCGATTTACACTTTGAATAGTTTTACTTTTTCTGTCCATAAAGTTCAACTTTCTCTTTTGACTTTCACTTTCCGAGTTTCTATTTTCCTTGTACCTAGGTGTGTTATGTGTTGTGAGGTATGTATGGCTTGTGTGTCCCATTTTATTAAATAGCCTGGCTCGATCACCGGTACCGGTACCGGTTTCGGTACCAGTTTGGTTTTCGGTTTGGCAAAGGGTACCGGTTTTTGACTTTCGCATTATCAGTCTTCTTCTTCTTGCGAAACAGTTAACGACGCTCATACGTCTGCATATATATAGGAGCCAAAAAGTGTTAAGCTGGAAATTTCGAAAAATTCGATTTACTTTTTGAAATCGATACAGAAAGTTTAAAACTTGAACGTATAGGTAGGTGTGGTTTTACTTTTATGCTTTTAAAATGTCAACTTACTTTAAGAGATTTGGAAACCATGAAAACGAGCCAAAAAATTTAAAAGAGAAAGTGACAAACCTCAAAGTTTTAAGTCAGAAGCCGACGCGATACAAACAGAAACTAAGGTGACCAAAAATGTGACAGGGACAATTTAGTTGCTAAGGCTGAAATTTCCTTGACTTAAAATTGTAAGAAAGTAGAAGAAACTTTTTTAAAACTAAAGCGCAAAACTTTTTTTGTGCTCATATGACATTTTGCACTTTTCAAAAACATAGACTGAGAACATTTTGAATTTTTTAAAAACATGTAAACGGCTCATTTTGCACTTTTTGAAAATATTTATATCTTAACATTTTGCACTTTGTCAAAAATGTAAAATTAGCATTTTGAAATTTTCCAAAAACTCGCAATTAGAAAATTTTACTCGTTTTTTGAAAAATTGTAAATAGATCATTTAGCATTTTTTTTAAACAAAAATAGAAAACCTTTTTGCCCCTTCTAAAACGATGCAAAATCCTTAAGTTCATTTTTTTTTAAAAAACAGTCCTATAGAACATTTCGCACTTTAATAATGAATATAAAGCGAGGCATTTTTTAAAAAAACAACTTAATGAGGAATTTTTTCCTTGTCAAAAATAGGTATTTAAGAAGAACATTTTGTTTTAACACAGCTCGTATTTTAATCCTCAGCTTATACTAGATATACAAAAATCTGACATTTTGAAACTTTCTTTACGATATTATAATTATATATTATGCATTTTCCTATTGTGGATTATTGGCATATACAATCGCTACGGATTCAGTTGGTGTATAGTTTTGCATTGAAAAAAGTGCGAGATTCTTATTGCATCTACTACAAGGAACCTATGTTAACATCTTTACTACAATAGATTTATGTGCGGATAAAAACGTGTAATTACATTGCTTTTTCTAATTCATGCTCTATACACGATGTTCCGCACTTTAACCTCCCTACTGCTAAATTGGCATTGACATTGACATTGACATTTTAGCTGTGATTTGTTTTTTTCCTGAATAGGCAGTAGCATTGGCGAGAGATGCATGAGGCAAAGACGGTGGGTGGGGGACAGGAAAGATTAAATTAGTCATGCAAATAAATGTCATGAGTTGCGAAAGAGCAAACGATCCGCGCCATTTCTTCCCAAATTTATATTCAATTTTTCCGTCTCGTCTTACGTCACAAGTTCAGCAGAGCGTGAGCTACACTACACGTGTACATACTGGTACTAGTGCTTTAACATTATACATATTTGGAACACCAAGGCACCGAACTACGGTTAAAACCATCGGTGAGTGAAGATAGGAGATTTTGATTCTTAGAAATTACGACATATTACACGTTGTACATCATATACTATAATATGACGTCATGAGTGCACTCTGTACGCGAGATTTATTTAGGATGTATTTGCGGTTAAAGTATTTTGTAATCTATGTTTAATTTATTAACATTGTGTCTATACTCACACAAAACCTAATTGCCAAATATTTAGTACCACTTAAATATTAAAACAAACATTGCTTGTTGATTTAAAAACTTTATAAAAGTATTTTTTTTAGCCTTTTTTCAAATAACAAGTTGCTTCCCTTAATAGTAGCGCGAGTTAAATTAAATTGGTGTGTGTGTGTACAATTTGGTGTATGTACAAACTAAAAACCTGAAACTGTATCAAGTTGTACAAAAGAAAATACGTGTACTATACTTGAATACTTGTGCTACACCATAACGCTGAAGACGAGAGCGGCGTTGTAGACGTAGTTTGTGGTTGAATTTTAAGACTCAACTAAATCTCGTCATATATTCAGCGCATCCCTTTTTCCGCACTTTCACCTCACACTGTCAATTTTTCTGCATTGTTTGTCTTTTGCTTTTCTCCTGTACACTTTTGTTTATATGCGCAAACCCTAAACTGGCAATTATAATTACTCTCTCAAAACAAAACCAGCTAAAAAATAGTATAAGGTTGGTTACCATGGTATAAAATATTGGAAATGTTGCCACTGTTAGAGTTTCTTCACACTTGACCGACAATTTGCATGTGTTACGAGCCCACTTCATTATTTGTGTTGATCCAAAGCTTTCAGATTTGTCTCTCGCATCTCCTTTTTGTATTTTATTAAGAAGAGATGAATCTCTCAGATTCACCAATCAAACAGAATCACCATAAGCCTTCAGGGTTTACATTATATTTCTAAACTATATTTTAGCATGGTTTTGTTATATACTAAAAGCTTATCTTGACACTAAAAATAAAATCTTTAATTTTTTGTTTTGACTAAGGAAAATTGTATCTCAAAAATAGTATCTTATGATTTTATTTAAACATTTTTAAATTATTTTAAAATTCAAATTTATCTAATTTGGGTCTCCAAATTATTCACGCATTCGTAATAATTTTGTTTTTTTTTAAACTTGCTTTTTTAGAAATAATGCAAAATTTTAAAATAGAATGCACTAAAGCTGTACTTAGATGTCAGATTTTGCAACCTAAATTTCAACATAGAAAACATAAGTAACTATAAGTGTCTCACAAGCTGCAATTAAAAGTCAAAGTTACACTCCTACATTATTATAATGTGTTCACAATACAAAACAGTTTTAAGGGGATTTTAATGACGACGCTTAAGAGCATTTAGCAAACAGAAAATAAAACAGTTTGAATCAAGGCACACCAGGACATATGTACATACACTAATAAAAGCGCTTTGTTGAGTCGAAAATGCGGCAGGTTAAAAAAAACTAAAACTATTTAAAAGCCAAAAAAAAAGGATATCGGTGGAAAACTAAAACCGAAACCGAAAAAGGTTGCACGTCGGCCAAAAAACCACACGCAAACATTTTATACCCACAACAAACCTACATTTGAATCTACAACTGTTTAATTACAGAGCCCGCAGTCTAAAAACGAAACCGGGTAGCAAAGCCACGTACGCAACCTCAAATATTTAAACAAATTCCACTAAACTTCCACTTAACTTCACCCGTCCTGAAAGTTACTAAAAGCATGCGAGCAGATCTACACTCCAATAAATTTCAGCTCCTTGCTTAAGGGATCGTTCATAAATAATGTTACGGGAACGTCTCATGGAATGGTCAATGCTTAGATATTGACGCCATCCAATGTTATTAAAGTCATTAACGTAATGATTATAGGCTATTAAGAAGGAGGAATAGGGTCCTAAAAATGTGAGTTTTTACTGACGTCATTTATGGACGGCCTCTGAATGACAACTTCCTTGGAAAGATACAGGGAATACACTCATAGTTAAGAACTGTTTTACGGTGTGTGTGTGTGCTATATAGAATTGGCGGGAATTTCGCAAAATTAAAATAGCACATTTGAAAATGCTATTAAGTGAATTGTAGGTATTTTTATTAAAGTGCGCGGACGTAAAAGAAATCATTATGGGTGTATGAAAATTTATCTTTTTTATCTTTATCTTCACGTTTTTACACAGTAAAGATTTGTAAGCGTGTGATAAAAATAAATAAAAAAACGTGCTCAGTTAGAAACTGTATAGATCACGTGCACGTGCGTGTCTGTAAATTGTGTGCAAAGTAAATATTTTCTAGTTTTAGCTTCAAACAAAATGCACCACATATCTACAGAATAAATTAAAATAACTTTTTCAAGAGTGCATGTTTATAAAATATTTTGCACTTTTTAAAAATATGTAAATAGGAAATTTTACACTATTAAAAATCATTTAAATATAACATTTTGAAAATTTTCAAAACATGTGAATAGAATATTTTTCTATTCAAAAAAATACTTAAATACTACATTTTGACATTTTTTAAAACATGTTTAACAAACATTTAAAATTAAAATGAAATTAAAATCATTTGAAAAAAAATAAAATTTTTTGAAATTCTTTTAATTTTTTAAAGTTTGCCCAGTTTTTTTTCTGTGGTGATCCAATTTTAATGTTTCTAGTCTGCATTGTTTCACGCCTAAATTTTCAATGAAAGTTGTTAAAAAATAATTTTAGGATTAACTAAAAAATATAAAGCTGTTATTTCTGTTAGTTAGGCCATTTTGTAACTTATATGCGTAACCGATTTTAATGAATGAGACGTCAAACGAATCTCTCAGAAATTCTAATTATTTTAAAATGTTGCTTGTTAAATATGAATAATAACCTTGGCTATTATAGCCTGCTATAATTAATCCCCCCAAATTAAATGGTCAACCCTGTATGTATTTATGTATGTCCTAAGGTATCGCAGGTTTACTGCAGCAATTGAGTCGCGTGCTGAATAGGTGGGGGATTTATCGTTTCTGGGTCAAGTTGTTGTGTCGTAGACAGACGTCTCACGGAAGGGTGACAATGCTGGATGTGGGGTTCTTATTGAGAACAGTAGACTGGGGGTAATATTCTTTTCTTAATATTCGTTACACGTAGAATTACAATGGCTTCTAAAAGGGAGGGGGGGGAGGGTCGTTGGTCATTACCTATTGCCTTGAGTGTCCGCTTCAAATTTTCTGCCCGTATCTAGTGCTTTTTTTTTTAATAATTTAATTGTAAAAAATATTGTTATTGTGCATGGTATAAAAACATTGGATGTAATTAAGTTTTTTTTCTCGTAAATTATAGGTATTAAGTAATAAAGTATCGTGTTATATGCAGAAAACACTATATTTGCATTGATAGTTGTATACTAAAGATGGAATTGAAAATTCAGTTTGCAATGTGAAATGGGAATTTTTATTAAGAGCTCGTTAAAAAACATGGAATACAATGATATACACTGCAAAGAAAGTCAATGCCCTTATTTCTTTTTAACCTTATGCCTTATACTGCGACCGCCTTTCAATTTTCTAAGTTGGATTCCTCCAAAACCCAAACCATTTGCTTTTTCGTTTTTTTTTGTCCGCTTTCTCAGCAGATGTCTGTTGGTATAAACATTGACTTGCGACTTTTACTGTTTTTTCTGACTTCCTCTTTTGCATTTCCCAACTTTTGCCTTTTGTAATTACCTTCAAACTTTACAACTACTTTTGTTTGGTTTTGTCTAGATACTAGATACCGGTACCAGTACCGGTATCATTTTTTTTTCGAAATTTTCTTTTTATTGCCTAATAAAAGAATAAAATAGCAATAAATTACCTACGTCTGGAAGTTTATAGAATATAAAAATTATTTGAAAAAAAACTAATAATTTTAGGTGAAAAAACAAATTGAAATTTGCAAGGATTGTTCAAAATTTGCAAAAGCCACATTCGGTCCAATTATCACATATATAGTTACACTAGTGGCATGCGTATAAAATCACCTAATATGAAAACCTTGTAGTTTGACCTAAATTAACTATGTGACTGTGTGTACACAATATTTTGTTAGATTTACGAGTGTCTATTTTTACAGACGCCTACATAATTGTCAAACATATCACCTAAAAATTAAAAAACAATATTGCACGTTTATTCAAACATTTTGTTACATGTTATTAAGCTTGAATTTCAAATAAAAAGTTGCTTTCTTATATTCCTTACTCTTTTAGCGCGAGTTAAATCGTTGGTTGGAAAATTTGGTATAACAACTAAAAACAAAACCTGAAGCTGTTAAAAGTTGTTAAAATAAGAATACGTAATTACACTAAAAGTGATTCCTCGTGCCAAACCATATAACACGAATGGAGAGATGAGCGTGGTTGTAAACGTGTGGTTTGCGGTCGAATTTTTCGACTCACCTGAATCTTCTTCCACTCAACGCATTGCTTTTTCCGCCTTCTTTCACCTCCCTTTCCGTTTTTCTGCATTGCTTGACTTCTGCCTTTCTCCTCTACACTAGTTAGAGCACAATTCTTGAACTTGTAACTGGATACTCTCCCAAAATAAAAAAAAATCTCATTATTTTATTAAGTGACCCAATACATAAAATACTCACTCAGAGTTATATGCTACTGTTAGACTAGATCAGGTGCAAAGAATAATTAATATTGGTTTCAGGCAGCAATTTGTTTCCATACAAAAACCACCATTTTGACTTTATTATTATTTGTTTTCTTTGGTAAAGCAAAATGTTGTATGTATTTGCATATTTTAGAAAAATTAAAAATGTTTTTTCTACTTAATTGAGAAAAGTGCTCAATGTTCTATTTACATGTTTTGAGAAATGTGGAAAATTTTTTGTTTCAATGTTTTTGAAATGTACAAAAAAAAAATGTATTTGCATGTTTTTAAAATGTAAAAATATCATTTTTACATACTTTTGAAAACTCGTAAAATGTTTCATTTTTACATATTGTATGAAAATTCAAGCAGCGGGAGCTGTCTGCGTTTTTTCGCATCATCCAACCCTGTAGACAATCTAAGAATGAAGTAATTAGTAATGTGTAGAAGACAATCAATTGCATCTTCCGAGTTGATCTCCAGAGCATTTGAATAAAACCAAAACCGAAACCTGTCCGAGTCAGTTTACGAATTTGATTCACGATTCAGTCCGTCTGTACAAATAATCAGCCCACGTCATTATTTGTCGTAATCCGGGGCTATCAGATTTATCTCTCGCATCTTTTTTTTTTCTGTCTTTCTTCTATAGCTGAATCTCTTACGATTAGACTCAACATTTAATCAGAATCACAAAGCCATTAGGGTCCACACTCCATTTTTAAATCATATTTTTGCATTTTTTTATTTTATTCTTAAGGCTTATTATCTTGATACTAAAAATAAAATCTTTAATATTTTTTTTTAATTAAGAGAAGTTGTACTTAGCAAATAGTATTTTTTGAAATGGTAAATATTCAAAATATTTTGAAACACAAATTTAGCAATTTTGCCCTAACAAAATGTGCATTAGAATGATTATGCTTTTAAAATATGATTTTTCAAAATATTGCAAACTTCCAAAATTGAGTGTTCTAAAAACCAGTAATTAAATATATGATTCTGCGAACTAAATTGAAAAATAAAAATGCATGTATGAGTTTCCCACTAGACTAGATGCAAGTAAATGGAAAAGTCAAAGTTCAACGCTAATAATGTTAAGCGGCAATCTTTGAAAATGGCCGCTCCTATCTCCGCCATGTTAAGAAAGCTCCTTATGGAGGGAGCTAAAGCACCTCACCTCCCCTTGAAACCGCCCTTGAAAATAATGAGAGTATAGAAATGAAATGGCGACCCTTCATTTTTTTTAGCTTTAAATATGAAAATTTCGCTGACTTGTAAATTGCTAGTAATTAAAATAATTTAGAATTTTACTCCAGCCCACCTATGACATGATACTAAGAACGAATTTAAAAATTGAGCTCAAGAATGCTAACGTTCTTAAAATCAAAACATTTTATTTAATAAGAATTACCACAGATTCAATTGAGCTGTTTTCATTGACCAGTGTTACAAGGGAATGACGCGACATGCAACACCCAGATTTCACAGAGACCCATTTTAAAAAATTAGGCTACTTTTAGATAGCACAGATCCAAAGTAACTAGAATACATTCTGCGTTGTTTGGTCACAGCGGCCCGCTAAAGTTTAAAAAAATTCAAATTTTAAAACTTTTCAGGGACAAACGACCGCATCAATATGACCGCGGTACAACACACCGCCACTAAAACACCGTTAGGTAAAAAGACCGTCCACCCAAAAGAACGCAAACGTAATGACCGCTTGGCTAAAGCACCGCTAGGTAATTTGACCGCGCCAAAATGACCGTTTGCTCAAAACACCGCTTGGAAATTTGACCGCGCCAAAATTACTGTTTGCTCAAAACACCGCTAGGAAATTTAAACGCGTCAAAATGACCGTTTGCTCAAAACACTGCTAGGAAATATGACCGCGCCAAAATTACCGTTTGCTTAAAATACCGCTAGGAAATTTGACCGCGCCAAAATTACCGTTTGCTCAAAACACCGCTAGGAAATTTGACCGCGTCAAAATAACCGTTTGGCCAAAACACCGCTAGGAAATTTGACCGCGTCAAAATAACAGTTTGGCCAAAACACCGCTAGAAAATTTGACCGCGCTAAAATAACTGTTTGCTCAAAACACCGCTAGGAAATTTAAACGCGTCAAAATGACCGTTTGCTCAAAACACTGCTAGGAAATTTGTCCGCGCCAAAATTACCGTTTGCTCAAAACACCGCTAGGAAATTTGACCGCGTCAAAATGACCGTTTGGCCAAAACACCGCTAGGAAATTTGACCGCGTCAAAATAACCGTTTGGCCAAAACACCGCTAGGAAATTTGACCGCGTCAAAATAACAGTTTGGCCAGAACACCGCTAGGAAATTTGACCGCGCTAAAATTACTGTTTGCTCAAAACACCGCTAGGAAATTTAAACGCGTCAAAATGACCGTTTGCTCAAAACACTGCTAGGAAATTTGACCGCGCCAAAATTACCGTTTGCTCAAAACACCGCTAGGAAATTTGACCGCGCCAAAATTACTGTTTGCTCAAAACACCGCTAGGAAATTTGACCGCGTCAAAATGACCGTTTGGCCAAAACACCGCTAGGAAATTTGACCAGGTCAAAATGACCGTTTGGCCAAAACACCGCTAGGAAATTTGACCGCGCCAAAATTTCCGTTTGGCCAAAACACCGCTAGGAAATTTGACTGCCTCAAAATGACCGTTTGGCCAAAACACCGCTAGGAAATTTGACCGCGTCAAAATGACCGTTTGGCTAAAACACCGCTAGGAAATTTGAGCGCGCCAAAATTACTGTTTGCTCAAAACACTGCTAGGAAATTTGACCGCGTCAAAATGACCGTTTGGCCAAAACACTGCTAGGAAATTTGACCGCGTCAAAATGACTGTTTGGCCAAAACACCGTTTTTATATAAACGTGCACAGAACAACCAGCAGAAAAAATTTACTAAGGAATAACAAAATAAATTAAACCGTTAGCAAGCGAAATAGGTATAATTATTTAATAAAAATAAGTTAGATTAAGAGATTTTGAGCAATATATTTATTTATTATCATTTATGCATCATGCATACATAACGGGTATATTTACTTGATATTTATAAGATTTAAATTAGGAATAATACACTAACGAGAAAATGTTCACAACCGGGCCACGCTCAATCACCCAAGTCACTTTTTCTGTAAAAAGCATGTCAAAAATGTGGGGTAGCGTCAATCATATTTTAGAATGGGCCTATTGATTTGGCACACGAATTTTAAATAATTGACGCTACCCTTTTTATATGCCTTTTTCAGAAAAAAAGCTTAGGTGGTTTGGCTTTGCCCGGTTGTAAACATTTTCTCGTAAGTTTATTATTCCTAATTTAAATTTTATAAATATTAAATAAATGTAACACTAGGTTATGTGTGATGCATATTTTTAAAAATTGTAGTTTTATTATAATAAATAAATATGTTGCTCAAAATCTCTTAATCTAACTTATTTTCATTGAATAATTATAATTACCTATTTTGCTTGCTAGCGGTTTAATTTATTTTGTTGTTAGTAATCAAAATGGGCTAGTCCAGAACAGTAAAACCTGGTCTAGTGTGGTCTGGTGTGGTCTGGTCTGATCCGTGGATTTTGGGACCAGACCAGACGTTTTTGGACCAGACCAGACCAGACTTGATTTTACTGGTCCGACCATTTGCAGAATTTCTAAGGAAATTCGGGGGGATACTTTTGTTACCTGCCCTTTTTGTTGAATTAACTATGTCAATCTATATTTATATATTACATTTAAAATCAATTTTTTTGATTGAAGGATATTTATTTTTTGAAAAATTCAGTGCAAAATTTCAGGCAAAATTGCTTAGAAATTTTTGTTTCTAGATTTACTGGTCCGAAGTGGTCTTGTCTGGTCTGGTCTGGTCCGGTAATTTCGGACCAGACCAGACCAGACCAGACCATTTCAATTCCCATTTGTTATTCCTTGGTAAATCTTTTCGGCTGGTCATTCTGTGCACGTTTATATAAAAACAGTGTTTTGGCCAAACGGTCATTTCGACGCGGTCAAATTTCCTAGCGGTGTTTTGGGCAAACGGTCATTTTGGCGCAGTCAAATTACCTAGCGGTGTTTTAGCCAAGCGGTCATTACGTTTGCGGTATTTTGGGTGGATGGTCTTTTTACCTAACGGTGTTTTGGTGGCAGTGTTTTGTACTGCGGTCATATTGGGGCGGTGTTTTGTCCCATTACCACTTGTACAGCTTTGATCCGATTTTGATGAAATTTGATTTTTTGTGATCCTTAGCCTTTATTCTATTAGAACATTTCAAGATTTTAAAAAATTAAAAAATTTACATTTTTTTGAAAAAAAATACACAAAAAAAATGAATATTTTTGAGGCCCAATTTTAAAACTTTTTTTCAAAAAAATGCAAATTTTCAAATTTTTTAGAAGCAGGCAATTTTTAAAAAACTGAAATTTTTAGAAAAGCGCATAGTGAGGAGTTAGCAGTTTTTTAAATTTAAAAAAGGAAACTATAGAAATATTTCAAAAAAATAAAAACTGCGCAATATGCAGTTTTATAAAAAGCGCAAAATAAAATAAGAGTGTGTTAGCTTCACAGAATTCAGTAATTATTAGCAGCTTGCAACTACAACAAAAGTTGTGGTGAATACGAGAATAGAAGTTTTAAATATATTTTAGTTTTGCAGAGTTTATAGTTTGTGCTAAATAATGTACTCGTTAACTTTCAATGGAAACTTGCGAGTACATACATAACGTACATAATTAAATGTGCACTTTTAGAAGTTGAAAAAAATGAAATATGTGCATTGACTATTGACTTTGACATTTTCGTTTAAGTTGAGGTATATGCAAATAAATTAGAAGAATGAACCGTGGCGAATATATTACAAAACAACAGGAGCTCAAGTTCAAGGTTAAGTTCACGTTGGTACGTACTTAATATTAATCCTTTGAGAATAAATTATGCAAATTACGCTAGACAAAATTTTCTATGAATATTGATGATGCGGACGCTGACTCTTTGATTAAACTATTGCATAGGTATTAAATTACAGAGACGCGTTTGAAGTCGCTCATCTCAAACCACTGGATAAAAGCAGACTCCATCAATGTTCTTACATCTCCAGCTCTACGGTATCTGATTTGATTTCACAGATAAGTGAATTTGATTCTTAGAAACTGCGACTAGATAAACTATTTATAATCATAATTATTATATGACGCTTTTATTTACGTTCACAACTTTTGCAGGTTAACAAAGTGAAAGTCGGGAAACATAAAAGGCTAATGCTTGCATGTACTTTTTATTTTCAAAATTGAGTTTTTTAAAGAAAAAAAAAATGTGTCAACGGCAAAGAGAATAGCAAAATATGACAGCAGGACAATTTTAGACTGTCCAAAGTCTGTTAGCATTGAAATTGTCAAAAAATCAGTGTTCAAGGGGCAGACAAGCGACACTTTGACATGAGAGAAGCTGAAAGCCGTGTGTATCCTGGCTTGGTTTTGGAAATCGACTGAATCTTGTAGCAGTTAACGCAACGCCTTCATGCACATTCTTTCCACTTTCACCACACTCTTATCTTTCTGCATCGTGCACGCGAATTTTAAAGAAGAAAATTTCAAACAAGAGACGAGATTTTTCATAAAGTCACTTGTGCACCGTCTCCTATGCCTTTATTTTCACATCTTTACACTCAAAATGTCTTTCTTCTAGACCTAAATGTGTGACATGAGTGAATGAAAAATTTCCGGTAGAATTTACGATTGAATTTAAATGTAATTGCGACATTGTTTGTACAGGAAATAGTAAAAGAAAGTGATATGGAATAATAACACGGCACTGAATTAAATTACAATTATTGAAGCAATGTTCCTTTATGTGTCTCTTTCAGACAGCGCTTTATGTGTGCTACAATTTTAACAGAAACTTGAATTCACTTGTGGGAAAGCAAAATAATTAGGGCGAACCAAAATCAACAGGACAAACTATACATTTTTAAATGTTGCAATAAATTACCAACTTTTAATTACTGACATGGGAACCTACATTGCTTGAACACATAGATTTAAATGAATTCTATCATAACGTGTTCTACTAAGACTATAGTAACTACTGCTAGTATAGTCGTTCGGTTGCAAAATCGCTTATCTCAATTATATTCGAATTTGAATTTTCAAAATTTTCTTGAAATACAAAATTAAGAACTTGCCGGAAATAGTACACATCGGAGGGTTGGATTTGACCAGTGGTACTAGGAGGTATAGCTTGAACTTTACATTTATCTTCAATGCATTCAAATACAGTTTTAGTTTCGTCATGTTTGAACTCTTGGTCGGACACTAATTCAATTTCAGAAGAATCAAAGATAAGCGTCACGTCTTGATGAAAGTCTGAATTAAAGCAATATACTTCAGCATATTCAAGAATAACTTTAATAGCAAGTTTTTCGGATGCAGATATCTTATCATCGCTAGGTGATCCAAACTAATCAATGGCTTGCTTAGCAAGTTCCTTGCAAATCTTACTCAGGTTCATTTCTAAAGTGAATAAATTATTTGTTTTAGGATTTGTAAAAATACAAAATATAATGTTGCAGTTTCAGATTTTAGATTTAGTGGTTAAGATTATCGCGTTTATTTATATGTGATAATAATTAGCAATTTAATACGACTTTGTGTTAAAAATGGATTTCAAAAATTATTAAGGATAATTTAAAAAGGAATATATACATAATAATTATATTTACCTACATTTTGTCTAATCAAAAAGTCTGGAACAAATAAAATATTGTAAATACTCAAATTAAAATCAATGCAGTATTTCATAATGTTAAGCTATTGCTGTTACACTTAAATATACGTGTCTATTACCCACATACAAATAAGTTGTAATTTATTGCTGTACTAACAATTTTGTGACTTACAAATCCTCAAAAAATACTAAAATAAAAACTTCACTTTTTTATTATGAACAGTTATAGCTTTAAAATAGGTAGAAAAAAATAATAATTCAATTGGTCAATAGTTTTGATTTACTAACAAGTTAATGTTGCTGCAAACCAAAAGTAACAGCAAGGCAAGAGTCGTTATCAATTAGGGGACAGACACGCATGGCGTCACCAAAAATTACAAAGTTTTTATACCCACCTATCTAACTTGTCACCCTTTAAAACAGTGAAACAATGGCTATCATTAACATGGGATGTCACGTTACCCACCATCAACGGCAATGACGTCATTTGTGTATGACCTGGTATAAAAGCGTTTTTGCCTAAAAAGTAAAAAAAAGTATAGAACAGCAGCTGCAGGAAACTGGACTTTCGAATTACGGGCTAACAAGCTGATATCATTATATTAGTAATAACTGAGTAAAGCATCACCATGTGCCATTGAGTACCTCCTGTCACTGCAGCCTAAGCGTTTTAAGGGAGTGAAATCCTAAAAAGGATGCAATTATTAGCAAAAATAATATATATTTTGCATTTTCAGTAAATTATATTTTTCTCGTTTTCACAAAAGAAAGTAAGGGGGCCCTGTCTTCAGTAAAATTTTCGATTGTTTTTCCTATTTAATTTTCTTAATTTTTTATTTCAAGAAAATTTTGAAAATTCAAATTCGAATAAAATTGAGATAAGCGATTTTGCAACCGAACGACTATACTTGCAGTAGTTACTAGTCTTAGTAGAACACGTTATGATAGAATTCATTTGAATCCATGTGTTCAAGCAAGGTAGGTTCCCATGTGAGCCCAAATTCTAAATTTCTGACTCTGTAACATAACTATCACAGACATTTTAAATTACACTAAAGTGTTTGAAGTCAATCCAAACCACTGCATGAAAGCAGAGGGGTCGTTCATAAAGGATTTTATGGAAGTAACAAGAAGCAACAATTTTGTGTACCCCGCACCTAATATTTTCATGAAAATTTAATTTTTCTGTGCGGGGCAATGTATAAAAACTTGCATTTTATATTTTGTCACATTTGTTTTGAAATCCTTTCTCAACTCTCAAGTTTTCTGAATTCTCGTCTTTTCGTTTTAACCTAACTTCCTTAGTTTTAACGTCGATGTCATGGATCGTCCACAAATACCGTCCGTAGTACAGTCAAATAGGCTATTTGGCTACTAAGGACATATTGTGTTAAAGAAATACATTAACAGAATGGTATGGTTGAGCTGATGGCGTGGGAGTCATATAGCTATAAAATTTTGGAATTTATTGAGGACGTCATTTGTGGACGATCCTCAATAGGAAATCTACATCCGTGAATTATGTGTGTTTTGTATCTCTGCTCGTATCCGTTTCTTTTCATCTCCAGCACTTAATGTCAACATTAAATCAATAATGTTTTTATATAATGCAATTCATTGTGATTAGAACAGCTTAATTAAATTGCAAGATTATAAATCATCATATTTGACACGTCATGCTTGTAATAATTATTATGACAATGTAAAACAGTACAAAATAGTCAATAGAATTAAATTTAAAATGGGTCTTCCGCCTTTTCAAAATGGAGCTTAATTAGGTCTCTGAAATGATCACAGTATCTCATGAAAATTGTGCTACTAACAATATGTAAGTATGATATGCATACTAATTATGTTTTGACAATTTAACACCTATAAAAACTTCCCATTAAGTAATTATGGCATTGATTGTACGATTTTCAATCAAAATTAAACAAGGAAGTAGGTTGTATGTTTTGCATTGGCATTATCTCTAATCTCTTGCACTGCTTACATTCTATTTATTGTAATTATGACTTAATTAGTATTTTCTTTGAACTATAAGAATCCAACTCATTGTAAAAAAATAGATTAGTCAACAATTAACAAACATGTAAGCAATACTTTGAATTTATTTGGCACTATGAGCAGTGCCACGTCATTTTATTAATTCGGATCGATGATATAAATACGGAACATGTGGACTTAGAATTCATTCAGTTGTAATCTGAGTTGGGAACTTACGTCAACGCTAAAATGAAGATATTTTTTGTAACCTTCTTTGCGCTCATTTCTCTTCTGGGTCTTTTTCAGTTCCGGGTAAATCACAGAATAATATTCATTCACTTGTTTTTTCGAATATTTTACTTTTTATATGTCGTCAAAAATTTGGTGCTGAGGTGCACACTAATAATTTGTAATTTTATTACTAATTTTATTTTGTTGCTTTTGTATTTTAGGAAGTAAGTTCAACTTCTGAGCCAATGTGCACCGAGACGTGTATCCCCGATATCCCATGCAACCCATGTAAAAAGCCATGGTTAGACCAAAAGAAAGGGAAATAAAAAAGGGGGAAAGCAGGACTGAATGATGTAGAGCTGCTAAAGGAATTGCTTGCGTAACAAACTTGTGCGACCACAATGGAAAAAGGACATAACATATCTAGAATAGGCTATAAAAATTTTCCAATTTAAAAATTAAAAATTAAAAATTGTTTTTTTTTTACCCATTGATTAAATACTTTAACAAATGTTTTAAGGCATAAAAATGTAACTATTTACAAAAAAAATTCCTAATTTACAAAATTTTAAATTCTGCAACTAACTACTAAAATATTATGATAATAATTGCTGTGATTAAATTCAATTCTTAAAAATTACCTTGGGGCTCTGTTATAATTCTAACAACTACCAACAAAAACAAATTCTGTCTTTATTTTTGTAGACCAATTAGAATATATTATGTACATTCGAATAGCGCACAAACCACATAATATTTAGTTGCACATCTTCTTCCTATAATGATTATTCACTGCACTTGTACTTGGCTCCGTTTAGGCAGGTGGTCGAAATATTATATAGCGCTCCAGTTGGAAGGTTGGGACAGAATAGGGAACCGGATTGGTATACAATTTCATGAACCGTTCCGGTTTTTACTTTATGAACGTGAATGGTAAGTATTTGTAGACGGTACGTATTATTTATTGTAGGGACTATTTAACTGAATGGATATAAATAAAACTTAGGGAAGGAAGGGGAGGGGTGGGGGGGGGGCTGAATGGAATTGGTATCCGAAAAGCCTTACAGGTGTTGCGAAAATAAGTAATTAAACTGAGTCAATACATTAAAAACGGATCTATGGGGCAAATACAAACGATACATTTCAAAAAGAATCATCAAAAGTAAGAACTCTGATATCCGAATCAGGGAATGATGCAGCATTTTGATACTGACAGCAGCGTCTGTATCGAGAGCCTATAAATGAATGATTTTAATTGAATTAAATTTGTGAATTGTTTGATTTTGAGCTTACTTCGACTCTTTGATTGAACTATCACAGAGATATTAAATTACACAGAAGTGTTTGAAGTCATCCTTAATTACTAAATAAAGGCAAAGGGGTCATCCATAAGAGATGCCATGGAAGTATCAAGAAAAACCAACTTCTCGTACCCCGCACCTAAAATTTTAGGTGCGGGGTACGAACAGTGCATTAAAATCATTGTTTTACATTCGAGAACGGCAAGCTAAGGCCTCACAACCCTTGTAGTGCAAAGTTCTCACCGTTCACCTTAAAAAACCCCTTTGTTCTCTGTTAAATGTCTAACAGTGATTAAAATATCACCGGCTTACGAATTCTATTCACAATTTTTTTGCTTTTTTTAAATCTTTTACTTTGTCTAAGAAAATCGATTTTTGCTTTTTGTGGCTGTGGACTTTTTCTGTAGGCTGATTATTATTGAAAATTCGGATCAAAAAAAAAATATTCTTAAATAAAACAACTTGAATTTATATTTATAATCCATTTTACCCCGTCCTCAACGCCTTCCTTTAGGCCAAGACTTTCAAAATCTTCCTCTTTTTCCTTTACCGTATCTTCCTTAGTTTTAGCTAAAGTGTCAGGAATCGTCTACAAATAACGTCTTCGGTGGTGTCAATGGGGTGACATAACTACTGCGACAGCATCCTTTGTTGAAAATTGCCATTTACGCAAATTTTAAATTGTAGAATGAAAGCTTGTTCGTGTGTGTACGTTGCGTGAACAGCCAAGGTCATGTATCACGTAAAGTGTTGTGTAAACATTAGTTTCGGAAGTTGATTTATCTTGAGGTTTCTCCTTCACTTTCGTTTCCTATCATTTTCATGTAATATGTAACTCATGGTGACTAAATTTCCTAATTATTTTTGCACAGTGTGTACCAAGAAGTCAAGGTTTTGCGCGTGCATGTTGATTTGCAGCTTCATCGTCAACATATCTTACATAAAAAAATATTTTGAATTTTTACTGTTTAGCAATTTTTTCCATTTTATGCGCTTATGAGCTTCTTGCATCCAATTTATATTACTGAAACACTGCGAAAAGAAGCCTTGTTAACATTACCTTCATGTCAACGGAACGATGACAGATTTAATTGACACTCTGCAGGTGACACATACCTACAAAATAGCACATCCCTGCTTGTGTACAGAAATTGAGTCAACACTTTTTGAAGTTTGAATGGTACGAATTGAAAACTTTTAAAGCACAAAAAATATGTAATGAGGCCTAAAAAATCTGACCCTTGACCTTTGCCTATTGCGCCTATTAAACTTTGTTAAGTTGTAATTTGTTGTTGTGCCATATATTTCAAATGACATTTTTCGCCCTTTCTGCAACTTTGTTTAAATGAAGCTTACAAATTTCTTTCGTTTGACACTTTTGAAGTCAGTTTCAGTCTACTTTCGCACATAAAAAAAACCTACACGTTACAATTTTGTCAATTTTTAATTTTTTAAGCTATGCAAAATTGTGTGATACTTAAAAGAGGCATAAGATTAAATTAATTATGCATTTTTGAAAAATAAATGTATTACTGCTTCAACTTCCGCCTTCAGCTTTATTTATTTAGCGGAAACCTTCCAGAAAGTTATTATTTTTTGTCATACTTATATTTATTTTCACAGTCCTATTTTCAGACTAACTTTGAACTTAAATGTTTTTTTTTTGGTAATACTAACAGTACAATTTTTGCAGTTGATCAGTCCAACAAACTCAACAGGTGAAAATTATTTTAGTTAGATTTTAAAAATTAGTGATTTCAATCTTCGACGGATCTTGCTTCATCATCATCATCATCTTCTTCATCCACGTAAGTTTCCACATCCGAATCTGACCTATCCTCGTCCTCATCCTCTGTACCTGTACCTGTGTCTGTGTCTGGTTCCTTAAACGCAGAGTTTTTGCCACGAGTCAACTCCGTGAAACTGAGACTGGAACCAAATCCTCCGCTATCCATGAAATCGTTGACTTTGGTTCTTGATGCTCTGGCAGCCAAACTGACTTTCTCCTGTGCCCGAGCCGCCAGAAGACGCATCTTGGCTGCAGTCCAAAAATAGAACGGGGCACATCTCTTCACTTGTCTCTCAGTCGTCTATGTATAAAGAAAAACGTAAAAAATTTTCAAAAAATACTACAAACTCTATCGCAAAATTAACTTTAGTTAAAAAAAATTGTCCCTAAGTTAGTTTTATGATTAATTAGTATGTTAAAGATATGGCTTCTCAGGACCTTTTCATCCCTGGACGGCAATGAGAGAAGGTATTCAATAGCTTTGGGGTTGGCGGGATCAGCCATTGTGAGGACTGTAAGACAACCGTCCAAAGCCCCAAGAACGATACATTTCCCATCTGTTGTCGTGTCTATCGCAGCGAGTTCAGCGGGTACACAGTAATTAGCTATCTGTTCTCCATCACTTGTTCTACATAGGACAGATATGAATATTTGCATTAAAAATAAATACTGCTATCTACTCAATTAACTTATTATATGTGGGTTAATGTAAATGTTTAGGTCGTAATTTTAAAAATTTAGAGAATGAAAGGGAAAGGTAGTGAAAAAAATTCAAGAAAAAATGACTAGTTAAATGTTTTGAGCGTCACCATAGCATAAACATTCATTACAGCATGTTTAACTGTTTAGCTGTATTAAAAATATTGTGCTAGGCAAGTGCATAGGCACATCGTATTGTGTGTAAAGAACCAAAATGACCCATATCCCTTTTTAGCTAATACAAATACCAACTAAGTAAGTATCCACTAAAATATTAAAATATTCAAACATGACTTGAGAGCATGCAAATGGAAAATTTTGCATTTTTTCAAAAAACATGGAATTAGAAAATTTTGCACCTTTTGGAAAACATGAAATTAGAACATTTTGCCCCTTTTCAAAAACATGGAATAAGAACATTTTGCACCTTTTCAAAAACATGAAATAAGAACATTTTGCACCTTTTGGAAAACATGGAATTGGAACATTTTGCACTTTTTAGAAAACATGGAATTGAAACATTTTGCACCTTTTGGAAAACATGGAATTGGAACATTTTGCACTTTTTAGAAAACATGGAATTGGAACATTTTGCACCTTTTCAGAAACATGGAATAAGAACATTTTGCACCTTTTCAGAAACATGGAATAAGAACATTTTGCACCTTTTCAGAAACGTGGAATAAGAACATTTTGCACCTTTTCAGAAACATGGAATAAGAACATTTTGCACCTTTTCAAAAACATGGAATAAGAACATTTTGCACCTTTTCAGAAACGTGGAAAAAGAACATTTTGCACCTTTTCAGAAACATGGAATAAGAACATTTTGCACCTTTTCAGAAACATGGAATAAGAACATTTTGCACCTTTTCAAAAACATGGAATAAGAACATTTTGCACCTTTTCAAAAACATGAAATAAGAACATTTTGCACCTTTTGGAAAACATGGAATTGGAACATTTTGCACTTTTTAGAAAACATGGAATTGGAACATTTTGCACCTTTTGGAAAACATGGAATTGGAACATTTTGCACTTTTTAGAAAACATGGAATTGGAACATTTTGCACCTTTTCAGAAACATGGAATAAGAACATTTTGCACCTTTTCAGAAACATGGAATAAGAACATTTTGCACCTTTTCAGAAACGTGGAATAAGAACATTTTGCACCTTTTCAGAAACATGGAATAAGAACATTTTGCACCTTTTCAGAAACATGGAATAAGAACATTTTGCACCTTTTCAGAAACGTGCAATAAGAACATTTTGCACCTTTTCAGAAACATGGAATAAGAACATTTTGCACCTTTTCAGAAACGTGCAATAAGAACATTTTGCACCTTTTCAGAAACGTGGAATAAGAACATTTTGCACCTTTTCAGAAACATGGAATAAGAACATTTTGCACCTTTTCAGAAACGTGCAATAAGAACATTTTGCACCTTTTCAGAAACGTGGAATAAGAACATTTTGCACCTTTTCAGAAACATGGAATAAGAACATTTTGCACCTTTTCAAAAACATGGAATAAGAACATTTTGCACCTTTTCAGAAACATTAAATTGGAACATTATGCATCTTTTCAAAAAACAAGGAATTACAGCATGTTGCACCTTCAAAAAAACTTAAAAATAGAACATTTCTCTATTTTCAAAAACTTCTAAATAACATTTCACGCATGTTTTTTACTTTGTTTCTATGACATAGCTCATTTTGATTGTAGCCTAAATTGGAAATGGGTCATTTTAGTTCTTTACAGACGACATTATATTATATGATAATATAAAGCATATAATAATAGTAAGCGTGTGTATTACACGTAGCTGCATATTTATACATGCAACATGTAGAAGACACTATAGTAACTGAGGTACAGAAACTAGATAGAACATTTTAGAATATTCTGTAAAACTTGTAATATGTTGTAACAAACTAATAATACAAGTGAGATTTCTAAACTTTTTCCTACCGAAAGACTCGAATAGTTTTTCTTCCGCTGTGGTAGTACAATACATACTCGTCAGTTCGATTAAACATTGAAATTGTAGTAAAGACACCTTCAGGAACCTGAGGAATTAAAGAATTACAAGTTCGTTATTTTGAAATCACGAAAATTCTGCGCCAAGTTTTAGAGTACTGCATGGTTCAAAAAATAATTAGTTGGTAGATATTACGCAATTAGCAGTTAGAAATTTATTTCGTCAGCTAATAATATAATATGTGAAAGTCTCACTGAATTTGAATGTCACCTTTGGAATAAAAGTTGTAATTTGCTTTCCATTTTTTAAGTCAATCAGTTCCAGACCACCCCTGTCTGCGACATACAAACCAAATTTTGCATCCTTAGTGCACTGCCCTCCCCACTTTGGGACGGAACGAATGAATTTTCTTGTTTTGACATCGATTATATTTCCCTTATCTGAATCAATAAGAGCAACCTGTAGAAAAACACACACATTACGAATATTCACAACTTTTTTTAATCTCGTGTGTAACTTTTGCTCTTCGCATAATGAATTAACTCTGTTTGAAAAGTTTAAAATAGCAATAATTGAATTGATCCTTTTAAATGTTAAAGATAGAAGACCTAATCGATATGAAAATGCTGCATGGGAATTGGCAGTAGGGGCTTAAACTGCATATTTCCCAATTTCTTAAGTAACTGCCCGTCACTGCCGTCCATCCTGTGCATTAGGTCAATCCCACTGAAGCTGTATAAAAAAACTGCATGTGAATCGGCAGTAAGGAGCCTAAGCTGCAAATTTGCTAGTTTCTAAAGTAACAGTCCATTAATGCTTTGAACATTTTAAAAACTGCCAATCCCACTTAAGCCATATTAAAACGCCGCATTCAAATTGGCAGTCATTGAATATTTGCGAGTTTATTTAATAACAGCCCGTCACTGCCTTTAACTATTAAAAAGCTGCAAATAACACTTAAGCCATATAAAATGGCTGAATAAGAATTGGCAGTAAGATGTCTGAACTGCCTTTTCACCAACTTTCCAAATAACAGCCCGTCACTGCCTTAAACCGTTTAAAAACTGCCAATCCCACTAAAGCTATATGAAAAGGCTGCATGTGAATCGGCAGTAAGGAGCCTAAACTGCAAATTTGCTAGTTTCTAAAGTAACAGCCCAATACTGCCTTAAACCTTTTAAAACTGCCAATCCCACTTAAGCTATATGAAAACGCTGCATTAGAATCGGCAGTAAGTGGTCTTTATTGAATATTCGCTAGTTTATTAAATACCAATCCGTCACTGCCTTAAACTATTAAAAAGCTGCAAATCCCACTTATGCCATATAAAAAGGCTGACTGGAAATCAGCAGTAAGATGTCTAAACTGCCATTTGTCTAACTTCTTAAATAACAGCCAGTCAATGCCTGGAACATTTTAAAAACTGCCAATTACACTTAGGCTACATGAAAAGGCAGCATGGGAATCGGCAGTTAGGCGTCTAAACTGCCTATTGGCTAATTTCTTGAATACTAGCCCGTCACTGCCTCAAACTTATTAAACACTCAAAATCGCACGTAAATGATACAAAAAAGCTGCATGGGAGTCGGCAGTTAGGGGCCTAAACTGCATTTTGGCTAATTTTGTAAATAACAGCCTATCACTGCTGTCAACCTTTTTACAACTGCCAATTCAACTTAAGCCGTATAAAACACTACTGAAGGTCAATGTTTTATGCTGCCCAATTTTGAATTTTGATCGAACCCACCTGAGTTGCTCGCTTAGGTATAGCTAAAATGGAAAAATACTCCTTGAAATTCGGATATTTGAGTACAATTTTGTGACTGGAGACTCCCGTCTTCCCATGAAATATATACAGTATGTCCTTTAATTTCTCAAATCCTGGTCCTACAAGTAGAGTCGAATCTGACGTGGCAACAAGGTTTCGCCAATTCTTTATAGGGTATTTAAATTCGTAGAGTCTTTTTCCAGTTGGCATTTGTCGAGCAACTGCTCGGGACCTGTAAATAAATACGTTTTTAACAAGAAAAACAGACATATAGGCAATGATTAATTATTCTAAGAAAATAACATTTTGATATTTTTGTATAAAAAAACTTTTGTACTTCAAATCAGCTCCTCCAATTTTTGAGGCAGTAATAAAAATATTATCTTTATCTATAAAGAACATTTGCTTGATTTGATCTTGTTCTTGTTTTAATAGTACTTTGAGTCCCTCCACACTCCACACGATGACAGATCCGGATTCTTCACAAATTATGTACCTGCAAAAAAGTAAGAGAAATAAAATATTTTCTACACATTTGTTTGCAGCTTAGTGTAGACGCCGAGTGGACGGGAGATATGCGTTTAAAATAGATCCAAATAAATCAAAACGCTAAACCAGGTTACATACTTTTTTACTAGAAAGTAATTACGCATTTACATATATCGTCGGTGAAGAGTCATACTGTTGTAAGTTCAGTGCACAGCTATAGCATTCTGTCGCAAGTCCATTTAATTGGTAGCAGCTGCCAAGGTCGCATTCGTGTTGTTCTTTGCATTAGGTGGGGGTGGTATATGTTACTGACTCATGGCGTACACTCAGGAGTGGTCTACAAAAGTCGTAAAAAAAATTCCATTCCTAAGTAGTACAGTTTGTGCTTCCCAAAAACAGTTTTTCTAAATGCAAAATTGTCCTATTTCCATGTTTTTGAAAAGGGAAAAATGTGCTAATTACATGCTTTTCAAAAGTTGCAAAATGTTGTATTTACATGTTTTAGAAAAGTGTAAAATTTGCTATTACCATGTTTATGAATAGTGCAAAATGTTCTATTTACATGTTTTTCAAAAGTGTAAAATGTTCTACTTTCATGTTTCTCAAAAGTGTAAAATGTTCTACTTTCATGTTTCTTAAAAGTGTAAAATGTTCTACTTTCATGTTTCTCAAAAGTGTAAAATGTTCTACTTTCATGTTTCTTAAAAGTGTAAAATGTTCTATTTAGACATGTTTTTAAAAAGCTCAAAACTTTCTGGAATTTGAATTTTTGTTACGTCTTTTGTGGACGACTTCCAAGGATAGGCGTACGTCATGAGTACAATCTTCATTCTGAATACAGCCAGTAACATAATTACTACCCCCATCTAATGCAAATAAGGACAAGGCGGAAGCGACCTCGACAGTAGCTCTACTAATTCAATGGACTTGCGACAGAATGATACTTCAACGATGACAATATGTACTTCTTTTTAAATCAGTATTGTAAAAGTAACTCACGTGCCAGCCTTATTGATTACCGCATGCGTTACAATTGCACCCAGAGGCGAATCCGCTAATTTCGCAATTAACTTCCCATTTGTAAGATCCCAAATTCCCACACAACTTCTTGTAGCTGTCGCCACTAAATTTGCAATGGGCGAAATACTAGAAAAAAAAAGACGCAAAGATAAAAATGATTGAATGTTTTAATATGCTGCTTGTGATTGTTGTAATACAGCTAATAAGTACTTTTAATATTTATAACATATCGTCGGTGAAGAACCAAAATGACCCATATATCCATTCTTAGCTAAAACCAATATCGACTATCTACAAAAAATATTCAAATATGTCTTGAAAGCATTTAAATAGGACATTTTGCACTTTCCAAAAATATGTAACTACAAAATTTTACTTTTTAAAAACATTAAATTAGAACATTTTGCACTTTTCAAAAATATGCAAATACAAGATTTTGCACCTTTTCAAAATCCTTTTAATTCTAAATTTTTGTATCTTTTCAAAAACATGGAATTAGAACATTTTGCACCTTTTCGAAAACATTGAAATAGGACATTTTGCACCTTTTCGAAAACATGGAATTAGAACATTTTGCACCTTTTCGAAAACATTGAAATAGGACATTTTGCACCTTTTCGAAAACATGGAATTAGAAAATTTTGCACCTTTTCGAAAACATGGAATTAGAACATTTTGCACCTTTTCGAAAACATTGAAATAGGACATTTTGCACCTTTTCGAAAACATGGAATTAGAAAATTTTGCACCTTTTCGAAAACATGGAATTAGAAAATTTTGCACCTTTTCGAAAACAGGGAAATAGGACATTTTGTATTATCAAAAAACATGACAATATAACATTTTACATTTATCAAAAACTTGTAATTACCATTTTACACTATTATTATGACATAGCTCATTTTGATTGTAGCTTAAATTGGATATGGGTCATTTTGGTTTTTCACTGACGATATGATTTGTTTTGAACCTGATAGATTCAATTTGTAATTCATGGCGATTAATTGAATACTCTTTTTCAAAAATATTTTCAATATTCCAAATTTTTACAGTTCGATCAATGGAGCTCGTAATGACGGAATTCCAATTGCCAATTGTCATACTAATAATTTTTAATATTCGACCAAAATGCGCGTCTAAATTCTTTAGGAGATCTCCAGAAATCGCGTCCCAAACATAAAGATTGTTTCTGTATATAGATTTAAAATTTTTATAATTTTTTAACACGCAAAACACACACAAATTTCTAACAAAATGCACAAACAAAAATTATTTTCCAAGTTGAATGTATAATTATGGTTGAACAGACAAAGTGTGCCTTTTATACTGCTACTAAAATGCTTTGGCAGTTTAAGCGCGAAAACTTGAATTTAGTTTTACAAAACTAACCGAACACCCGCAATTGCAAACGTAGCATCTTTGGAAAGTACACAGGAATTAGATTCTAATAATTTAGTGGAAATGTTTCGAATTCCATTGTCTGGATCTGGAAGGAGTAGTGTCACCATTTTCCCTGATGTCAGTGGAAATACCTGTAGTTTAATTAGCAGATAATTATTATAAAATATGGTAATTGTGTTTTTTTTTGCAGTAGAGACGATCATTTCCCCTACCTGATAACCCATCATGAAAGTTGCCACAATGTAAGTTTCTTCTTGAGAAAATTGGAGCTGATCTAATTTGTCAGTGTTTGTGTCGTAGACTCGAGTCACTTCCCATTTCCTGCTTCCTTCAGCTAAGTTCATTTCTACCATCGCATTTTCATGGTCTGCTATGCAAGTGTATAACCTGTTTCGAGACGCACTTACTACCAGTGCACTAGAAATTAAAAAAAAAATGACATTTTTTTAAAAATTACAAATATAATTATGAGTTATTTAAAAATTATCCTTTTTATTTATCCTCCCTCTAACATAATGAATATCGTCTGGTAAAAACCAAAATCACTCATATTCAATTTAGGCTCGAATCTAAAATGTGCTATGTCATAAAAAAAAATGAAAACCATGCGCCAAAAATGTAAATTAAGAGTTTTTTAAAAACGTTAAATGTTCTATTTACATATTTTTGAAAAGGTACAAAATGTTCTAATTCCATGTTTGGAAAAAGTGTGAAATGTTCCATTTTCATGCGATTGAAAAGTGTCAAATGATCAATTTACAAATTTTCTTAAAGTGTAAAATGTTCTAATTCCATGCTTTTAAAAAAGGGGAAAAATGTCTTATTTCATATTTTTTTTTTAAAAAAGTAAAATGATCAATTTACATATTACATAAAGGGGATAAAATAATCTATTTGCATATTTGGTTAAAATGCAAAAATTTCTAATTCAATGATTTAAAAAAGTTTAAAATGTTGTAATTATTTGCATATTTTTGAAGAGAGCAAAATGATCTTTTTTAATGCTCGTCAGACATATTTAAATATTTTTGTAGATTATTGTTCCTACTAAATATTGTTTTTTGGTAAAAGTATATTTGAGCCATTTTGGTTCTTCACAGAAGATTTAATATACAAAATGCAATAAAAATAATTAGTTTATGTTAATAGCCAAATAGCAATTAGCTAGTATGAGTAACCCATGAAAAGGAAAAAGTTGTATTGCTTCTGCATTGAGAACAGTCGCAAGTTCCATGTTTGAGTCGTCCAAATTTCCACTCCAGTGAACAATAAAAAAATCCTCAAGAGTGTCAAAGGTCATGTTTAAAATTGGCTTCTCCTCCTTTCCTAATACTGACACACTTTCCATTTCTCCGGCAATACTAAAAATGTGTCAAGTTACACTGTTATAACTAATATTTTTAAAAAACAAGCCTCATGTTAATTAACTTGTATAATTATATGCTTAAAAATGGTGAACAGAAAATTTAATTGCTCACTTGAAAAGTACCCAGCTCCCAAGCCCGTAAATTATTAAATGTGTATTGAGTAAATAAAGGCCAGTAATGCTCTTTTCATCCACTATCGGATTATCTAAAATACTAAATTCGTTTGTAAGGAGGTTGACTAGAACAACTTGATTGATATTAGAAAATGCTGCCCCATAACGATTGTCTGGACTAATAACTAATCCTTGAAGAATTCCTTCAATTCCAGGTATGACCTCTCGGCAAATTTCCCATGTTGAGAGGTCCCAAGTCACAAATTTATTTGAGATTGAGATAATGTAACGGAAATCTGCTGTAAGGCAAAAACCGAATACGGCAAATTGATGCCCTTCAAGGGAATACTGTGCAAAAGAAAATAAGAATAAAATTAAAAAGGTTTGTTTCCGTTAACTAATTCTCTGTCCTTATTCTACATTTTGCTTATGTAATTTATAATATCGTCGGTGAAGAACCAAAATGACCCATATCCATTTTTAGCTAAAAAAAGTATCCACTATCCTCAAAAATATTGAAACATGCCTTGAGATTATTTAAATTAAATATTTTAAACTTTTAAAAAATGTGCAATAAGAACATTTTACACTTTTCTAAAACATGTAAATAGAACATTTTACACTTTTCAAAAAGGTGTAAATAGAACATTTTACACTTTTCAAAAAGGTGTAAATAGAACATTTTACACTTTTCAAAAAGGTGTAAATAGAACATTTGATATTTTTTAAAAACATGTTAATAGAAAATTTTACACTTTTTAAAAAGGTGTAAATAGAACATGTTACACTTTTCTAAAACAGGTAAATAAAAAATTTTACACTTTTTAAAAACATGTAAATAGAACATTTTACAATTTTCAAAAACTTGTAAATAGAAAATTTTACACTTTTTAAAAACATGTAAATAGAACATAAGGGACTTTTTAAATACTCCTAATTAAACATTTTATGCACGTTAGTAGTATGTTGTAGTTAATTTTGGATCATTTGGCTGAAAACAATTGCATGCCTGCGCCATCTAGCGGATTTTTTTGGAACTACTCACCTAAGCTATAGTTGCGTGAGTTGCCGCTAGATAGCGCTAGTGTCGCTTTAACCTAAGCTTAGCTCCGTTGTTTACTGTAAGATGGCGCTAGTGTCGCTATAAGCTAACCCAACTCCCAAACCTAACCCACTAACCTAACCTAGCCCAACTTATTAACCTAACCTAACCCAACTCCTTAACCTAACCTAACCCACTAACCTAACCTAACCCAAGTGGCGCTAGTGTCGCATGGTTCTGGTATGACAATGGTCGTATGGCGCTAGCATCGCATGGTCCTGTGGCGCTACTGTCGCACTTGGCTGGCATTGGTTCTGGTCTCGGACGTGTGGCGCTAGTGTCGTTTGGTGTTGGTTCCGGTATGATATTAATTGTTTGGCGTTAGTTTTGCAGTCCAGTTGACAGTCTGTGTTGTCTAGTTGGCGGTAAAGTAAAAATTCAATAAAAATGAATAAAAATTTAGGTTTTTTCTGGGAATCAATACAAAATTCTTGCTTTTTTTTTAAAAATCAATGGTAAATTTAGGTTTTTATCTATGAATTAATACAACGTTTTGCATTTTCCACGATAATTATTACAAAATTCTTGCATTTTATCTAGAAATTAATAGTAAATTTAGTTTTTTCCTGAAAATTAATACAAAATTCTTGAATTTTCTCTGAAAATCAATAAAAAATTTAGGTGTTATCTAGAAATCAATACAACATTATGCATTTTCTGCGAAAATTATTACAAAATTTGCTGTAGCTGCAGGCAATGGGGCGTGCCGCAGCCCTCACTCCGCCGCAGCAATGGGTCCGCTGTCAGGAACCTGCCGCTCGGGGGTCTGCCGCTGCCCTGGGCCCGCCGTCGGTCTGAGGGGAGTCTGCCTTCACCCTAGGTGGAGCTCGCTGCTGCAGTGGGCAGAGCTCGAAGCTCTGTTGTGCACATTAGGTACACAATTGTCATGTGTGAAACATAAAATAGTATAAATAGAGCTTGTGTGTACCCACGCTGCTCATTTGAGGACCAACCTTCAAAGTGAACACATCTCTCATTATGGATGTCAACAATATTTATGAGGAAGAACCAACCGTTTACGAGTCATCTGAACAGTCAGTGAGTTCAAACTTGAATTTAGTAGAGCTACTGCCTGATAATATAAGTGAACTTGCAAGTAAAGACTATATCCAATGCTTGTCCTTACTAAGTACTAAGGATAGCTACAACCCTCTTGAGTTCAGATGGATATATGACAACTACGGATTGCTACAAGAATCTATGCTAGGTAAAGACGTGCGAATTGTCAAGCAAGACGGTACCCAATGCGAAGCAACTGATGTCGTGGCTCCAACTAACTTGTTTTTCTATGCGCTGTTCTTGAATCTGCAATTGTATTTGAACGGAAAGCTAGTACTGGATACATCTAATTTTTATCCATGGTCAGTCTACTTGCAAAGAGCTTTGGGAACAAGTCAACTTAAAAAAGATAGAAACTTGCAAGATGAGATGTGGTATCTAAATACTACGCCTAATACGTTTGCAGTCACTGACGCTAGATTTAATGCAAGATATCAATTGACACAAAACTATGCACAGTTCTATTCGCTTGGATCTCTGATTAGAAACTTTTTCAACCAGAACAGATATATTCCAAGTGGGACAGAGTGTCAGATTGTCTTAAAACAAAGCAATCCATACTCGTATTTAGATTGCGCACAAAACGATAAAGCTGGATTTTCTGGATGTCCGTATAAAGCAGAAATTACGCACGCTGTTTTTTATGCTGCTTAGAAGACAGTTTCGCAAGATGTTGTGGATTTACATCGAAAACAGTTATCAGACGATGAGACATTTAAATAGGTAACAAACGAAGTTCAAATGAAAGCCATTTCAGTAGCAAAAGGAATGACATTAGTAACTTCTGGCGGAATTGTTATTAGAAAAATACCAAAAGTAATGGTATTCTGTATGTTGGATACTGAAGCTTTCAACAGAAATATGACAAAATCAGCATTTAATTTTAAAGATTTCAATAGAAGTGAGCTGAATGTCACTTGGAATAGAGAAAATCATGTTATTCTATACAATTTTAAAGGTGATGACGCGACAGCTGGTGACAACTTTTTACTTGCTCTAAGACTGTTGCGGAGGACGGTCCCATTTAAAACGTTGGGAAATGGAATTTTGAGAGATAATTATCTCAACGGTAAAGTTTAAAAACACAATATTGACCTAGCGCACCCGCAGCCTACCCGCAGCCTAGCATAGCTAGTATAGCATACCTAGCTTAGCATAGCTAGTATAGCATAGCTAGTATAGCATAGCTATATAATTTATGTGTTTGTACTTCACAGGTAATGTATTCACTGCTGTGAAACTTTTGCCAAACTTTGAAAATGCCCTGTCTGTAAATCAAAAAGGTCAAGTAAAAATTAGATTGAAATTTAAGCAACCATTAGACAAAGCCATAACCGTACTCGTCTATTGCTTGTACTAAGGAGTGTTTGAACTGGATAGCCACAAACAAATACATTTGAAGCATTCCATGGATTAGATGTAAACACATACTATCCAGGCAACAATAACCTAAACTTTATTTTTCCCTATGAATATTACACATAAAACAAATAAAACGTTTTTTTAAAAACACTTGGTTAAATAAAAGAAGTAACAAAACAATTTAAATATAATTAGGTTTGAACAAAGTTTAAACAAAAACGTAGTTTGTAAAACAAAATAGCTTGTAAACAAATAATATAGTGAAACATTTTGTTAACAAACAAATATGAAAGTAAACAAAAAAAATTTAGTTTGTAAAAAAAAATTTAAGTTTGTAAAACATAATAACTTTTTAAAACAAAGTAAAAATTATTTAGTTTGTAAAGAAAAATTATTTGTAAACATTCGTAAAAACATATTTAAGTGTGTGAAACATGATAACTTTTTAAAACCAAGTTAAAATTATTTAGTTTGTAGGAAAACAATTTGTATGAAAATAATTTGTAAACATTTATGAACTGTAAACAAAATTTTAAAACTGTAATAAAAAACAATTGGCATTTTTTAACATTAAATGATAGTTTATTTCAAAGATAAAACATTTTCATTGCTCACAAAAATTTCATATATAAAGCATACAAAAGGCAAACAAATTTTTAAAGCAATTACACGCGCGACAGACTCCCCTAGAGCAGCAGCGAGCTCCACCTAGGGTGAAGGCAGACTCCCCTCAGACCGACGGCGGGCCCAGGGCAGCGGCAGACCCCCGAGCGGCAGGTTCCGGACAGCGGACCCATCGCTGCGGCGGAGTGAGGGCTGCGGCACGCCCCATTGCCTGCAGCTACAGCGAATTTTGTATTGATTTTCGCAGAAAATGAATAATGCTGTATTGATTTCTAGATAAAACCTAAATTTTTTATTGATTCTCAGAGAAACTGCAAGAATTTTGTATTGATTTTCAGAACAAAACTAAATTTACTATTGATTTTCAGATAAAATGCAAGAATTATGTAATAATTATTGTAGAAAATGCAAAACGTTGTATTGATTCATAGATGAAAACCTAAATTTACCATTGATTTTCAAAGAAAATGCAAGAATTTTGTATTGATTCCCAAAAAAACCTAAGTTTTTATTCATTTTTATTGAATTTAGACTTTACCGCCAACTAGGCAACACAGACTGTCAACTGGACTGCGAAACTAACGCCAAACAATCAATATCATGCCCGAACCAACACCAAACGACACTAGCGCCACACTTCCGAGACCAGAACCAATGCCAGCCAAGTGCGACAGTAGCGCCACAGGACTATCCGATGCTAGCGCCATACGACCATTGTCATACCAGAACCATGCGACACTAGCGCCACTTGGGTTAGGTTAGGTTAAGGAGTTGGATTAGGTTAGGTTAAGAAGTTGGGCTAGGTTAGGTAAGTGGGTTAGATTAAGGAGTTGGGTTAGGTTATAGCGACACTAGGGCCATCTTACGGTAAACAACGGAACTAAGCTTAGGTTAAAGCGACACTAGCGCCATCTAGCGGCAACTTACGCAACTATAGCTCAGGTTAGTAGTTCCAAAAAAATCCGCTAGATGGCGCAGGCATGCACTTTTTTCAGACAAATGATCCAAAATTAACTAAAACATACTATACACGTTTCTCATTGTGTTTGTATGACATAGCTCATTTTGATTCTAGCTTAAATTGGATATGGATCATTTTGGTTCTTTACACACGATAAACTATAACATGAAGGAGTTGAACAAGCGGCGATATTTAACAAATAGGGTTAAACAGTAATTATCTCGTCACCTTAAGAGGCGCCCCTGGGGTATGCATACAATGGTATGAAGGTATTAAAGCATTATGGTGTATCCCTTCCGTGTCACATTGTTGAAGTAAACTTTTGACATTTGGGTTCATTCCAATCTCTGGTAAAAGCCGTCCAATGAGTTGTGATGCCAACATCTGAGGGTGGTTAATTAAAATACCCCCACCCAGTCTAAGTGCCTCCGCCACTAACATTATTTCTCTGTAAAAATTATTAATTTTTTAAAAATGTGTTTAAATTTTTAAACTCGCTCAGCGACAGAATTTTAATCAAAACACATAAACTGTGGTTGTTTTTTAAAATCAAAATCATTGTTGTCAAAATTGTAGAAACTTTCAACAGTTTTAATTCCTAATAATTAAAATTAGTTACCTTCGAACCCGACGCATGACTTCTCTGAATTCCACAGAATAGAACGACATGTGAAGGAAACATATAACACAATGTGGCAAGACAACAAAGACAATATTAGAACGTGACAGATGCACCACATTTAAAGCAGGCGAAACTTGGACACACATATAACATGATTACTTACAGAATACACACACATATTACAAAACTGCACGTCAGGGCAGGACCAAGTTTTTTTTGGCAGAAATTTGGCTACGTACAAAAAGCCACAATTTAGACTTGTATTGAATATTTTCTTCTATGAACTATATTATTTGACTTACATGTTTTTTGAAAAGTGTAAAATGTTCTTTTTGCATGTTTTTAAAAAGTCTAAAATTTTTCATTTGTATTTTTTTGAAAAGTGTAAAATGTTCTTTTTGCATGTTTTTAAAAAGTCTAAAATTTTTCATTTGTATTTTTTTGAAAAGTGTAAAATGTTCTTTTTGCATGTTTTTAAAAATTTCAAAATTTTTCATTTGTATTTTTTTGAAAAGTGCAAAATGTTCTTTTTGCATGTTTTTAAAAATGTCAAAATTTTTTATTTGTATTTTTTTGAAAATTGCAAAATGTTCGATTTACATGTTTTTTGAAAAGTGTTAAATGTTGTATTTGCATATTTTTGAAATGTGCAAACGAAAATTATTTGCATGTGTTTAAAAAGTCAAAATGTTCCATTTACATGTTTTTTTTTTAAATTCAAGTAGCAAGTGCTGCCTGCGCTTACTCGCATTACTCAGCCCTGCTCCACGTACTAAGCAAAGTATTTAAATTTTTTTAAAAAACTCTCTTTTTCAAAAAAAAAAAGATTTATTTCTAAACTACAAAATGATCACAAAAAAAACTTTTACCTCGATGCCTTTTTATCATTGATATTAACGCAGGCGTCCTCGTAGTCACTTAGAGCGGACTGTAGGGGGCAGGATGCAATTTTGGTGTGAAGCCATTGGTAATTGAAAAGGACGTGATTGTATAAATCCGAGAAGCGCGTGGCTCGAACCAGATGATATGGCAGCTCAATAAACTTAATTTTATGCAAAAACAGCAAGTTGTAAAAACATATGGGCATGACATATAACGTATTTAAATAGCTTATAAATTTTTTATAAGCTAATTAACCTTCCGAAGGTTATATCCTGAAACTTTGCCGTCTTTCCCATAGTAAACGAGAGGTTGTAGAGGGACTTTCCGATCTGCACTCCCCTTCTTATCCACCAAATTAAATCGATGGCGCTGTATCTCTGTGTATTTAAATGGCTTCGGATTCCCGCCACCCCAAATTCCAAGGAAGTAGTCCGCCATAGATGAGTGAAAGTAAATTGCCATAGCTTCGTCGCCAAAGTAACGCTCCCGCGCAGCATCTCCAAATTGCCTACACAATTTAATTTAGGCAAAAAATGTTACGCATTTCATTTTTGTAGAAAGATTTTCAAGGAGATTTTCAAGTTCTCACAAAAGCATAACGAAAACGACAACTCAGCAACTTTATCTATCGAAAATATAATTAGAGAAAGAAATCACCTATGATACCAACTGATAACACGTACACCGCCTGCCTCTCGCTCACTCAAATAATTTGGTAAATCACTTCGAATACGGGTCCATAAAACTGGTGGAATTCTTCGAACTGGTGGCATATGAAACTGGAATACATCGTCTAGAACCTTGTCATCAAGGGAGATGAGATCCTCAAGTTCTGTTTCAGAAAGTCCACTTTTTGCTGCTGTGACATATGCGAGTGCGTGTGAGACCAGGAGACGTCCGTGCTTTTAGAATTTATATGTTCAAACATACACACAATAAAAAGGTATGCTTTTTCTAAATGCCAACATTTGTTTGACCGGAAGCAAGGCGGGAAAAAAGACATATTTTTAGGCAGCAATTTAATTCCATACAAATACGGCATTTTTATTTTATGGACAGTTATCTTAAGTAAAGCAAAATGTTGTATGTACATGTTGATGTTTTAGACAAGTTTAAAGCGATCTTTTGACTCAATTCGGAAAAGTGTAAAATATTCTATTTACATGTTTTAGGAAATGTGTTGACAACGTTTTATTTGCATGCTTTCGAAGTGTGCAAAAAAATTATTTGCATGTATTTTAAATGCGCGAAAAAATATTTGCATGTTTTTGAAATGTGCGAAAAACTAATATTTGCATGTTTTAGAAATGTGCAAAAAACAATTATTTGCATGTTTTTGAAATGTGCGAAAAACAAATATTTGCATGTTTGAAATGCGCAAAAAAATATATGCATGTTTTTTAAATGTGCGAAAAACAAATATTTGCATGTTTTAGAAATGTGCAACAAAAATTATTTGCATGTGTTTGAAATGTGCAAAAAAATATTTGCATGTTTTAGAAATGTGCAACAAAAATTATTTGCATGTTTTTTAAATGTGCAAAAAACATTGCAAATTTTTAGAAAGTTCTAAAAATTTAATATGTATTTGCATGGTTCTGAAATGACTTGTAATCCCTATTTAAACATCTAACTGTAAGTATGAGTTATCTGAGTCTTACCCGCATTTCAATTCTTTCAAAAACTTTTAAAATGGAATCTATCACACTTCCAGCCAGCTGCGTGTCTTGTGGCTTAGAGTAACTTTTCCAACGGCAAATCTCTCCAAAAACTACCTTAACAAAAATAGGAAGGGAGCATTCGGCAAGAGCGTTACAAACTACTCGGGACTGATAATTACTAATATCCCGTTGGGCCGCCTCAAGCCATCCTCTTATGACCTTGATTGCTAATTTTTCGCCAAGCGAAGAAACTTCCACAAAACACTCTTCACCATCTAGAATTCTTCTCAGATAAAGGTAGTCCTGGGAAATGTCATCATCATCTGGCTCATAAACACAGGAGATGACAATTTTACAATTTTTTGGAAGCTTAAAGGGGAGCCACGTCCATTTGTTGGCTCCAGAAGGTCCAGTCATCTGGTCGACAGAGTCTAAAAACAGAACCAACGGCTGTTCACCAGTCCCATATGTAAGAAGATTTTTGAAATGGGCAGTGAGCGGGACGAGATCATCAGGGATGTCTTCCACGGGCAACATGAAATTGTACGAGATTTGCTGACATAGGGAAATTAGCATAGGCGTAAGTGCGGATGAGTCAGGGGTCGTCCCTAGAAATCTGAGAATCAAAATAGGGACGGCTCCATTTTTTTCTGAATACCAAGGGAAGGACATGGTAGCAGTTTTAGCCAACAGAGACGTTTTCCCGCACCCACCCGCCCCGTACAGAACCAGGGGAGTGTCCGTTCCCCCTGTGATGTAGTCATGGGCTTTGATTAAACTTTCTTCTCTCCCGTGGAAACTACCCACGAAGTTATTGCATGCGTGAAGATGCTGTAGAATTTCAGTAGTTATTACACCCTGAGCCGAAGAGTTTTCTTTCCGCATCGCACGATCCACGAGCTTTGTCATATTCTTGTAGAAATGGGCAAGGAAGGCTGTGAGGTACTCCTCGTGGGTTTCTGTGGCGATCCCTTCCCGCCCCATCCAATCTATTGAATACCTTTAAACAAAGTTTAACATAACTTTTTTAGGTTTTTCTTTTTGAGAAAAAAGCAAACGTTAGGTATACGAGTAGTAAATTCCTTGTGAAGAATCAAAATGACCCATGTCTATGTTTAATTAAATCCAAAATGTACTGTCTTCAAACATTGTAATTTTGAATATCGTGTAATCCTTAAGGCATGTAAATAAAAAATATTAAACTGTTTAAAAAAGTGTAACAAAAAAAATTTACAATTTTCAAAAATGTGTAATTAAAAATTCTCACAATTTTCAAAAACGTGTAATTAGAAAATTTGAAAATTTTTAAAATTGTTTAATTAGAAAGTTTAACCATTTTCAAAAAAGTGTAATTAGAATATTTTACAATTTGCGAAAAACATGTAATTAGAATATTTAACAATTTCCAAAAAAGTCTAACTACAACATATTGCACTTTTTAAAAATTCATAATTGAAACTTTATGCATTTTTTGAATTTGTTTTTGACATGTCGTCTGTGAAGAACCAAAATGACCTATCTTATTGATCTATTTTTAGCTCAAACCAATATCAGCTATCTACAAAAATATTTACATGTTTTGACAGCATATAAGTAAAACATTTGGGATTTTTTAAAAATAATTATGTACATAAATACAACATTTTACACCTTTCCAAAAACATGGAGCTAGAATATTTTGTACTTTTCAAAAGCATGTAAATAGAACATTTTACACTTTTTAAAAACATAGGAATACAACATTTTACACGTTTTCAAAAACATGAAATTAGAACATTTTGCACCTTTTCAAACCATGGAAAATAGAACATTTTACACTTGTTAAAATCTGCTAATAAAATTGAAATTCTACTTTAGTTTCTGATTTTTTTCTGTCTGTCTATATGACTTGTATTGAACTTTGAAAACTTACGTGACTAAATTTGGTGCTTCTAATTTTTCCACAAGCCTCTTATCCCTTAAATTACCAAGAAGTGTTCCAGCCTCAGAGTCAAGACCTCGATTACTAATATCCAAGAAATTTGAGGCTTTTTTCAAATTTTGAAGATTGATATTATTAATATGGCGTATGTAGCCAAGGCAGTGTGCTTTTGTATTTTCCACGTTGAGAACTCCATTTGTTACTTCTCGCTCCGTCACTACTCTCATGTAAAATAAGGGAAAATTTAAAATTAAAATTGTATTGAGTTGTATCAGTAATTGATTAAAAACGTTTTTTGATTTATTTTTCAATTTTGAACCCACCAGACATAAAATAGTTGTGCATGGCCTTGTCATCCATGCTCCCTTTACTAAAGCACATTGAAGCGGCCTTGCGAAGTAATTTTTGCATTTTACTCTGTGTGTCCCACCAAGTAGCTTGGTCTTGAGACTGTAGCTTTGGTACACGCTAAAATTAAAACATTTATACTTCACAACATTTCCAATTAAATGTATTGCTATTGCTACATGAGTTAAGCATCGTCTATGAAGAACCAAACTGACCTATTTTCAAATAATGCTGGAATTAAAATGAGCTATGTCAACAAAATACAGTTAATAAGTTGCATACAATGGTAATTACGAGTTTCTGAAATCATGAGATCGTTCTATTTACATTGTTTTAAAAAGATCAAAATTTTTTATTTAGGTGTTTTTGAAAAGTGTAAAATGTTCTATTTACATGTTTTCAAAAAGGTCAAAATTTTTTATTTAGGTGTTTTTGAAAAGTGTAAAATGTTCTATTTACATGTTTTCAAAAAGGTCCAAATTTTTTATTTAGGTGTTTTTGAAAAGTGTAAAATGTTCTATTTACATGTTTTCAAAAAGGTCAAAATTTTTCATTTATATGGTTTTTGAAAAATGCCTCAGGTTCTATTAACATGTTTTGAAAAAGGTCAAAATTTTTTATTTAGGTGATTTTGAAAAAGTGTAAAATGTTCTTTTTATATAGTAATTAGTGTTTGAAAAATGCCTAAGGTTCTATTTACATGTGTTTTAAAAAATTCACAAGGTTCTATTTACATTTTCCTTTGAACATTGTATTTTCATTTTTTCTGTGGAAAGTTAATTTTATTTAAAACTTAAAATAAATATAGGTCATTTTGGTTCTTCACAGACGATATACAATGTCAAAGTCAAAATATTATGTAAGAAAAAGTACAGCTTCAAAATAGGACTTCAACTCTAAAATTTGGTATTTGCCCACTATAATTATACTCAACGTAAACGGCAAACAATTGCTATACTACTGCTGGCATATGCAAATCAAGAAAAGCAAAAATTTTACATACCTTATTATAGAAATTAGTAAGAATTGAGGAGATTGGCTGAAGAATGAATATGTGTGGAACAGCATTTGTATCTTTCTTATACCATAAATCTAATAGATCTACACTAATGTTCATGGATGACAAAGTTTCTTTTAGCAGAATTAGTTCAGTAGCTAGAATTAAAGTAGGGTTCGGACGGTAGCCGTACTTCTGACCGAGAAATACCTGAAAAGAACATTTAGTCAATATTTTTTAAATTGAATTTTTAGTGGCTTGCACTTCGTAGTGACCTGCAATTTGTTTGCAAAATTCGAATAACTTTCATATTTGCACTAGAGAAAATGCACATACATGAAAGAATGTGGGGGAGAAGTGCATATGTCAGTATACTATGCAAGCTCCACCACCTGTAATTATTATAAATACTTTGGAAAGTCGATGAATCAGAACATGCCATCATGCATTTTTGAATGTCTTTCGTATTTTAAGAAATTAGCTTATTTTGACACATGGTTTAAAATGCATGTATTTTTATCCATCTTGCGATTTAATTTTACATTTGCGTACATACTAATTATATATCGTTGACTAGTCAGAATTTCATGACTAACTACCTACTAGTACCTACACTGCAATTTTTCTACGAAATTGTATACAATTTAAATATTTGGTCCTTGCAGATCACTGAGGATCACCCATAAATGATGTCATTAAAATATCTCAATTTTAAGTCCCTATTACTCTCCTGTTATCAGCTTAATCGTTAAACTTGATATCGTCAGTGAACGACCAAAATGACCTTTCTCCATTTGTAGCTAAAAACCACTAATATCCACGATCAACTAAAATATTGAAAAATGTCTTGAAATAATGCAAATAGAATATTTAGCAATTTTCAAAAACATGAAAATAGAACATTATGCACTTTTTAAAAGATGAGAATTGAACATTTTGCACTTTTCAAAAGATGAGAATTGAACATTTTGCACTTTTCAAAAGATGAGAATTGAACATTTTGCACTTTTCAAAAGATGAGAATTGAACATTTTGCACTTTTCAAAAGATGAGAATTGAACATTTTGCACTTTTCAAAAGATGAGAATTGAACATTTTGCACTTTTCAAAAGATGAGAATTGAACATTTTGCACTTTTCAAAAGATGAGAATTGAACATTTTGCACTTTTCAAAAGATGAGAATTGAACATTTTAAACTTTTTAAAAGATGAGAATTGAACATTTTAAACTTTTTAAAAGATGAGAATTGAACATTTTGCACTTTTCAAAAGATGAGAATTGAACATTTTAAACTTTTTAAAAGATGAGAATTGAACATTTTAAACTTTTCAAAAGATAAGAATTGAACATTTTGCACTTTTCAAAAGATGAGAATTGAACATTTTGCACTTTTCAAAACATGAAAATAGAACATTTTACACTTTTTAAAATCTTGGAATTAACATTTTACGCATGTTTTTGATATTGTTTTTATGAAATAGTTCATTTTCATAGTAGCTTAAATTGGATATGGGTCATTTTGGTTTTTCGCGGAAGATATGTTGTCCTTTTGTGATATCTTCCAATTTGCAATTTCAAAATTTCAAAATGAAAGAAATAATAGATAAGTAATGTAATAATTATTGTAGATAGCCTAATAATTGCAAAATAGTCAAAACAATATTTTTTTTATGTGAGTTTCTCGCTGCGTTGACAAAAGTAATGAGCTACAAAGTTGCATTTGGAATAGAACAGACTAAGAAAAGAGAGAGTACATAGATAAGATGTGAAACCAGTATATAATTAAATACGTTAGTTGTGTCCTGTCTCTGGTTTCCTGCAGTGGTACCCGTGCCTGCGTCACTGTCTATTTCCTTTTTCTATTGACCGAGATAGCAGGGAAAGTATACCAAAGAAAAAAGTAAAATATGTACACCTATAAGTACATGTAAAATCTAGACATAGTTGAATATGTTTTTAGTTTAGATTAAATCCATTCGTTCCACTCTTTTAACGACTCAGTTTTCTTGACATGCTCTTCTCACGCTTGCCTGTGATCAGTGCCATGAGAGACATGCACGCAAACCCACCAAGCACAGATGAAGCGCAAATACAGACATATTTATCGTGTTTGAATAAACAAAATGACGCATATCCATTTGTAGCTAGAAACAATATCAACTAGTTTTACAATAATAATTATTAAAACATGCCTTAAAATTATTTAAATAGAACATTTTGCACTTTTCAAAAATATATAAATACAACATTTTGAAGTTTTTGTAAACATGCAAAAAGAACATTTTACACTTTTTTAAAACATGTAAAAAAGACATTTTACACTTTTTAAAAACATGTAAATAGAACATTTTACACTTTTTAAAAACATGTAAATAGAATATTTTACACTTTTTTAAAACATGTAAAAAAAACATTTTGCACTTTTTAAAAACATGTAAATAGAACATTTTATACTTTTTAAAAACATTTAAATAGAACATTTTACACTTTTTAAAAACATGTAAATAGAACATTTTACACTTTTTAAAAACATGTAAATAGAATATTTTACACTTTTTTAAAACATGTAAAAAAAACATTTTGCACTTTTTAAAAACATGTAAATAGAACATTTTACACTTTTTAAAAACATGTAAATAGAATATTTTACACTTTTTTAAAACATGTAAAAAAAACATTTTGCACTTTTTAAAAACATGTAAATAGAAGATTTTACACTTTTTAAAAACACCTAAATAAAAACATTTTACACTTTTTAAAAACATGTAAATAGAACATTTTATACTTTTTAAAAACATTTAAATAGAACATTTTGCACTTTTTAAAAACATGTAAATAGAACATTTTACACTTTTTAAAAACATTTAAAAAGAACATTCTGAACTTTTACTAAACATGCGAAGAGAACATTTTACTATTTTCAAAAACAAAAACAAAATCCAATTATTCACAGTTTTCAAAAACTTCCCATTAACATTTTACGCACTTTTCTTATTATGTTTTTATGACATAGCTCAGTTTCGTTCTAGTTTCAATTGTAATTATATTGGTCATTTTAGTTCTTCACTGACGATAAATATATCGTCGATGAAGAATGAATTGTGATTATCTCCATTCTGCTCTAAAATAAATTTTAAGCATCTCCATTTTTCATGGAATACAGGTAATGAGTTATGTTATTGATTAGTTAAGGGTTTAGTAGTACGAAACCTAATGCACCAGGGGTCAGCCATAAATGACGTTATCAAAGCATCTTTATTTTAAGTCTTTATGACCCTCCTGTTATTAGATTACCCATTGGGTAAATGGCTTAATTTACCCAACGGGGTAATCCAAACAATTACTACTCACTAATTAAGGGGAACACCCCTTACCTTTTTTTAACTTTCAGTAACGATTTATTGATGAATTAAATTAATCAAATTAATTACTAAGCAACCTACTTGGATATATATCGATGGTATCGCATGCTAAAGAATACTAAAGATAGCCATTTACCTAACGGGTAATCCGATGACAGGTGGGTCCTATCCTAGGGACTTAAAATGGGGATATTTTGATGACGTCATTTATAGGTGAACCCTAATGTACTTAGTTTCCAATTAACAAACCCCTAACTAATCATTGCCATGACTCATTAGCTGTATTTCATTTAAAATAGAGATGTTTAAAACGGATTGTAAATCAGAATGGAGATGATCAAACTTCATTCTTCATCGACGATATATGTATATAATTACACGCAAAGTACTGTGAGTTCTAATCGGTACTATGGGGAAGAATTTTGGTCTGTAAATTAGTGTTACAATTAGGACATAGATTAAACTGACCACAAAATTAGGACCCATAGACAATCGTTGACAGTTTTTAATTTCACGGATGCAAAGATCTGTGATCATATGATCGTCCGTCGCCTCGTCTCGTACCCCCCATCGCATGTCCACAACCTAAAGTAATTATCATTACAAGAACCAATCAAAGTGATCTAATATTTTTAACGTAAACACGTGGTAGACATTACGATTATCAAATAGTAAAAAATTAATTTGAAAAAAAAATACAAAAAAATTTATAAATTAGAAATATATATAGACACATCCTTTTTCTAGGACTTACCTGAAATTCCAGACCATGCTTTTCACGACAGTACTCTTTTATTTTGGGGTACACTTCTGCTACAAGGATGTTTCTTTCTAGTATGGTGTCTACATAGAAGATGATATATCGTCGGTGAAGAACCAAAATGACCCATATCCAATTTAGGCTTAAATCAAAATGAGCTATATGTCATAAAAATAAAGTGAGAAACATACGCAAAATGTTAATTTAGAGTTTTAAAAAAGGTCAAAATATTTAATTTACATGTTTTTGAAAAGTGAAAAATGTTCTATTTACATGTTTTAGAAAAGTGAAAAATGTTCTATTTACATGTTTTAGAAAAGTGAAAAATGTTCTATTTACATGTTTTAGAAAAGTGAAAAATGTTCTATTTACATGTTTTAGAAAAGTGTAAAATGTTCTATTTACATGTTTTAGAAAGAAGCATAATATTCTATTTAAATGCTTTCAAAACATATTTTTGTAGATAGTGGATATTGATTTTAGCTACAAATGGATTTAGGTCATTTTGGTTCTTCACTGACGATATAATTATGTTTGGATTAAGATAAATGTATCGTTTTTCATTAACTGTGAAAAAATATTAGCCTAAATTGTACATACCTGTGAATGTGGAGCTTGTGAAGATACGAACAATTTTAGAGCTCACAGATGGAAGGTCTTCAAGGCAGCCCGCAAACACTTTGTCAATTGTTCTATCATCCATTTTAAAAAAAGGCGGCTTTTAAAAAATAATTCTTTGAATAATTACTGATTATTTTTGTTAATACTGTTTCTGTATACTGTAACTTTTAAAATTTCGTCAAAAAGACCAAAGAGTTTGTTTTTTGCTAAAAATGTAATAAAATACAGAACTCAAGCGTGAATACTGTTGGATACAGTGTACCGTATTTTTTACTGACAACCGCCTTATTGGCAGGCAGAGTACCAGTAGTGAAAGGCTGTGACGTGCAGTGTGTCAGGGGACGAAAGAACCCGAAATCCATATTTTTGAATTGCTAATCTGTGGTCAGGAATTTGAGTGAGTTTTGTAAGGCAGAAAGGTTGTTTTTAATTGTTAAGGATATAGTTTTTTTTATTTAAGCTGATATGTACAGCATATTTCCTAATTCACGACGGTTTATGGGGTGTACTTCCTTTCAAGATAGAATTTTTACGCGAGACATTTATTTTTAGATAAAAATCCATTATTAAGTATTATTTGTCTTCACTTAGCTGGCTCTATGGGGTCACGTGGTTATCATGTCAATAATTCATAATCCTACCATTCTATGTCCATTTAGCAGTTGTATTAAATAAAAAAACTTCAATACGTTTTTACTGAAAAATATATTACAAACCAAATGTCATGACAGGCGACAGGCTTGATGTGTATGAGGCCAAAATAAAATGTCGTGCCTAAATGTATTAGGGAGAAAAGCAAGGATACAGATAAAAATACATAAAGAATTTTATTCTTAAAATATTTTCCAAATCGGAGGGATTCACGTCCAGACTGCTCATTTAAATTTCTATTTATATATCACAATGGCAAAATAATATGGCATTACTAGTCATATTTGAAACACGAACGTGACATGAAAACCGTAGCAAAAAATAAGAAAATGTGGAAGAAATATAGAAATTGAGATTGTGGGAGACTAAACGAGATGCTGAGAGAATCTTAAAATGACTTTTATAAATTTTCTACGGGCTGTTTAACGTTAAAAAATTTTAGGATTTTGTTTAGTAAATTTTAAAATTAATTTTTAAACGTGTTGATGCTACAATTTTATTAGTTCTTCTTCTTTTTGGTTAAATCCAATATTCTCTGAAAGCTCTCAGCATCTACTTTTTAGGCTTGCCGCGGTGGACAAATCCGGCACGAATTTTCTGGATTTTTCCAATTTTCTGGAATGTGATATATATGTTATTTACAGAGATAATGTATAATTTGCACGCAAGTCCCCACCGACAAAAACTCCAGGCTGAGTTAACCTGATTTCCCGCTATTTTTTAAATAAAAAACAAGTAGTAGTAATGTAGTAGTCACGTGTAGTAGTACATAATTAACTGAGCAACTCAACAGATTTATTTGCTGGAATTATTAATTTGTTAGTTGTATGACAATACATAGCTAAAACTAAAAGAACAACCATGATTCAAATTTCAAAAAATCCGGCGCTTCGCGCCGGATTTGCCTACCGTGGGCCCGAAGTAGATGCTGAGCTTATAGCGAATATTGACTTCAGTCATTCGATGCATCTTTTCACAATATTGACATACAATACACTATATACCCTCTAAAAAGCAATATTTTACTGACGACATTGTTGGACGATCCTAATATGTACAATAATTTATATTTCATGCTAAAAATACTATTTTACATAATTTCTGAACTGATAACGGGTGTTTTTTCAAATAATGACATGCCAACTCGCTTACGGGACTCTATGTATCTTATGGGTTCTATATCTGACACGCTCACAGATTCGTATTAGACATTTTTTAGCTTAGGCCATAACTGACCTATTGCTGTTTACGGGATTCTAGGTGTCGCGTGCTCCATTCCAACCTTGGCTTCAAGTCTTTGAATTTTTAGGACGTATTTTACGATTGACCCTGAATTCCTCTCCCCCCCTGAACCTAAAAGGGATGATTTGTTGAGTAGCGGAGCATTAGTTTGCGGTTGGTAAAGCATAAGGCATAAGAAATATTTATATTTTTAAGATTCTGACTTGTTTAAATTCTTGACAACAACCCTCCTTCAAGAGATAATTTGTAGGGTTGGGGGTGCAAGTATTTGAAGCTTTTTAATTGTTTAAGCAAGAAAATAAAGGTTGTTAGGACGTCATTTGGGAGTGACCCCTAGTTCCCCCCTCTTCCCTGAGGGGATACTTAGTGGGTGGGGGTGCAAGTATTTAAAGTTTTTTAATGGTTTAAGCAAAGAAATTAAGATTTTTGGGACGTCATTTGTGGGTGACCCTAAGTACACCCCTCCTCCTTAAGGGGATACTTAGTGGGTGGGGGGTGCAAGTATTTGAAGTTTTTTAATGGGTTCAGCAAAAAAAAATAAGTTGTTTGGGACGTCATTTGTGGGTGACCCCAAGTACACTCCCTCCCTTCAGAGGATACTTTGTGGGTGGGGGGTGCAAGTATTTAAAGTTTTTTTATGGATATAGCAAAAATAGTTGAGATTGTTGGGACGTCTTTGTGGGTGACCCTAAGTACACCTCCCACCCTTAGGGATACTTTGTGGGTGCGGGCGGGTAGCTAGTGCCGAAGACTGGTGCATGTTTCTGGTGCATTGACTGGCGCCTGTAAGGAAACCATTTAGCTGGTGCATTTGGCTGATGCAAAGCGGCAAATCACCCGTTTTTTTCCAATGCTTTTAGATGGCTAAAAAAGTTGGTCCAGTCAACTGTTAATTGTGAAAAACTGGTTAGTTCGATCGCTCTCAAAAACAATAGGGCACTTCTCATTCGCATTTGTGGCCATTTAAAAAATATTTGACGAATATCGCTTAAAAACTGTGACCTGTAGCGCATAAAGAACAGACAGACAGACAGACAGACAGACGGACAGACGGACATAGCCATTCCTATAGATGCTTAAGCTCAGCATCTAAAAAGTAGGTGTGTGTTCCTGTGATTTGTGTATTTAATACAGAAAATATTATTATTAATTGCAAATATTTATCGACAAAATGTGTAAGATGAATTTCCATTAAGTACTTCTGCCTTTTATGGTAAAAAGTTTACACTGCGTAACGTAATGAAGGCTACAAGAAGAAGGCGAGGGATGTGGTTGCTGGGGTTTATGTGGCCGCAAAAGTTGCACAACACAACTGTTTTGAAGTTATAAGCTCCTGTAAATGTCAATTAAATTCTTACATATAACCAGTGAAAACATAAAATGATTCGCATCAGTTTAAAGCTAAAAACCAAACTTATTATCTTTATGTAGTCAAATAAATTAAATCTTGTATAGTTTATAACATTTAAAAAAAAAGTCGGTAAAATATTTTGCACTTTCGAAAAACAAATCAATAAAGCATTTTGATCCTTTAAAAAACAAGTGTTTAATACAACAGTTTGCACTTTAAAAAAACAAGTAAAAAAATAACACATTTTGCGTTTTTAAAAAACAAGTCAATAAAACATTTTGCACTTTCACAAACAAGTAAAGAAAACATTTTGCACATTAAAAAACACGTAAATAGAACATTTTGATTTTTGAAAAAACAATTAAGTCAAAAAGAACATAATTATTATTACACTTCAAAAACACAAAAATAGAACATTTTACACTTACAATAAACAAGTCAATAAAACATATTGCACTTCAAAAAACAAGTAAATGAAATATTTTGCCTATTTTAAAAACCCGTAAACAAAGACAAATTCGCATCTCTTTTTTTTTTATTTTCTAACATAGCTCGTTTTAATTCTAGCTGAGCCTACCACATTTTTTTTCTACTTCCGATTGAATTAAATAGAAGAAGAGCTTGGTAGTTTCGTTCGTGGTACAATGCGGACGTACAAGAGATAGGGGTTTCGTGGATCGTTGACTCATGTTTACCATTATGAAATATACCTTTTTCTACAGAACAAACTCACGTAAATTATTAGTGCAATATCAGCAATTCTTATTTCTTTATTACCTTTTACTGCAAATGTCCTTGGATTTTTTCAGTTGGATTTCCCTGAAACCCGAACCTTTCGCTTTTTTCGTTTTTTTTGTCTACTTTTTCAAAAAACTTTTGTCTCCATAAATATTGACTTGCCACTTTCATCTTTTCTCTCCAACTTTCTCTTTTGCATCACCAAACTTTCACCTTGTTATATTTTTTTCAAATCTGGCCAACTTCTTTTGTTTGTTATTTCCGTCTACAAAAAAACAGCACTTTCGACTGAAATTATATTGTAGGAAACACAGATCACATACATTAAAAAAGAATGTGACACCTCGACCCGACAACCTTTTGACTTTTATCTCATCTTTTTTTTTTTTTTTTTTTGGCTTTATACGCAACTAGTCAAAGACAGGTAATTACGAGTTAAATGGAAATCTACACATGAGACCCTTACAACCATACACTTATCCTTTATAAGTTTCCGTATATTCAGAAAATTTTAACTTTGCAAACATAGCTATGATCAACTACAGTGTTTTAAATTGTTCCTTTGTATTGCGGATTTCCCTTATATGCGAATATTGGGAATCGCTAATAAACGACTTTAAACGAACATAGATTGAGCTCAATAGTTTAAACGAAAAATACAATAATTGTGACATAAGTCAGTTGTTCATAATGTGAGATGTTTTATTTTTTTTTTTTTTTAGTCTTTCATTTAGTTGCCAAAAATGTCAACCAGATTTTTTTTCTGTTTAACTGTGACAGCGAATGCAGAAATTTGTAAAGAAACACGAGTTTTTTGAGATTGAGTGGTTTTGCAAGTCTACCAACAAATCTTTAGATTTTTTTTTTCAGAATTCAAGCAACAAAAAATGAAAAAGTGCCAAGAGATGAAATACTTGTGTCTTCTAAAATTGACGTTGCAGAGTTTAGTTTGATTCACAGTTCCACGACCACATTCTGTTTCTTTCTATCTTTCTGCTTCTTGGCTACTTTCGTTTCTTATGCTCCAGTTCTTTTCTTATTCGTCTTCCTGTCAGCAGTCAAAAATAAGAAAGAACCAGCATCAAATATGAACATCTCAATAAATAGGCGATACAATGCATCGTGCCAAACTATGGCTCAAGTTAAAAGTGTTTCTTAAAATCCTTGACACGTTGACACTGTTCCTAAAAAGGCACATGCCCAAAACGTCAAAATAAAATATTGAAATGTGTTGGGCTGACAACTGTAATTTTAACTTTGCTACTTGACGGATCAAAAATGTTTTAAATTTTTTGAGAAAATCATTTTTAAAAAAATTTGTTTACGTAAAAATAATTGTCCCGCTATTTATTCAGTTCAGCTCTGAACTGACAAGGAAACCACGCCAAGTGGTACTCCCAGATTTTAAATTTACCCGCTCTAAAAATTTAGGCTACTTTTTAAAAGCACAGACCCAAAGTAAATCGACTGCATTTTGCGCTGTTTGGTCACAGTCACAGTGGCCCTCTAAAATTTAAAAAATTCAAATTTTAATATTTTACTACCCTAGTTCTTCTACAGTTCTTGTCTGAATTTGGTTTTTTTTCTCCTTTTGCTGTTGGCTAAAAAAATTCCAGGATTTTTAAAAATTTGAAAATTTCAATTTTTTTTTAAAACAATCTAACAAATGTGTAATTATATTTGCAAACTTGCAACTTTTCTTTCTACTTCATTTTAACTTGTCAGGATTTACATGATTTTCGTTTTACAATAATTATTGTTTTTGCATTTAAAGAAAATCACGTATTTAAATCCGAATTTGACCTTCAGCAAAACTTGAGTAAAAAGTAAAAGCGTAGATTTTGTTCCATTATTGTTACTTTTAATTATAATCACACTGCACGTGTTTAATCATGTAGAGATTTGAAATTCTTAGTTGAAAGTCACTCATCAGCCTCAATCTTGTCCAATCACCCACACAAACTTTCCCCTTTTAAATGTATGATGTGCTGTAAGAGAAGCATAGACACGAGTTGAATGGAAAACAGTTCTATCAAAAAGTAGAAAATAATTAAGGTGCACGTAAGTGATGAAATGAAAGCAAAAGGAACCCTCTCAAATTCCATCTATTTGCTCAGTATAAAGAATTCATAATACTCATATTTAATTACATCTTACTTGTATTCATTCTTAGTCCCACTATTTCTACTTTATTACTTTCGAGTAGGTTGTCGATTTATTCTATAGAACATATTTGGAACAGGTAATGGCACCAGTACCGGTACCGTTACCGTCCAGGTTAAACACCTAGCAGTTGGACCGGAGCCAAACCGGATACCGTAGAACCAGTGAAGTAAGAGCATTGATGTAGATGTGATGAGATGATTATGTGACATAATGATAAGGGAAAATAATCAATACCCGCCTAGAGCTTCATTCGGCACGGAACGGAACGGAAAAATGATTTTCCGTTCCGTTCCGACACGTTCGGAACGAAATGTTTTAAGTTCGGAACGGAATACATTTTTTTCCGTTCCGTTCCGTTCCGAAAGTACTTTTTTCCGTTCCGTTCCGACGTTCCGACGGAAAACTAGTCATTTTTTTAGGCTTTTGGTTTTTAGCGTTGAAAATGAAACTATTACTATTGTCCTAATGTATAATTTTGTTATACTAATTGCTTAATGCCTTGGAAATACCAAGAATAGCAGTACAAATGCCAAAACTCGAATTTTGAACTTAAGCAAATGTCAACTTAATTCTTTAAACTGCAGAAATTCCATTGAATGCATTGGGCTAAAATTTTCATTGAAGATTTATTGCTGTAAAGGTCTTGTAGGATAATTTTGATGGTAGTAAAGAATTAATATATTGTATTCAAGTAAAATTATTTTATTGGGACTTACATTTTTCACAACATCGGCATCTCACAAGATATCGAAACGTGTGTAGAAATGAATGTAGTTTTTAATATAATATATTGATTAAATACCTACTAAATATTGTTATTAAATCTAAATAAAATTCATTCTAATATTTTGGGGACTTTTTGTGTTTTTAATTTAAAAATACGTACTGAATTTTCCCTTCAATAATCTTAAAATTATTTGAAAACTCAACGCCGTCCAAGCATAAACTATCCTAAAATTCTTAAACAACTTTAAAGTGTAAAATACAGGCACATAACACCTTGAGTAAATAAAGATATCTTCTGCTTTAATATAAATACAACAAGGAAGTGACAACACAATAATTTATTCAATTTGAGCACTGCTTCAATAGAAATTTTATTAGATAAATCTAATTTATTTTATTTTAATTTAATTCAAAATTAGAGATTTTTACAACAAACCTAATGGGTTTTCTGGCTCTAAAATTGTTTTGTTGATAGGTTTTTCCCGAAGTCACTTTCGGATGGGTTTTGTAACATTTCGAACAGGTGCCCTACCGTGACTGGCAAACTTCCTGACTAACAGTGAAATATTATTATACCAGTATTCTATGTAGGTTAGTCATAATTTAAGAGATCATAATGTAATGGCTAAACAGATGTTAGAGTCAGCAGACACAAAATAAAACTAGGATTGCTACAACGTAGTATGCTACTGTTACTCAGTGTTCACAGAAATGCACATTTCATATAACGAGTGAATGCTAATGCCATTAAGAATGCATATGAGGCACAATGATTTGTAACTTCAAGTACATTTTCAAGTATATCTGCGCCTATTTGTAAAGCACAATGCAAACATTGTTGGTAGTTAGTAGTTGTTAAGTTGTTTAGACCGTGGAGCGTAGAATGTTTATACCTTCAATATTGTAATTATGCATAATAACATTTTTCGGAATATTCCGATCGGAACGGAACGGAATCGGAACGGAAAATCTAAATTCCGTTCCGTTCCGTGTTCCGTTCCGAACCATTCGGAACAGAAAATCCCTGTTCCGAACCGTTCCGTTCCGAATTCCGATCGGAACGGAACGGAATATTCCGTTCCGTGTGAAGCTCTAGACCCGCCTCCGTTCGTTTCTAGGCCAGCTATGTATGAGGTTCAACTCTGAAATGAAACCGGTACCGGTACCGGTACTGGCACCGCTAACTTTTTCTACCGGGCATCTCATGTCTTTCGTTTTCGTTGTTGTATAGGCAGTTGTATTCGAAATGGAAATATAGTTTTGAATCAAATCATTCGTTCTATGTATCTTCTAATTTCCCTTAAAAATCGTTACATAAAATCGCACTGTCTGCCGAAAATGGGAAAATCACAAAATGCAAAATTAAAAGCATAACCAGTATCTATATATCATTTTTAGTTTTTTTGGCTGTTATTTGCTTTTTGAAAATTAAAAAATATTTTATAAATCAATAAGGCCTTTGTCTGGATGTGTCCGTTGAGTTTCTGTGTGCGCTAAATTAACATATCGTCAATGAAGAATGAAGTTTGACCATCTCCTTTTGGTGCTAAAATGAATTATGACCATCTCCATTCTGATTTAAAATCGGTTTTGACCATCTCCAGTTTTCATGAAATACGGCTAATGAGTTATGTTAATGATTAGTTTAGGGTTAAGTTATTCGAAACTAAGTACGATGGGGGTCGTCCATAAATGACGTCATCAAAATATCCCCATTTTAAGTCCATAATTATGACCCTCCTGTCATCAGATTACCCGTTGGGTAAATGGCTATCTTTAGCAGACGATACCATGAATATCCAAGTAGGCTGCTTGGCCATACCTATGACGCCATTTATGGACGACCATTTAATTTTTTAAAACTTTCAATAATGATTTTTTGATGAATTAATTTATTCAAAGTAATAAATTAGTTCGTCATTCATAAGATCAGGAATTCGCTTATCAATAAACGACTATTACAACTTTAAACAATTTATGAGGTCACCTATAAATGACGTTTTATGTATGGTCAAGCAGCCTACTTTGATATTGATAGTATTACATGCTAAAGATGCCCATTTACCCAACCGGTAATCTGATGACAGGAGGGTCATAGGGACTTAAAATGGGAATATTTTAAAGACGTCATTTATGGATGACCCCTAATGTACTTATTTTTGAATTACTAAACCCTTAACTAATCATTAACATATCAATTTAGCCGTATTTCACGAAAAATGGAGATGGTCAAAATTCATTTTAAAGCAGAATGGAGATGGTCATAATTCATTTTAGCCCCAAAAGGAGATGATCAAACTTTATTCTTCATCGACGATATACTTCTTCTACTTTTGTCAAAGTAATTCTAAGTACTCAAGAACTAAGTATTCGAATTCCAATTTTGTAACCATCACATATCGTCGCTGACGAACCAAAATGGCCCATTTCCGTTCTTAGCTAAAACCAATATCCACTTTCTTCAAAAATATTGAAATATGTCATAAAAGCATTGCATAAAATAATTTGTACTTTTCAAAAACATGTAGATAGAACAATTTACACTTTTCCAAAATTTGTGAATGCAATAATTTACACTTTTCAAAAACGTGTTAATAGAACAATTTAAACTTTTTAAAAACATGTAAATAGAACAATTTACACTTTTGAAAAACTATTAAATGCAACAATTTCCAATTTTTAAAACTATGTACATAGAATATTTTACAATTCTGAAAACTTTGTCCATAAAACAATTTACACTTTTCCAAAATTTGTAAATGCAATAATTTACACTTTTCAAAAACGTGTTAATAGAACAATTTAAACTTTTTAAAAACATGTAAATAGAACAATTTACACTTTTGAAAAACTATTAAATGCAACAATTTCCAATTTTTTAAACTATGTACATAGAATATTTTACAATTCTGAAAACTTTGTCCATAAAACAATTTACACTTTCTAAAAACATGTAAATAGAACAATTTACACTTTTCCAAAATTTGTAAATTCAATAATTTACACTTTTCAAAAACGTGTAAATAGAACAATTTACACTTTTTCAAAATTTGTAAATGCAATAATTTACACTTTTCAAAAACATTTAAAGAGAACAATTTTAACAACCAAGACAATTCTAAAGACAAAGGCGTTGTCGGTAGAACAAATTATAAAAATTGTAACTGAAACTGAACCTAAAACCGCAAATAGTGGAAATGAATATTTACTACAACGGAAAACGGAACGCAAACTTCAAAAAACCCAAAATTGAGTAAACAATAATTATTTCATTACAAAGCCCGCAGTGTACTACTAAAACTGTGTAACTGAGCCACGTTTCCACTCGGTATTTTTAACACACTCACAAAAATAGTTGTTTCTTTTTTCAACACGCGTTTCTAAAGATGGTCTATAAAAGACATGTCATGACAGTACATCTTTTGTGAGACTCTCGCCTCACCTCTCGTCAACACTTCACACCTGAGCAACTTGAGCTTAAGCTTATATTTAAATGCGTCTAAAATAGCTATATAGATAACATATTTTGCAATTGACAAGTTAAAATGTTCCATTGACATGCTTTTGAAAAGTGTAAAATGTTCCATGTACATGTTTTTAAAAAGTGCAAAATGTTCTATTTCAAAGATTTCGCGACATATTTGAATATTTTCGCAAATAGTGGATAGTTTTAAGCTACAAATGGATATGGGTCATTTTGGTTCTTTACAGACAATATTTCCGTAAGATATTGCGCATAAAAAAATTAAACTTTTGTATCAACATTCATGTACTTTCGTATTCTTCCGCAAGATCTATCGCTGCTGAGACAAACCCCGGAATTTGATCGCCTTTCCACAAAATCGTAATTTGATTGCAGGGTGAAATTGCACAGAGCCATAATGCAAGTGTTCCCGTACGATGAGCTTGATGGGTAGAGGCATGCTAGCTCTTTACCCACAACCGTTTTACCAACAAACTCATTGCACGTTGGTACACAAGCACGTAACAAACAGTAGCAGTCCAATCGGCCCAGCAGACTTTTCCTCTAGCACTCGTATGCCAATGGTTGTCATTTAAAAGTCTACTAGACGTTAGGCTGTAAATACGCCCTTTCGTGTGCTAACTACTGGTAGCCAAGGATAATTCACAGTTGAGTCATTCTTGCTTGACCACGAGGTTTAAATTATTTTGGACTGACGGCGTGGTTTATTCGGCTTCAGACAAACTTTGCTGTTCTGCTCGGGTAGTGACGGTTATTAATAATAAACTCGAACTAGTAACAAGCCTTTCTATTAGTAAAGTAAAAATTAGAAGTTTTATATATTAACACTGTCACCTGGGTTCAGGTGTTCGAATATTTGTGTTTCAATGACTTTCTAAACTTGGTATTAATCGTGCAATGTACTTAACTATAATTTCAAGTATAAATAAAATCTCAGCGCAGTTGACGTGTGAAAATATAAAACTTGTAATTTTTACTTTACTATTAGAAAACCTTGTTGCTAGTTACAGCTCATAATAACCGAAAGTTAGCGTACCTAACATTAAGCATCGCTGATGTCATGCGGCAGTAACAACATATTTAGTCCTGACTAAATTGGTTCCTACTTTGACAATTAAAGTGAATCCTTTGTAGTTTCTGCATACCAAGTAACAAGTTCCTAGCAGTGTAGTATTACAAGATTAACTTCTTTTTGGCTTCGTTAATGTTCAAATGTTAAGTTTGGATCGGCTGTTTTTTTTTCAAAGTTTTCAAAAATGTGGTTGGTAGGTATGTTAGGTCAGGCAGACTAGGTAAAAGTAGTAACTAATATATTTTGAAATCGTTTTAGCATAAATAGCCGATCAAATCATTTTCGTTTAAACCTTCATGAAGCTAGGACAAAGTTGAACATTAAGAACTACACACCTGTGTGAGAAACTTTTGACTCGCAGTATGCAGTTTCAACTTTGATTTCACGTGGGACCTTATCGATGGATAATTTAGCAATCGTTAGCATGTGAGATCAAAACAAACATTGATTTATTCATTGGTTATCAGTAAATCCAGATCTATTAACCAATAACCTATCGATAGTTATTGTGTCAATTCATGATTTACTGACAACCGATAAATTCATTGTTTAGCTTGATTTCACATAATAACCATTGTTAAGTTCTCCATTGCTAAAGTTGCATGCGATATCAAAGTTGAAAATACTGCAAGTCAAGTCGCATGTGATATAAATAGTACTAAATAATATGAATAAACTACAATTTTGCTGTAATGAAGTGCTAAATAAATACCAACGCGTTACGTTGCGTCCATTTTGGTTGGAAGTTAAGTCTGAATAAATAAAAGTGCCTTGAATGTCAAGTTTGTAATGTTGAAATAAAATGCTTACAACTTTATTTCTATTTTCATGTTAATTAAATTCAATTCATCTCCAGCACCTTCGTATTACCTACAAAGGAAGCATCAATTAAAATGTTATGCTAAATGTAACCTGAAACAAACTGGGGGGGGGGGGGGGCGGGGGAGTGGTTTTTACTGTCAATTAATTGGCATGGAAGTGCATGTCAGCTGGTAGCGTGAAAAAGGCAGCCTTTCATTAGGCTACAAGCACGTATCACAGAAAAGCATGCCAATTTTTACGTCCGCACTGGGCTGTCTTCACCTACCACTCTCTGGCATGCCAACAGATGCTAAACAGGAAACTTCAGGCACCAATAGTTGGCATGCCAGACACTGTTTTAGTTACCGCCTTCCCGCTCAGTACGGGTTGTCATCATCTTGTCAAAAGTTGTTGCACTATGCTGAATTAACTGATATCGTACAAACTGAAAAATCGTAAAAGAATAAAAAAGAACGCTAACACATGTTGTAAGATAATTCAAATACTTTCTCCGGCTACTGCAGCGGGACATTTTTGGACGCCCAGAGGCTTTATCCCATTCTAAAGGATGAGCCTTAATGAGGTGGCCGAATTTAAAATCCTTTGCAATAAAACCTAAGATTTTATCTGTGAAAAGCACGCTTGTCTTCTCTAGTCCATATGGATTTACTGCTTGGAGTACAAATAATATTTTATAAACTTTACCAATTTTGGAAACAAACCCTGATTTCATTTTTAAAATTATTTAGTTTAAGTCAAAAAACTGCATGTCCTCAAAAGAATGCAAACTGTAATGCATGGATTTTTGAATTTTAATTCTCGTTGTGTTTGGTTTGTGAGCGCTATCTTTTTTGTGGAATAAAGGAAAAGTCTGTACACCAAAATTTATCGTTTGTTTTAAAATAAAAAAAATGTTTGCCTACTAATTTATAGTAACTGTAGGTGTTTAGCAGAAAAACGCTTGTAAGAAAATTGTATAGTCATTGTTTTTACGCAAAAATTAAACAAGGATATTATACATAGTGAATATTTTAAAAACATACAGTTTTGGAATCGTCCACAAATGATGTCATCGCTAGAGTCACTCGGTCACTGATTGTAACTCCTGGTAAAAATGCATATTTACGAAATTTTTATAATGACAGGGAACTTAGATGATTCCTAAAATGGTAATTTTTTTAAACGTCATTTTTTGACTAACCCTAACAATCGTTTGAAATTTACTTTCATGGTTTGAACTTTAAATAAACAAAATACTTTTTAATGGTTTCTAAATTCGTATTTCATACTTTTAGATAAACTTAATTTGATAAAAATACCAAAATTCTTATGATTACAATCAACTGTAATGTCGTCGGTGAATAACAACCAAAATGACCCCTTTACAGTTTGGGCTAAAACGAACATCTTTTACTTTAAAAAATACTAAAGTATGAGTATAATAAAAACATACAAATAGAACATTTTACATTTTGCAAAAAAAATTATGTAATTATATAGAACATTTTTAACTTTTTTAAAACATGCAAAAAGAACATTTTTCACCTTTTAAAAAACATGCTAAGGGAACATTTTTCACCTTTTAAAAACATGCAAATAGAACATTTTACACCTTTCAAAAACTCGTAATTAAAATTTTAGGCATTTTTGTCATTTTGTTTTTATGACATAGCTCATTTTAATTCTAGCGTAAATTAGATATAGGTCATTTTGGTTGTTCACAAACGATAATTATATGTTGGTTAGTCTAATAGATCAGAGCTCAAGTGTAGTACTTAAAGTAATGCTTAAACACAAGGTTATTTAACTCTATTGGTAATTTTGACTTCTATTTCTTTACAACGATTTACGATATCATAATAGTTTAAAAGCTAGTTACACAAAAGAATTCAAAATTATACAGATGCAACCAGTTCCAATAAGCACAGGGTTATACAAAACTACTGTAAACTACGCATAGTAGCAACTCAGCATTTTTTTTTAAATAGTCGAACAAAATTTACAGTTTATATAAATTATTTAATTTTTCACAACATTATGGTTAACAAAATCAAAATAATCTGCCTTGTCATTAAATAAATCTATAGTTTTTTTGAGAGTTCTTATATGTATAATAGTAATTCGAAAATGAAGGTTGGTCACATAGTTTTCAGTACTAACATGTAAGTGATTAACTAGAAACTATTAATTACTTAATGTGTGTATTGATATAAAGGCAACTTAGCGTATTTTGTATTTAAAAAAAAATAAACAGAAAGAGAATTTTGTCTCTAAATATTCTAGAGGCGACACTTGAATCAAATATTAATTTCCATTAAATTAGTTGCGATGACTATACGTTTCAATGCTGCAGCACTTACATCAATAGTTCATATAAACTATTATTATTGGCTTTTAATTGTGGTGACTTTTAGTTATTACAGTATAACTGCACACATTTTGCATTAAGTAATTTACTTGGTTATTCTAAGGACAAACCATAAGGCTGCTCACAAGGGACTTAAGCAAAGTCTGAGCCATCGTGAGTAGCATTGCCTTATCCACAAAGTAACTTCCACCAAAGAGAGGCCATTTTAACGGACGAATAGAAGCGAGCTGCATGGACCTCAGTTTTCTCTGACCCCTATTGGTGGCCTGTATCTCCGGCTTCCACTCCTCAAGAAGGGCGCATGTGCACAAGTACAACTTGGCCAGGGCGTAAAAAAGGGCAAAAAGAGAACATCCTGGAACCACGGCAAGAGATCCAGCTGCCACAGACAGAATCCCTTTGTATTTAAACATAACATATGCGGCAGTAACAACGAAAGAACTAACTATAGCCTTGCAGTATGAAGCAGGAAATCCGTATATATCCAGTCCCATTTTAGTGAGTATCGACATTTCAGAATAGAATCGTGTTTTACAGTCCCAGCTTCTTAGAACATCCTTCGTCATGTGACTTCCTTTAGTACTGTGCCAATTCCGTAAAAAAAACGTTTTAAAATTATTTGGTTTCATACAAATTCCTAGGAATTTGGAATTAATAATCGTTACAGCACGCCTCTCCAAGGTTACCGACCTGATAATCAAGTTTTATGCAAACCACCGATCCGGTAAATAACCGACAGCTAAACCGACGGTATTTCGCCGTCGGCATTAATAGCTGACTTTATTTTAGCACATTCCTACATTTATTGTTCTATCTACATGTTTTGTAAATGTGTAAAAATGTTCTATCTATATGTTTTTTAAAAGTGTAAAAATATTCTATCTACATGTTTTTTCATAGTGTAAAAATGTTTTATCTAGGTACATGTTTTTTCAAAGTGTAAAAATAATCTATCTTCATGTTTTTTCAAAGTGTAAAAATACTCTATCTACATGTTTATGATAAGTGTGAACATGTTCTATCTACATGTTTTTTAAAAGTGTGAAACATTTATATTTCCATGTTTTTTCAAAGTGTAAAAATGTTTTATCTACATGTTTTTTGAAAGTGTAAAAATGCTCTATCTACATGTTTTTTCAAAGTGTGAAAATGTTCTATCTACATGTTTTTTGAAAGTGTAAAAATGCTCTATCTACATGTTTTTTCAAAGTGTAAAAATGCTCTATCTACATGTTTTTGAAAGTGTAAAAATGCTCTATCTACATGTTTTTTGAAAGTGTAAAAATGCTCTATCTACATGTTTTTTCAAAGTGTAAAAATGTGCTATCTACATGTTTTTTCAAAGTGTGAAAATGTTCTATCTACATGTTTTTTGAAAGTGTAAAAATGCTCTATCTACATGTTTTTGAAAAGTGTTAAAATGCTCTATCTACATGTTTATGAAAAGTGCAAAATGTTCTTTTTAAAATTCAGCGGCAAACAAGCCGGTGGTTGGCGCGGTGTTTCGGTTTGTATCGGCATGCCGGTGGAACGTCGGTTATTACATGTTCGTTTGGTGACCGCTTCACCGATGGAGAGGCGTGCGTTACAGTGAATTTAGTTACAAGCAATAATTAAATGCAAAAGTTTACAATTTCAGCATTAAAAACTACCTCAGCTCAGATAGGGCCACGCTGGCGGTAAATACGAATGAAACACCAGTGAGTACTATTATTAAGGTTGAAGACAACTAACTGAGTAGCGTATAAACTAAAATTAAATGCGAAGCAGTTAAAAATATAAAATAAATTGCATCTCGCCCTAAAACGCATTCACAGTCCAAGGCATCACAATAGCGTGTCATGGGTAGAGCCGTTATGAAATGAATTGGGGCTTGCGGATTTGTTAGCAAGTATAGAAGGGTCAAAAATTCAGACGCCCAAAGTCCGTAGAATATCCAAAGCATCAATAGAAAACAGATCTGAATGCTCTTGGAAGATTTCACATGACGAACTAAGTATTTACCTGTGCAAATATTTGACTAGTAAATTAAGAAGTATCTTTAAGCCTAATTAATTAGCGATTACATATTATCTGTGAAGGACCAAACTGACCCATATCCAATTTAAGCCAGAATCAAAATGAGCTATGTCATAAAAACAAAATGAGAAACATGCGTTAAATGTTACGTAAATTTTTAAAAAGTGTAAAATGTTCTATTTTCATGTTTTTGAAAAGTGTAAAATGTTCCATTTACATGTTTTTGAAAAGTGTAAAATGTTCCATTTACATGTTTTGGAAAAGTGTAAAATGTTCCATTTACATGTTTTGGAAAAGTGTAAAATGTTCCATTTACATGTTTTGGAAAAGTGTAAAATGTTCCATTTACATGTTTTAGAAAAGTGCAAAATGTTCCATTTACATGTTTTTGAAAAGTGTAAAATGTTCCATTTACATGTTTTTGAAAAGTGTAAAATGTTCCATTTACATGTTTTTGAAAAGTGTAAAATGTTCCATTTACATGTTTTGGAAAAGTGTAAAATGTTCCATTTACATGTTTTGGAAAAGTGTAAAATGTTCCATTTACATGTTTTTGAAAAGTGTAAAATGTTCCATTTACATGTTTTAGAAAAGTGCAAAATGTTCCATTTACATGTTTTTAAAAAGTGTAAAATGTTCCATTTACATGTTTTTGAAAAGTGTAAAATGTTCCATTTACATGTTTTTGAAAAGTGTAAAATGTTCCATTTACATGTTTTAGAAAAGTGCAAAATGTTCCATTTACATGTTTTTGAAAAGTGTAAAATGTTCCATTTACATGTTTTTGAAAAGTGTAAAATGTTCCATTTACATGTTTTTGAAAAGTGTAAAATGTTCCATTTACATGTTTTGGAAAAGTGTAAAATGTTCCATTTACATGTTTTTGAAAAGTGTAAAATGTTCCATTTACATGTTTTTGAAAAGTGTAAAATGTTCCATTTACATGTTTTTGAAAAGTGTAAAATGTTCCATTTACATGTTTTAGAAAAGTGCAAAATGTTCCATTTACATGTTTTTGAAAAGTGTAAAATGTTCCATTTACATGTTTTTGAAAAGTGTAAAATGTTCCATTTACATGTTTTTGAAAAGTGTAAAATGTTCCATTTACATGTTTTTGAAAAGTGTAAAATGTTCCATTTACATGTTTTAGAAAAGTGCAAAATGTTCCATTTACATGTTTTTGAAAAGTGTAAAATGTTCCATTTACATGTTTTTGAAAAGTGTAAAATGTTCCATTTACATGTTTTTGAAAAGTGTAAAATGTTCCATTTACATGTTTTTGAAAAGTGTAAAATGTTCCATTTACATGTTTTTGAAAAGTGTAAAATGTTCCATTTACATGTTTTGGAAAAGTGTAAAATGTTCCATTTACATGTTTTTGAAAAGTGTAAAATGTTCCATTTACATGTTTTTGAAAAGTGTAAAATGTTCCATTTACATGTTTTTGAAAAGTGCAAAATGTTCTATTTCAAAGATTTCGCGACATATTTGAATATTTTCGCAGATAGTGGATATTGTTTTTAGCTACAAATGGATATGGGTCATTTTGGTTCTTCACAGACAATAATTATTTCCATAAGTTATTGCGCATAAAAAAATTAAACTTTTTTATCAACATTTATGTACTTTCGTAATCTTCCATTAGATCCATAGCTGCTGAGACAAACCCAGGAATTTGATCTCCTTACCACAAGATCGTAATTTGATTGCAAGGCGAAATGGCACAGAACCATAGTGAAAATGTTGTCAGCATCTTGTCAAAAGGTGTGGCCCCCCTAAGGTAATTACTGATATCGTAAAAATTGAAAACACGTAAAAGTATAATTAACTCAGCATGCTTGCAAACGCATGAAAATAACTCCAATACTTTCTATGTTTACTGCACGGGGACTCTTTTGGGCGCCTTAAGGTTTCATCCCACTCCAAGGGATGGGCTGCAATGAGCTGACCGAAGTTGAAACCCTTTGCAATAAAACCTACAATTTTGTTGGTGAAAAGCACGTTCGTCTTCTCCGTTCCATAAGGATTTACTGCTTGAAGTACGAATAATAATTTCGAAATTCTAATTATTTTAGAAACTAATACTGACTTCATTTTTGAAATTATTTGTGGCGAGTCAAAATAAATCACGTTTACAAAAGAATGCAGACTTTTGTGCATAGATTGTAGAATTGTGATTCTCGTCATGTGTTGATTTGTTAGCGCTGTCCTTCTTGTAGAATCCAGGTTTTGATTTCACTTTGAATGTTAAAAAAGCAAAATTTATTTAAAACAAAGTACTTATGCTATGCTTTTTATATTCCCATATTGACTATACTTTTATATAAACTTAATTCAATACAAACTTCAACAGACTTGGAGTTATGTACAATCAACTGTAATATATGTTAGTTCTTCAAATAAATAGAAACCCAAGTGTGGTACTTAAGGCATAATGCAATAATACAAGATAATTTGACTTTATTACTGATTTTAACTTTAACTTAAAAAAATAAATTTTTGTTTTTCAGACACAAGAAACCAGTTTTAATGCATGCATTGCCAAATACAAAAACTGCAAACTACGTATAGAAGCAATTCAGCCTGATTTAAAAATATTCAAGCAAAATTATGTGTCATACTTATTTTATTTTTTACAACATTGTAGTTTACGAAATTCAAATAATGCCTTGAGATTAAATTTAACTACGGCATTTTTTTAGTTTTTCTATATAATTATTTGTGATGTGTTTTAAAAATCTAGCGATTTACTTTTTAATAAAAAAATTCTCAATTTAAATTCTAGGTTTCTAAAACTCCAACTAAATGGATTTAGGTATTTTACTGTGGTTTTGTTTTGACTTGGCTTGTAAATATAATTAAAAGAACCTATTAGAATGAGATACAGAAAAATAGGCTGGAATTTGATTTAAAAGGATCTTATTTTATTAGGAATTTTGCTATAAAATATAAGCCTTCCTACTTTCTATTCCTTGTAGTTCTGGTGGATCAAAGCCAGACTTGGCTTGTATCTAATTATTAACTCTTGATTTATGTTTGTTCGTTGGGGTATACGGCACGGCCGGGGTCGCCCACTAACAGGGGCGAAACAAGAATTATTTTGTAAGGGAATGGGGAAGGAACACAGATATTTATGAGTAAACAATTAAATATTTAAAATGGGCTCAATCTAATTTTAGGTTGAACTTACATAAGATATGTCAACAAAAAATGTAATACAGAGTTTTAAAACAGTTTAAAATGCTTCATTGACAAGTTTTACAAAAAGTGCAAAATACTGTTTCAATACTGTTGAGGTTGCAAAATATACTATTTACTTGACTATTTACACGTGTTTTGAAACGCCCAAAATACTTTATTTACTACTTTTCTTAAAAGTGCAAAGTACGTTATTTACCATTTCTAGGAAAGTGCAAAATACGTTATTTACCATTTCTCTGAAAAATACAAAATGCTCTAGTTACTATTTTTCTAAAAAGTGCAAAATACATTATTTTCAATTTTTCTAAAAAGTGCAAAATACATTATTTTCAATTTTTCTGAAAAGTGCAAAATGCTTTATTTACTATTTTTCTAAAGAGTGCAAAATACATTATTTACCATTTTTCTGAAAAGTGCAAAATGTTTTATTTACTATTTTTCTAGAGAGTGCAAAATACATTATTTACCATTTTTCTGAAAAGTGCAAAATGTTTTATTTACTATTTTTCTGAAAAGTGCAAAATGTTTTATTTACTATTTTTCTAAAAAGTGCAAAAAACATTATTTATTATTTTCCTGGAAAGTGCAAAATGCTATATTTACGATTTTTCTGAAAAGTGCAAAATGCAATATTTACTATGTTTCTAAAAAGTGAAAAATGCAATATTTACTATGTTTCTGAAAAGTGCAAAATGCTTTATTTTTTATTTTTCTAAAAAGTGCAAAATACATTATTTACCATTTTTCTGAAAAGTGCAAAATGCTTTATTTACTATTCTTCTAAAAAGTGCAAAATTCTTTATTTACTTTTTTTTTTGAAAAGTGCAAAATGCTTTATTTGCTATTTTTCTAAAGAGTGCAAAATACATTATTTACCATTTTTCTGAAAAGTGCAAAATGTTTTATTTACTATTTTTCTAAAAAGTGCAAAATACATTATTTACCATTTTTCTGAAAAGTGCAAAATGTTTTATTTACTATTTTTCTAAAAAGTGCAAAAAACATTATTTATTATTTTCCTGGAAAGTGCAAAATGCTATATTTACGATTTTTCTAAAAAGTGCAAAATGCAATATTTACCATTTTTCTGAAATGCGCAAGATGCTTTATTTATTATTTTTCTAAAAAGTGCAAAGTGCTATATTTACTATTTTTCTAAAAAGTGCAAAATACATTATTTACTATGTTTCTGAAAAGTGCAAAATACATTATTTACTTTGTTTCTGAAAAGTGCAAAATGCTTTATTTTTTATTTTTCTAAAAAGTGCAAAATACATTATTTACCATTTCTCTGAAAAATGAAAAATACTTTAATAGCATGTGTTTAAGATCGTGATATTTTATTATTTTTGTAGACACAGTGAATTTTTAATTCTAGCTTTTATAGTGGATACGGGTGATTCTTATTCTGCAATCGCATTAGAAGTTGACTAGCTCCGTTTAATTCCCCTAGTCAACTACACCATTCTGCCCCTTTTCCACCTAGATCCGCACCAGCTTAGAACGCATGTTTTCTAAATGTGAATTTCAGATATGGTTGCAAAATTGCGAATTCACCTTTGGACTCTGGATCTCTCCTTCTTGTTTGTTTCGCATCAACATATTTTGCATTGTTAACATATTTTACATGTCTTACCTTCAGGCGCTCAGTCGTTCCTTAATTATGTTGTCAAAAAAATATTTACTGAAAGCCAAGGTTTAGTTTTGCTAGGCGTATTTGTAAGCAACTTCATTCAGTCAGTACTATGCTCATGAAAGCTAAAGCTAAGCACACACTCCACGTTTTGGTAGAAACAGTACCATTCATTTGCATTGGTTTTGAGTTTTTGAGATGCAATGGAATCATCTACTGACAATCAAGTTTTAATTTTTAATTGGCAACCCTTTATTTTATTTTAAGCTTTTGCTGTTTCTAACTTTCTGACTTTCTCTCACAGTTGCTTTCACTTTTAGTTTTTTCCACCTAACTTTCCACAGTTTTGAGTTGTCTTGTCACAAATTTGTATTAGGTTCATAGCATCTACATTACTTGTAGGCAATTATTTTTGCCTTTTACTTTTTTGCTTTTACTTTCATTTCTAATTTGGCTTTTTTATCTTGTTCGTTTATGTACTTTATTAATGTATCGTCAGTGAAGAACCAAAATGACTCATATCCATTTGTAGCTAAAAAAAATCCACTATCAACACAAATATTCAAATATGCCTTGAAAGAATTTAAAAAAAACATTTTGCACTTTTGAAAAACATGAAAATAGAATATTTTGCACTTTTCAAACACATGTAAATAAAACATTTTGAACGTTTCAAAACCATGTAAATAGAACATTTTGCACTTTTTCGAAAACATGTAAATAGATCATTTTACGTTTTTCAAAAAAATGTAAAATAGAACATTTTGCAACTTTTCAAAAACATGTAAATAGGACATTTTACATTGCTGAAAAACTTGAAAATAGAACATTTTGCACTTTTCCAACACATGTAAATAGAACATTTTTCACTTTTCAAAAACATGTAAATGGAACATTTTACACTTTTCAAAAACATGTAAATGGAACATTTTACACTTTTCTAAAACATGTAAATAGAACATTTTTCACTTTTCAAAAACATGTAAATGGAACATTTTACACTTTTCAAAAACATGTAAATGGAACATTTTACACTTTTCTAAAACATGTAAATAGAACATTTTTCACTTTTCAAAAACATGTAAATGGAACATTTTACACTTTTCAAAAACATGTAAATGGAACATTTTACACTTTTCAAAGACATGTAAATGGAACATTTTACACTTTTTAAAAAACATGTAAATGGAACATTTTACACTTTTCAAAAACATGTAAATGGAACATTTTACACTTTTCAAAGACATGTAAATGGAACATTTTACACTTTTTAAAAACATGTAAATGGAACATTTTACACTTTTCAAAAACATGTAAATGGAACATTTTACACTTTTCAAAAACATGTAAATGGAACATTTTACACTTTTCAAAAACATGTAAATGGAACATTTTACACTTTTCAAAAACATGTAAACAAAAAATTTTACAATTTTTAAAAACATCTAAATAGAACATTTTGCACTTTTCAAAAAACATTTAAATAGAACATTTTGCACTTTTCAAAAATATGTATATAGGACATTTTACAATTTTCAAAAACATGTAAATAAAACATTTTGCACTGGTACGGTGACCGAATGGCCGCTGAAAGTGGTCGCTCTAAAATAGTCCCCTGATAGTGGTTCCCTGCCGTTTGGGCCCGCTATGAAATAGTCCCCTACCATTTTTGGTCTCCCGAAAATATTAGTCCCTATAAAACAATGCCGCAATAGGGTGTAATGCCGTAGTAGGGATTCAATACCATCATATATGCACATAAATTTAGTTTATTGTGATCTTTTTTGAATGTATCAATATTTATAGGAATGTGTAATTTGCATAAATTGTGATCTGAGGAAAGAAATGGACTAACAATCTTGAGCAAGACATTTGTGAATGTCCTCGGCATCGTAAGTTTTTGCTGTCTGTTGCGATTCCTGTCTGATGACCGTGTTGCTACTGCAGCTGACAGTTGATTTTTTCGGGGTCGTCCGCGCTTACGGGTAGCTATCGCTACTGAAGGCGGACTAACTAACTGGACCGTTGGCACGGAAACAAACGGCATGGGTACTGCGGGTATTTGTAGGACACTAAGCTGCTCGACCTGTGTTTTTGATTTAACGGCGGCCAAGTTGTATGCATCGGATTTCAAGTAGTTAATTTTACTCATAGTGGTGAGAATTGTGACAATAGGAACATGACTTTTAAAATTACCTTAAATTATATTGTTGGTGTACATACATCTGTTCAATAACCAGTTATTAACTACAGCCAACAACCGGCATCTTCCTTAGTGTTATGCTTCTCTATGTATTTTGAGCGACCAAATGGCAGGGGACTATTTCATAGCGGGCCCAAACGGCAGGGGCCTTTTACATAGCGGGACCAAATTGCAAGGGACCACTGTGACGGGACTATTTCAAACGGACGACTTTTCATCGGCCATTCGGTCACCCAACCTTTTGCAATTTTCAAAAACATGTAAATAGAAAATTTTGCACTTTTCAAAAACATGTAAATAGAACATTTTGCACTTTTCAAAAATATGTAAATAGAACATTTTGCACTTTTCAAAAATATGTAAATAGAACATTTTGCACTTTTCAAAAATATGTAAATAAAACATTTTGCACTTTTCAAAAATATGTAAATAGAACATTTTACACTTTTCAAAAACATGTAAATAGAACATTTTGCACTTTTCAAAAATATGTAAATAGAACATTTTGCAATTTTCAAAAATATGTAAATAGAACATTTTGCACTTTTCAAAAATATGTAAATAAAACATTTTGCACTTTTCAAAAATATGTAAATAGAACATTTTACACTTTTCAAAAACATGTAAATAGAACATTTTGCACTTTTCAAAAACATGTAAATAGAACATTTTGCACTTTACAAAAGACATGTAAATAGAATATTTTGCACTTTTCAAAAAACATGCAAATAGAACATTTTACACTTTTCAAAAACTCCTAATAAACATCTGACGCATATTTCTTATATGTTTTTATGATACAGCTCGATTAAATGGTAGCTTAAATTGGATATGGGTCGACATTTTGGTTCTTCACAGACGATTTGCCTTATTGCTAATAATTATTACTGTGGTGTTTATTGAATAAGTCAAAAAATCCGGCGCTTCGCGCCGAATTTGTTGACCGGGGACGGGCCCAAATTAGATGCTGAGCTACAACAACGGCACAAGATAATTTATGTTACGCTAAAAGATGACATAAAATTTATGAAAGCTCCTCTACCATGAATGAGCCATATACAAATGTGCGTAGCATGTAGTTTAATGTAGCTCCCAAACTTTTATAAATTTCACCATTTACAAATGCCGTCATTTATGGAAGCTCCTCTACCATCAATAAGCCATATATGGTTGTACGTGGCATCTAGTTAAAAAAAACTTTAATATTTTTAAAAATTGCATGATTCACAAATGACTAGATTTATAGAGTTTCTCTTCCAATCAATAGGCCATATCGAAATGTACGTGGGAAGCAGTTAAAAACAAAGGTCGAAAAAAATTTTAAAGTTAAAACATCTATATTCTATTAAGATAGGTTCGTGACAAGTTGGTATAATGGTTTGGCAAAAAATTCAAAAGATGGCAATGGTGGTACTTAAAACTCATATTTGTGGGACGTCATTATGGACGAACCTTAAATATCTATAATCTATACAGATATGTTCGCGACATGTTGTTAAAATAGGTTGAAAAAAAAGTGAATATCAAATTGGGGGTACCTAAAATTAAATATTTTACACTTTTCAAAAAATATATGTAAAAAGAATATTTTGACTTTTCAAAAACATGCAAAAAAAATATTCTGTACATTTCAAAAACATGGAAATAAAACATTTAACACCTCTCGAAAAACATGTCAATAGAACATTTTTCACTTTTCTCAAAACATGTAAATAGAATATTTTGCGCTTTTCTGAATCCAGTAAATACAACATTTTACACATTTCTAAATCAAGTAAATACAACATTTTACACATTTCTAAATCAAGTAAATACAACATTTTACACATTTCTAAATCAAGTAAATACAACATTTTACACATTTCTGAATCAAGTAAATAGAACATTTTACACATTTTTAAAACATGTGAAAATGAAACATGTTGCTAAACCGCTAAACCAAGGAAAACCATCAATAAAATCAAAATGATGGTATTTGTATGGGGAAACAAATTACTGCCACAAATCGATACCCTCGTTCAGTCATGCATAAAATAGACGCAAACAAGAGTTTACATCACTGCATGTCCTGATCTTTGTCTTATAATACTCACAATACACTAATAATAATTAAACGAGACAAGTCAAGCAGCTGTTTGGGTTTCTAAGGTGTTTTAGGGTTGATCTGCAGTGTCCGAACTACAGATCTAAAGATTGCATGGTACATTGAGGGGACTATGCGTTTGTCAATGAAGCTAGATCCAATATAGAGCTTAATTGGGGTCAATGAAGCCAGGGTCTTAGACACAAATTTTTCCTTCTTTACCCCAACCAGTCTAACCTCAACTTTCCATTGTTTCAGCAGTGCGCATGTCCGACTGTTCACCATAGCGATTGAGTACAGGATTCCAGATATGTACACAAACAAAGTCAGACCCGAGTACAACGAGAATTTTGACCATTTGACCCACTGCCTGTCCATGTTCCTTGAAAAGGTCAGGAATCCTTGAATTCATTTAATCGATAGTTTTTTTTGGGTACTTGGTAATTTATTTAAAAGAACGTATATTTAAAAAAAAAACGCTGAAAATTATTTTGGTTAAACACTAGCGCCTGCTTTTGTACCACTAATTTAAGTTGTTTGAAAGGCAATGGGTGACTGTGGAGTAGTAAAGCTCAGAATTTATCTAGTTTCCTTTAATTGTACAACTAAAATGAGGAGAACTAACTATTAACGTCCAAACAGACCCGGTCGAAATTTTTTTTCATTTTACATGTCAACGAAATATTTTTTTTCTAACGCCCCATACTACTAGTAGTAAGAATCCTCGGTTTTAGTGGAATACATGCATATGGTATCCTGTGATACCCGGGTGAACCTGAAACCTTTTTTACTTTTTAAAACGATGTTATGATTAAAATATGAACATTTTTGTTATCGCATATTTTTTTGTGGGCTGTTCGGCATACACCTGATTTTTTTGAAATTTAAACTCCTAAAAAATCGTATTATTTTTTAATTACCCGGGTTTTAGCAATGCAATTGGGTTGAAGCTTGTTCATTTTTTTCCTCCGGACGCCACCCTAACTCCACTATAATTATTTTTCTAAAAAATAGGCAAAAAAATTAGCTATATTGCTGTCTTGAAATTTTGGCAGAGCGGGGGTGGCGTCAAAAATTACAACCGATTAAACTTTAATTATTAATTAGGATTAAAGTTGTCGCCGTTGCCACGTTCCTCATTAGTTTTAACTTCCCGCATGTAAAAGTTTAAACTCAAGCACCGGAACGGCAACAACCCATGGCAGAACCATAGAAATCAACTGCCACAGTGGGCTAAGTGTTAAACATGCGGACGGTTTTCCCGGTGCTCAGAGATCGAATCCCATTGGTGAAAAAAAGTTTACGCACTTTTTATCATTTCTTATGCGATTAGACTACATAATATTACGATAGATGGAAAGCTCTATTCAAACTCTATCATTTAAGCTATAATTTTATTTATTTTGACACAATTTAGGTGCGGCATTGTGCTAAACGGTAATAGTTAGTTCTCCTCAAATGCTATTTTGTGAGTGAGAGTAGTTCTAGGTTGAAATATATATGTAGCAAACTCGGAAAGTCCTAAAATGTCCGGTAGTTCCCGGTTCATAGGGGATTTTCCAATTATTTTTTGATTTGTTGAGCTTAAAATAAAGAACGTTAAAGTGGGTAGCAAAAAAGTTGTCTCTTTACTTTACGCTTGTTTAACAAAATAATAATACTGTGACATCAATTTTGAAAGAATTGACTTGGGATTTAATCAAATTTAAAATTGTTTTCTACGAAAAACTTTATGGGATTACTAATTAAAATAAAATAATTTCAGGCAGCATGCAGCACTTGCCAAAATATTGTTTTATCTAAAATAAACTACCGTAAAGCTCCGACTAGAAACCAACGGCTTTGATTTAAAACAGGACTGTTTGTGACTGTCAAGATGAATTTAAAAAAAATGTTTTTATAAATGAGCTGCTAATATATTATTTTGCGCTGAATGAATTTGCAAATTCGTCGTACATTTTTTTGGTGAAAATCATACTAATATTTATTCGTAAAAAAATTATTACACTAATTACGGAATGATCCTCTAGATATTTCTTACACTCATCGTGTATAACTTACAATACACATTCTGGCACGGTGTCACTCTTACTGGAATTTTCGTGGAATTTTCTAAAACAACTGTAATTCAGTCGTACATGTATAAAATAAAGAGCTATCTTGAGAATTTCAATATTTACGTCCTAAAGAAAGAAAATCTGTAGACGATTCAAAAACTTAATGGAATTTGTTTTGCTTGTCGAGGGTAAGTGCAAGATGGTGCCAAGTGATTAGATATTTTGTATTGTTGGATCTTATCGTTAGTCTTTTACTTGTTTTGTCATACATCATACAGTAGAGAGCCTCGGCTTCTTTCGAATCCGGTAAAAGCATTGAGCAATTCCGAGCTCGGTTTTGTTTACATCCTCGTGATCTGCTTGAAGAACACGTTTTTGTTGTTTTAAAACGCCTTCAAAAATTTTCAAAGCTTCTTCGACCATTCCTTGCTCAAACATGCACCAAGCGAGCCAGTAACGACTTTTTAACGTGAGCCAATGACCAGGTCCAAGAAGCACACTTCTTTCATAAATAATAATTTTGAACCAACTTGCAGATTTTTCAAATTGAGAACTGGTATATAAAGTAAGTGCAAGTTGATATTGACGGGATACTGTACTTAAATCTTCGCACCCAAGAGTAAATTTAGGTCTTGATAGCATGACGTCACTCAATTTAATAGTGCCTTCGTGATTACACTTGTGCATTAGAACATCTTGAAGAAGCGGCAACATCGAACTGTCTAACAACGCATCCCGTAAATTATTCTGTTCAATTCCGCAAGACCTGTTTATATTCCATTTTTCATAATTTATAAGCCAATCGTGAAGCCGTGCAGAGTTTTTATTCGCCAGAGTTTTATTATTCGAACGAATTTGCTTGTAAATCCAAATAATATCATTTGCCTCCTTTTCTTTTTCTAGGATTGACATTTTATTTCCTTTTCGTTTTTTTGTAACTTGTAAATCATGAGTACTTGGCGGAGCCTCGTTTGAAGGAGCTTCTACATTATTCTGCTGCATCTATAAAAAATGGCCGTACAATTATCGATTGTTATCGCCACTGAAGTAATTTTCGGTTCAATGAATTTTATAAGTTTAAATATTTAAATAAAAATATGAGCTGATTAGTCGAGCCCAACGCCAGACCCAGACCTGGACCGGGACCTGGACTCAAATTCGCGTTCAATAAAACAGGGTACGCCCAGGTGCATCTAAGCATTTGGGTTCAATGAAATTGCACCCAGGTCAGGACCCGGGCATTAGTTTAGATGGTTAACAATTGTCAAATATAATAGAATAGAGAATATTTACGTTTTAGCTTTAAACTTTTACAAAACTTAAAAATCTTAACTGGAAATATTTTTATTCTTACATCAACGTCAGCAGGGTTAATATTTCCTTGATCCAAATTATTCTTCTCCCGTATATCACCCAAACCAGCTCCCGTCAAACAAGGCGGACTGCAACCAGGTAGTTCTGTTGACATACCTTCTTGGATATCTCGTTTCGCTGACTGGATTTTAGTTGTACCTATAATAAATTAAGAATTATAAGATTTACGAAATTCCGGAATATTTAATTAGGGAAGTAGGTACTAAATATTTATCTACATGCACGCCTCTCCATCGGTGAAGCGGTCACTGAAATAACATGCAATAACCGACGTTCTACCGGCATACCGATACAAACCGAAGCACCGCGCCAACCACCGGCTTGTTTCACGCTGACTTTTAAAAAGAACATTTTACACTTTTTTTAAAACATGTAGACAGAACATTTAACACTTTTTCAAAACATGTAGATACAAAATTTAACGCTTTTTAAAAACATGTCGATAGAACTTTTAATACTTTTGAAAAACATGAACACTTTTCACAAACATGTAGATAGAACATTTTACAATTTTCAAAAACATGTAAATAGAACATTTAACACATTTCAAAAATATGTAGATAGAACATTTTACACTTTTCAAAAACATGTAAATAGAACATTTAACACATTTCAAAAATATGTAGATAGAACATTTTACACTTTTCAAAAATCATGTAAATAGAACATTTCACACTTTTAAGGAACATATAGATAGAACATTTTACACTTTTCAAAAACATTTAAATAGAGCATTAAATGTAGAGATAAATTTAATTGTGCTAAAATAGAGTCAGCTATTTATGCCGACGGTGAAATACCGTCGAGTTAGCTATCGGTTATTCACCGGATCGGTGGTTTGCATGAAGCGTAATTATCAGGTCGGTAACCGTGAAAAGGCGTGTCTACATGTAACTGCGTTACTTTTAAGTACATTTTGTTGATCAAATAATTATACAGCAATAACTAGCAATTGTTGAATTATAATAGGTTGTGAGTACTGAAGACTTCAATCAGCTATTTGGCTTACCTTTGGATATCAAATCACGAGCTTCTATCCTGCTGCTGCCAGTAGTAGTAGTAAATTCATTTCGAACATCATTATTCAAGCTGCTCTTAGCACGCCTACTTTTAGTTTGACAACTTTTACTTTTATTTTCTGCGGTAGTGACGATTTTCCTTGACCTTAGTTTCCGTACTAAAGCCGGAACCACGTACGGTTTGGGTGATTGCAATGTACGTATTGGCAGTGGCATGGCAGGAATTTGGTTTGATGCATACTCTTCAGCCACGTCTTGGTCAGATCTGCTGCAACCATCAACGGCTTCCGTCAACGGCACACTTTTTGGTTTGGTGATGCTTCGCTTTTTAACAAGGAAATTGGTAATTATTCTAGCTGCAGCTGCAGCTTTGGTGCTTGACTTTTGTGTCGGTATCGAAACCATTTTGGATTGAGATTCTTCTATTGGCGTATGGAGTACTTCGTTTGCGTTAGCTTCCGTTTCTGGGTCGAAACACTCAGATTGAATCGCAGCTTGTGGAGTTGAGGAACCAAGTGGCGGTAAGTCAGTCATCATGTTCTGATCCCCGGAATTAGGTCCGATATTATTGATGAAATTATCATTCTTTTTCTTTTCGGCTACTTCCAATTGTCTTTTGTCAACTTTGTTAATTTTAGCTGTTCGGACTTGTATATCTTTCCCTGATGTAGATGGAAGGTCCAAAGTAACACGCTGCCTCTAAAGAAAGCAATTAACTGATTAAAGCCATTGTTATTGATATTTTAATATTGCAATTAATTTCTGTTTCAAAATCGTGCCTACACTTATGGTCTTAAGTAGTGTTTTAGTAAAAGTGCAATCCGCAGTTTTGCATCACACAAAAGTTGTTACTTTGGTCATCTTAAATTTGATAAATTTAGTAACCATCAGTCGCTTTATTTATAAATGGGCGTTTAGCATTTATGTTATACGAATAAAAGAAAATAGATTTTTTAATCTGAATCGGATGTTACCTTTTTCGTATCCTTAAGATGTAAGGGAGAATTTTCTGTTTCAACCATATCATTAAGGCCAGACTTCAAACACTTAATTGGCCGCTGGCTTGACGTAGCTGTATTTTTTCGGGAGTTTAGCTCATCTGATTTGGTTGTCTCTGTATTAAAAATAATCAAAATTACATACTATGTGATGATTTAATATGATAACTAATTAAGACTAAGCTCACATGTTTAAACTTAAGCTTTTTATAGTTAATTCTTGATTAACGACATGATAGCACTAAATTAATTTTGGAACCTTTTCCTCAAACTCGTAACAAATAACACGGTAAACTACAACAAACAACAGTGCATTACATATTATGCAGTTTGGCGGGTTAAATTTTGTAAGTATATAAATTACCTATTTAATTAGCTACTTTGGAATACTAAAATTATTTCTTAATTTTCGAGAAATAAAAATTTGTGAGTTTTAAATTTACGCACAAAGCTACTCACCTTTGCTTATCTTTTGTTTCCCATATAATCCATCAGTATTTACTCCAAACTTGTCATTGCACTCCATCGAAATGTCACCTGGATGATCTGTTATGTTGTTATTGTTGAAGCCAAGCTGGTCGTCTGTTTCTATCCTGTTAGATTTACCGGTTTCGACACTTCCAAGTTTAGGAGGTGACTTACTGCTACTGTAATCTGCAGGGATTGGAGAGCTCCTCATGAGTCCTGGTTCCTGGGCGACACTTGACAAAGCCATTACCGGTCCGACTACAATTTTTGGCGCATTTGGGAATTCCGTCAATTTCATTGCTTCAGTTTCTTGAACTTCTTTATTGCACTCAATAATGGTTCCAGGACCCACAATGCAGAATGGAGACGGCTCAATCTGGGTAACTTTAAATTGCATCTCCCTACCTCCCCATGTTGTAATTGATAAAATGTCTTCTTTGTTCACCAGTCGAAAAACACCCCTAAAATATGGCCGTAGATACGCTTGGTATAAATCGACATTTTCCAAATCCTTACAGATTTCCTGAAAAGGACGAAGACACACTTTTTTGCAGGATAGAATGTTCTCGTTCTTCAGAACAGTTACTGAATCTCCTACAGAAACACCCAATTTGTCTCTTATTACAGAATTCATCTTGATTTTGTCATCTGCAAGAGTATCAGGAGAAGAATCTGTTAGGAGAGTGCAAGCAGCCTTAACACCATCCTTTCCCAGTAACACTTTTGAATCGCCGTACCAAATTACGTGCTCCGCCATCATTTTCTACGTTGTAAAATTAGAATCAAAATATTGTTGAGTAATTATAGCTTTTGCAACTGATTTAAATATAAGAATTATTTTATGTTATCACAATGCACATAACATAACTCATTTAACGCTACGTGATTGTCAAGTAGTGTCACTTCGAAAGGTTGAAGATGTAGAATCCACCACTGCTCGTCCACATTATTTTATTACTTAATACTGCGTTATCTTATTATTAATAATATATGTTTTAATATTTTTGTACCTGGGATAAATAAACTTCAGAGTAGCTCGTCGAAGACGATTCCTGTACTTTCAGCTTCAGTTCTGAATTATAAGGCATTCCCAATAATTCTTCAAGCTCGACCATATTCCTATATGAGCCAAGAAAAACAAAAATAAGCATACATCAAGCGTGCTTGCAATGCATCGAAATAACGTTAATAATAATAATACCACTTTAAACGAATATGCGACACCACTTCAATTCCCAAATGTTACGAGTTACGACGAGGAATGATTAACTGTAGTTCGTGACAGCAAAAATAGACATTAGTATGCCGGCAGCATAGCAGCAGTTTGTTGTTTGCATATTTTCAGCATTATTTAAAAGTCAGCAGTCAGTTAAAAGGTAGTGCTTGCTTAACTAGCATGTAATGCATATATAGTAACAACAAAATTGCATAAATCGTACTCCAATAAAATAGCGGTGTTGGTTTTAGTGTACCTACATTTCAGTTAGGAATCACAAGTAAAGTAAGTTCTTACTAGTTAGTTTTAGAAACAAAACTCGAAACACTAATTCGTGATGCACAAGGAAAACAATAAATATGAAAAACGAAAATGGTGAATGAGACAATTTTTATTTAATTGTAATTGTTTGAAATACACTTTTCAAAGCGAACAAACCAAAGTCTTGTTATTACTTTTGAAGCGTGTCAAATTAATGGGAGGGCGAGGCGGCGAGGCTACTGTTTTATTTTATTCACAAACCGCAATAGTTATTTTGTTTGTAATTGAGATAACAACCACAAACTAGTAAAAATGGACAGTGCACAATTACTTAAACAACCACAATACCCAATGCAATCAGCAGTTACACAGCATCAAACATGATCAAACATGTTTTTCAACGCTTACGAACGTTTAGTGAACAATCACAACCTGAGGCTGTTAAACTTTATTGTTATCAATGTCAATTGTAATTTTATTGCAATATCATTTCCAAATCACAAGTATTCACAATAATTGCGAACAAAATACAACAGTTGACAGTAGGCGAGGCTATAATATTTTAACTTTACGGGCATGTTTGCATAGGAGCCCGGCTAGAATAATGTTAAAACTACTATTAATGATAGTACATAGCATACCATTCACCATACCACATAGATTACGGTACCTAATTGTAATGCGGATTGACGATTACTGACAAATGTCTTACTTACCCAGGAATTTCTGCCATTTAGCTACCTGTCGTTCCACCTTCCACCAACCAAGTGCCTAGATAATCAAAAGAGATGGAACCGTTATTGAAAGCTAGCGGTTAGGAAATTCTGGAAAGTTATCAGTTATGTGTAGTCATATTTAAAATGCAAAAATAACGAATTAAGTTAAAATTTGACTAACTAACTAACCTGTATGCAATCCAGCAACACAACGTAATAAGTATAAGCTGTCGAAGTCGATGCAAATAAATAATATTTCTTGGAAATTGCAGTAACTATAGTTATCTTCCAAATCTGGGCTTACATAATTTTTTATTTTTAATGCGCTATGCGCTAAAATATTCTTTGAAGGCTGAACAAAAGTTGTAATTTCCTTCGTAAATAGTCCTTCCTTTGCTCTTTCGCTGACTAAACTGGCAACTGGTCAATTCAGGCACGAGGTTTGGGAATTAAGATTGTGATTGAGAGGTTTCCAGTTTCCGTGTTTGCTGTTGTTAACTTCGTACTAGTCAGAGGTAGTAGGTAGTTCTGGACTTGGAACTAGTAATTAGTATTACCTAACAAAAACTAACTTGCGATATTTACTAGCACTAATTAGTAGGGTATACACAATTTTTAAAACTGGAACTGACTATTTAGATTTTTTTTATTTTTGTACATCTAAAACTTTTTCTATCTCTTTCAGTTGTAGTATCTAGAACCAAAGATAAAAAAGATTTAATTCGGTAACAAAAACTAAAAGAAATTAAAATCAGAAGGAATTAAAACTATAAGTTACTGAAAACCAGGAGTTATTTTATTGTTGAAAACTATAACTAGCTAGAACTATCTAGTAAGTTAGATAGAATTAACAATAAAAACTTACAAAAACCAGAATTAATAAATCCTGCTGCCTGCAGTCTACCACCAAAGGTACTAACATAGTGATTTTAAATTAACTAGGGCTAATACAAGACGATAACTAGATACTATAACATGCAAAATTTAATTTTCACACTATAGTTAGGCCACTTTGTCAAGTTATTTACATTTATTTCGAGTTATGTAATTATAATGAGGCTTTCAATATCTAGAACACAGAAAGGCGAGGTAGTCTAGAGGTCTAAGGGCCGAGGCTCTCTTTTGTTGGTATTAGGTTCGATTCAGTACGGGGTAAGCTAGCCATAACTGTGTTTCTGCTCCTAAAAAATAGCGATTAGGCTGTCGAGCCCGACAACAAATCATTAACAATACATTTTACCACATTACGATTAACTACAACTTAGAATAAAAAAATATGTCAGCACCTGAAACTAATTGTAAGCTTAAATGATGGAACTAATAACTAAATACAACTATCTACAAAATGTAATAGAGTTAGAAATAAGAATTACTTGGTATGTATTTGCTAGAAGACCAGAACTAACTAGTAAAAATTTGGACGGCTAAGACTATTATGAACTAGAATTAAGAATTTGAAGAACTAATGAACACTATTTTCTCAACGAACGGCACCAGGACCAGCATTGCATGTCCGTCTGTCGGCGTCTGTTGAAAGCGACGTGTAGTTAATTTCAAGTCTGGCGCCGAGTTCAGTAGATTCTACGATTCAAGGCACCTAGTTAGGGTAGCAGCTAGTCAGACTAGCAGTTGCATGCAGATTGCAGGTATAAAAAATCCAGCGCTTCGCGCCGGATTTGTCGACCGGGGGCGGGCCCGAAGTAGATGCTGAGCTTCAACAAATGCGCAAGATAATTTATGTAACGGTAAAAAATGACATAAGATTTATGGAAGCTCCCCTACCATCAATAAGCCATACACGAATGTACGTAGCATGTTGTTAAATATAGCTGGACAATTTTTGAGAATTGCATCATTCACAAATGACGTCTCTTATGAAGGGTCCCCTGCCATCACTAACTTGGGAACGTTTTCACATGTTACACCGGGATTTGGCCAAATGTTACCAAAGTGTCTTCTACCAACCCTAGACACTTCAGCTAGCATAGAAACTTGAGTGCATTTTTGGTTGCTAGGCAACTAAAGCCCGGGACATTTTGAAAATTTTCTTGTAAATTCAAAACTCAAATTTTAACATACAAATTTATATGGGAAAATCAAGGCACCAAAGGGTCCCCCCTGTCCAAATTTTCAATTTTACCAGATTTTTAGTGTATTGATAAAAGTCAACAAATGTCGTTTTGTATTGAATTTTACCCCCAAAATACTACTCCAGCGCACATTTAAAGCAGATAGGGATCGTGCATACATGACGCCATCAGTTGGGTCGATGAGTCTACTTAGGCACTGGTGACATATTTTATGTTAAAAATTGCCATTTGCGCAATGTTTAAGCTATGAGGTCCAAGGGTCCTAAAAGTGGGACTTTTCGATGACGTCATTGTGGATGCTCCTCTATGCGTCTCTTACGTTCAGTAAAATGTCAATAAATTACAGTGGCTGTTGTTATGATTTTCAGCTATTAGCAGTATTTCACATGCGTCTCTATTGAAAAATCGCCTGTACTGGTAAATGGGAATTTTCATCCCGGACATTTACCCCACCGGTATGTATTTCTCCGCACAATTCCATACTGTACATTTGCATTTCAAATACAAATCATTGAGGTGAACAAAATAGCACTGCTCCCTATGGCGGAGACCCTGCTGATATCAGACGTGTGCACATTACTGGAGAACAATAATGTGTTTTTGTCTGTAAGTTTGACTAACGGTTCACTAAATTTACAAGCTACTAGACATGGTTTACATACAAAAAATGGCGACCATTTTAAAAAAGGCTATAATCTGATATGCTGATTGACAAACAGTAGTTTAATAGGTTACTTTACAACTATTATGTAATAACAGTAGACTAATTAATAGCTTTACTTGCATTTTTTTTTGCATTAATCATGAGCAAAAAGTGCTGTAGATTTGGTTGCTAGAAGAAAGTGTCGAGGTGACCCTGACATTCGAGCAGGAAATGTCCGGGTATGAAAATGCGGGGTAGGAGATTTTCTGGTAGGGGGCTGTGCAAGAATGACGTTTACCAAAACGAAAAATTTTCGACCCTCCCCCTCCCCCTATCATTTTTAGTCATTTCTAGCTACAACCCCCCCCCCCCCCCCCTCTCTCCAACGTTTACATCGAACTGATTTGTGTTTAAATAATATCAATATTTGGCACAAATCAATATTTGCACTTTACAAATACTCACAATGTGTCTTACATCTGAAATCATACAATAATTTATTGAACTATAGCTTTTTGTAAAACACCGGCTACAGCCGTTGTTTAATGGCAGCCTTTTAACAGTAAGATTACGCACATTGGAGACTATACCTCAAATCTAAACTTTGATTTTTTGATTTCTTTTTATGTCATTTTGTATTAAGCAATCGACTAGCATCTGTTAGCAGCAAACACCACCAGAAAACTCTGTACTACATTATGTGTAATTATCTTTTGTAAACAATTTTAATTAATCAGAATTTGAATTTTTAAATTTCCCGCCAAATCACAAAATTTAAATTTCGACCCGCCACTCAATGAACTTACACACAAACGATACGAAAGGTAATGATTAGGCCAATCTAATTATCTCCAAGTTACCAGCGCGATCTGCTATAGGACATTAAAGATTGGGCCGCGGCAGGGTCAGTCTTCAAAAATGCAGGTCCCCTGGTAAATAATACTGGCGTGACCACATATTTTGATTTTTTTAAAATGAAATACTTTGAAATTGATTTCAGCAAGTAGAATATAGCTTTTAAGCCCTTAAAAAAATAAAAAACCGGGATTTTTGTTTTTTAATGCATACAACCGCTTATAGGCAAAACTTTATTTTTAAATAAACATGATTTGAATGAGAAATCTTTGAGATCGCGCTAGGAGCGTTTCGTTAACTAGATTCTAATAATAAATTATTTTTAAAAAATAATATCATTCGTCATATTTCCTATTATAAATTTTACAAACAGTACGTTGCCCCTTTGCTACACTCACTAGAACCTAGAGTCGGTCATATTTATAATCTATGTATGTAAACCATGTCTAGTAGCTTGTAAATTTAGTGAACCGTAAGTCAAACTTACAGACAAAAACACATTATTGTTCTCCAGTAATGTGCAAACGTCTAATATCAGCTGGGTCTCCGCCATAGGGAGCAGTGCTATTTTGTTCACCTCAATGATTTGTATTTGAAATGCAAATGTACAGTATGGAATTGTGCGGAGAAATACATACCGGTGGGGTAAATGTCCGGGATGAAAATTCCCATTTACCAGTACAGGCAATTTTTCAATAGAGACGCATGTGAAATACTGCTAATAGCTGAAAATCATAACAACAGCCACTGTAATTTATTGACATTTTACTGAACGTAAGAGACGCATAGAGGAGCATCCACAATGACGTCATCGAAAAGGCCCACTTTTAGGACCCTTGGACCTCATAGCCTAAACATTGCGTAAATGGCAATTTTTAACATAGAATATGTCACCAGTGCCTAAGTAGACTCATCGACCCAACTGATGGCGTCATGTATGCACGATCCCTATCTGCTTTAAATGTGCGCTGGAGTAGTATTTTGGGGGTAAAATTCAATACAAAACGACATTTGTTGACTTTTATCGATACACTAAAAATCTGGTAAAATTGAAAATTTGGACAGGGGGGACCCTTTGGTGCCTTGATTTTCCCATATAAATTTGTATGTTAAAATTTGAGTTTTGAATTTTCAAGAAAATTTTCAAAATGTCCCGGGCTTTAGTTGCCTAGCAACCAAAAATGCACTCAAGTTTCTATGCTAGCTGAAGTGTCTAGGGTTGGTAGAAGACACTTTGGTAACATTTGGCCAAATCCCGGTGTAACATGTGAAAACGTTCCCAAGTAAGCCATATATCGCCGGTGAAGAAGCATTTTTGCCTAAGTCCAGTCCAGAACTAAAAGCATTACTGTCCAAGTCCATTCGTTTCTTAAAAGCACGTTTGCCCAAGTCCACCGAACTATGCAGGTTTGAACAGGATTTGCATGGACTTGGGCAAATGTGCTTTTAAGAAACGAATGGACTTGGGCAGTAATGCTTTTAGTTCTGGACTGGACTTAGGCAAAAATGCTTATTCACCGGCGATATGTACGTCGCATAAAGTTTAATGAAAGATGGGACATATTTGAAAATTGCTCTATTTAAAAATAACTTCATTTATGGAGTTTTCCTCACCACCAATAAGCCATATACGAATGTACGTAACAAGCAGTTAAAAATAGGTTGAAAAAATGTTAAAGTGGAAAATAGGGGTTCCTAAAACTATGACATTTGAGACGTCATTACGGACGATTTCTAAAAATCTATAGGCTATATATGTGTGTGGCATGTAGTTAGAATAGGTTATTATAGTTTTAAAGCTAGTAATGCGAGTACCTAAAACTATGATATTTGGATATTTGGGGGACGTCATTATCGACGATCCCTAAATACATATAAACTACATAATCACCTAGTTTACATGCGCAGTAAAATGTGAAATAAGAAAATGTGGAATAAAAAAAGAGAACTTAAATTATCCCGCATTTTATTAATCCACATTAAGAGAAGCGTTTACATGCCGATGTAAAATGTGGCATTAAATACAGCAAGGATAATCAAGGATGACAATGAAAGCTTGAAACGGCGCGCGGAATTTTGAAACCGCCCTTATTCCACATTTTCCCACTATCCTACCTAGAACAAGTGGAATATACTATGCCACATTTTATTTCACATGTGACGTCATATTCCACATTCGGTCTAATTCCGCATTCCTGTGCGTTTACATGCACTACCAATGTGGAATTAAAAAAGTCGAATAAAGCCTTTATTTCACATTTTATTCCACTTTTCCGTGCATGTAAACTAGGTCAATATGTAGTTATATTTGTGACATGTTGTTACAATAGTTTGGTAAAAATGTAAAAGCTGGTAAAAAACTATGATATTTGTGGGACGTCATTATGGACGATCCCTGAACACCTATAAACTATATAGTTATATGAGAAAGTAGAAAACAGGGGGCTCTAAAATATTTCCTACTTTCCGGAACTATTCACTATTTAATGCAGGGTTGGTTGCTGAAAAGCTAAAAACCCTAAATGACAATAAATGGTGAATAACCTTTTTGGCTATATAAGAGGTCGTTGAGAATGAAAACAATTAAGACCCTGTAATAAAAACTATGACTACTTAAATGGGTGGTGAGTTGTTGAGCACTTTAACTAAATGAACTAATGAATAAAAATCGAACAAATGACCGATGTAATTAAGTATATTAAAATACTGCAATGTACGAATAAGGTATATAATTAATTATAAGTAAAGACACTTATGCAATAATTTGTATGGACGTAGTTACACTAAATATATTTTGTTAATATATATACGAATTATAAATTTACTTTTATTCAATTGTAACAAAAGGAAAAGGGAATTAAATTTCCCCGAAAACAAAATGTAAATAACTAAATAATACGAATAAGATACTTTGGGAAAATAAAAGAAACGAAAAGCTAATTGTATGTAATAAATTGATTTGATTTCGTCTAATATAATTTATAACCAACATTGATTTAAATGATACGATACCGGATGGACGTACTCAAGTCAGAATTCAGTCTTTCTGGATACTGGGATGAGAGCCGGATACAAACACTCAATAAACGGAGAAGCATTACGGTTATGACCTACGACCAATATTTATTCTACTTGCTATTTAATATTAACGAAAACTTGAAAACGTAAAATAACTACTTTTGGTAAATAATAAGTCAACAATACGAAAGTAAAATACGAATCAAAATTAAATACTTTTACAAAGTATTTTACGAAACGACGAGAGATTCTACGTGCGATTAATTTTGACTGCTGCTACTGCCAATTCAACTCCGAATGACTGGAAATGAGAAATCTCAGTCTAAAGAAAGCTTAAGAAATACGCTTCCTCTTTTGTTCCCTACAATCATTCTGTGGGAGTCTCGGAGTCAATTCCCTCTCACGCAAATTTTGACGTACGAGTCGCGTGCCATACGGATCCTTCTCGATCTGCTTCAATGAAGTTTCCTAGAGGCCGTCAATAATTCTTCTTTTAAATCCTCACCCAAGGGTCGACGTCCGCGCTCGACGTCCAAACAGGTAATAAAAACCGGAAACGGGTAACTGAAAATAATTTGATGCGGAAGAAACAGTACACGCATTTAATTAATTTTTCCTACGTTCACGTTTATTACAAAAATAATTTCTGATCAACCAAAACAGCAAATGGATCAATATAACATTTTAAAGAAATTACATGAAAGAGGTCCGAAACATGATTTGCCTCAACACGAAAATTAAACGATTAATTACTATGTCAACGAAAATAAGTCTATTTTCACAGAGATCAGTTCATGGTAGGAATTAATAAGTCGAACAATCCACTCGCTGATGAGTGTGTATAAAATTACTAATTCTACGGTCACAAGATTAAATGCCCTCAGAACGTCATTTGGGCGAAAAATAATAATACGTATTCTAAGTTACTACAGGAAATGCACAAGTACTCGTTAGGTACTTGGCAATGCAAACTATGCTAAATCAAAAGTACCTGTCATGGTACATATAAATAACGCTACAAAACAAAAGTACCTACTGGCACATAAACAGAATACAAACGTCAAAATTTACAAAATTCTTTTGGCTCAGCCAATCAGCGGAAGGCTGTGGCTAAAAAATACACGACGTTAATTTCCCTCTGGGGTACGATTTTCGTAGACGCATACTCGCTTACGGATGAGTCTACCATTAATGGGTGAAATAGCCCATCCAAACTTTACTACTTTCAATTTAGCTGGAGCCACGACTGGAGGTGGACATAGCTCAACCTCAGTGGCGGTACTACCAAGTTCGACCGAATAAATTTTTGGATCTTTCGGATTCTCTGGAGAATCATCCACACTCCTACGCTTGATTCAGGGACATACAACAGCCAACGGCTTTACAATACGATATCAGTGATACGGTTCGGGCTCAAAATACATCGCCCGCAATTGGATTTTAAGGTAACGAACACGGTCCTCGAGAAGATCACGGCGATCATTCTCAAAATATCCATCATCTTTCTTTTCGTCCTCATCGAATTGTGGAGATTTTTTATAAACTACGAAAAAAACACTTACACAAATTAAACTTCCTACGTTTATCATTTTCGATTTCTACGTTCAATAAAAAATTATTTACATTATTTTTACAGTGTCTACGTACTCTCGAAGTTTTCACCGGAGAAATCATTTTCCACGGGTTCAATTTCGAACGCGCCTTCGACTATAGCAGCGATGGTAGGAATGTTTTTCATCTGGGTGCAATAGAACGTGAAAGGAAAATACAAAAAATAAAAATAAAAAGTAAAATCCCTCCAATTATATTTACTGGACACAGAACTGTAAAACTTTGATTTACTTTCGTTTAGCTAATATCTACATTCAAAACTTTATGAAACTTAATAAGATGACGTTCAAAATTATATTTTATTATGAAAGTTAAAATCAGTGCAGTTTCATGCTACTCATAAAAAATGTGTATTTATCTAACTATTTTTATATTTTTACACCTCGTCAGAAACTACGTTTATCCACATATGTATTTACAGGGATTTTTAATACTTATTATTGGGACAATTTCTGTACAAATGAGGGCCCTGACAAGACCAACATAATTTTATATTCGGAGAAAATGGCTGGAGCCGTTGAGTTCTCTTCACCGGACACTCATCGAAGACGTGTCGCAAATTCTCCTGGATTCCTCTGTTAATACAGACGGGACACTCACGGATTTTTGGTACGCAAATTTTTGAATCAAGTTTTTCGATTTCAATCTTTTCTGCTGGAATTCCGCTCGATTTCGCAACTTCCATAAATTTGATGTCCCGTTCCTCATCTTTAATCTTTTTATGTATGGCTGCGAACGTCTCTTTTAATTCATCTAGCGCAGGAATTTGGTTTGATGCATGCTCTTCAGCCACGTCTTGGTCAGATATGCTAGAAAGAACCACGGAGTCCGTAAACGGCATACTTTTTGGTTTGGTGATGCTTTGCTTTTTAGCAAGAGAATTGGTATTTATTTTAGCTGCAGCTGCTGCTTTAGTGCTTGGCTTTTGCGCCCTTTCAGAAACCATTTTGGATTGAGATTTTTCTATTGGCGTATGGCGTACTTCGTTTGCGTTAGCTTCCGATTCTGGGTCGAATCCATCGGATTCAAACGCAGCTTGTGGAGCTGAAGAGCCAAGTGGCGGTGAATCAGTCATCATGTCCTGATCCCTTGAATTAAGTTCGATATTATTGATGAAATTATCATTCTTTTTCTTTTTGGCTACTTTCAATTGTCTTTTGTCAACTTTGTTAATTTTAGCTGTTCGGACTTGTATATCTTCCCCTGATGTGGGTGGAAGGTCCTGAGTAACAAGCTGCCTCTAAAGAAAGTAATGAAACAAAGCAATATTGTTATTAACATTTTAATATTGCATTTGATTTCTGTTTCAAAAGCGTGTCTACACTAATGGTCGAAAGTAGTGTTTTTATGAGAGTGCAATCTGCAGTTTTGCCCTACACAAAAGTTGTTACTTTGGTCATCTTAAATTTAATAAATTTGGTAACCATCAGTCGCTTTATTTATAAATGGGCGTTTAGCATTTATGTTATACAAATAAAAGAAAATAGATTTTTTAATCTGAATCGGATGTTACCTTTTTCGTATCCTTAAGATGTGAGCGAGAATTTTCGGTTTCAACCACGTTACTAAAGCCAGACTTCAAACACTTGATTGGCCTCTGGCTAGAAGTAGCTGTATTTTTTCGGGAGTTTAGCTTATCTGATTTGGTTGTATCTGTATTACAAATAATCAAAATTATATATTATGTGATGATTTAATATGATGACTAATCTCACATAATTAAACTTAGGCATTTTATAGTTAATTCTTGATTAACGACATAATGGCACTAAATTATTTTAAAACCTTTTCTTTAAACTAGTAATAAATAACAGGGTAAACTACAAAAGACAACATTGCATTACATATTATGCAGTTAGGCGGGTATATAAATTACCTACTTAATTACCTACTTTGGAATACTAAAATTATTTCCTAATTTTTGACATATACAACTTTTTAAGTTTTAAATTTACGCACACACCTTTGCTTATCTTTTGTGTCCCATTTAATCCATCAGTTTCTACTCCAAACTTGTCATTGCACTTCATCGAAATTTCAACTGGATGATCTGTTATGTTGTTATTGTTGAAGCCAAGTTGGTCGCCTGTTTCTTTCCTGTTAGATGTACCGGTTTTGACACTTCCAAGTTTAGGAGGTGACTTACTGCTACTGTAATCTGCAGGGATTGGAGAGCTCCTCATGAGTCCTGGTTCCTGGGCGACACTTGACAAAGCCATTACCGGTCCGACTACAGTTTTAGGCGCATTTGGGAATTCCGTCAATTTCATTGCTTCAGTTTCTTGAACTTCTTTATTGCACTCAATAATGGTTCCAGGACCCACAATGCAGAATGGAGACGGCTCAATCTGGGTAACTTTAAATTGCATCTCCCTACCTCCCCATGTTGTAATTGATAAAATGTCTTCTTTGTTCACCAGTCGAAAAACACCTCTGAAATATGGCCGTAGATACGCTTGGTATAAATCGACATTTTCCAAATCCTTACAGATTTCCTGAAAAGGACGAAGACACACTTTTTTGCAGGATAGAATGTTCTCGTTCTTCGGAACAGTTACTGAATCTCCTACAGAAACACCCAATTTGTCTCTTATTACAGAATTCATCTTGATTTTGTCATATGCAAGAGTATCAGGAGAAGAATCTGTTAGGAGAGTGCAGGCAGACTTGATACCATCCTTTCCCAGTAACACTTTTGAATCGCCGTACCAAATCACGTGCTCCGACATCATTTTCTACGTTGTAAAATTAGAATCAAATTATTGTTGAGTAATCATAGCTTTTGTAACTGATTTAAATAAAAGTTATTTTATGTTATTACAATGCACATAACATAACTCATTTGACGCTACGTGACTGTTGACTGTCAAGTAGTTTCGTTTCGAAATGTGTAGAATACTCCACCGCTCGTTCAAATTATTTTAATACTAAATACTGCGTCATTTTAATGATAATCATTACTTATATTTTAATGTTTTTGTACCTGGGATAAATAAACTTCAGAGTAGCTAGTTGACGACGATTCCTGCACTTCCAGCTTCAGTTCTGAATTATAAGGCATTCCCAATAATTCTTCAAGCTCTGCCATATTCCTATGAGCCAAGAAAAACAAAAATAGGCTTCAAGCGTGCTTACATTGCATCGAAATAACGTTAATAATTATAGTATGGTGAAAGTGCCTAATAGTGGCCATCCTCCAATTGTGGCCCCCTGCTCTATTTGACAAGGCCGCCACAACAGGAGCAAAAAGTTATAAGGCATAGAAAGATAGTAAAGAAGTTCCGTTTTCGAGGTCTGACTTATTTTTTTACTCATTTACTCAAAATCACTGACTCATGAGTCAAGTAAAAAGGTGGAGGTTCCGTTCCAATTTTACTTAACTCTGTGACTCCTAAAAGGCGGCAAGCATGTGACAAGCACTTCAAGCACTTACGGTCATGCGCAGTGCTGCTCAATAGTTGAGTCAGAGCGTTACTCAAATTTGGATTTTTGAGTAACTCTGACTCACCAAAATCACTCCTTTCTCTGGCGGGAACGGTTGCACCTCCTCTTTTTACTTTCACTTTGAGTAAAAATATAAGTCACAGGCAAAACGGAACCTCTTTAGTAAATTGTTCTATCTACATTTAAATTTTAAGGCGCGAAATTTAAACCACTGGCACTCAGTAAAATCGACTAGTCCGACAGCTTGATTTTCTGATTTTTCACATTCATACCCGTCCCTTTTCAAATTTGATTTAGGACTACAACAGTTAACATTTAAAGTGCAATTTTTTAGTTGTAGTTAACGCTTATTATAAGTAAGTAATCTATGTCATTGAAATCAAATTTTCATTTTCAAGGTTGCAGCTAAAAATGAAAAAACGAAAACTCACAGTTATCAGCTATCAGTGCCGTATCGAAGTGCCGTAATTGTGGCCACTATAGGTTCCTAATTGTGGCCGGGTCAAAACTTAATAAATTACACGGTTTCTTCTATGGAACATAAAGATTAGGATTAACAAGAAACAAAAAACAATATCGGTTGGATTCTCAGCATTCCCAAGCGATTCCACGGTGATTTTAGAAATTTTCAACAGGATCGATCAACCTATCTAGTTTAGCATTGTAGCAAACGGAGAGATTCTACGAGCCAACCAGTGTGAATAATGACTTTATTTACAGAATCTGGAATTATAGGAAGAAAACTCGTCATTTGTACGCATTAAACAATCAAGTTGATAATGTGCGTGTTAGAAAGAACGTCAAAAGGATGTAAATGTTAGCTAACTGAGATTTGCAATAATCTCCAGATAATCGACAGCTTAAGCATAAGAAATGGAGAAACGCTGGTTGCTGCACATGGATGCAAGTTGTGCAGTTTTCTTTGAAAATGATCGGCTACTACTGCTTTAACGTAATAGGTGCCTAAATTGAATTAAAATTTTTTAAGATTTTTTTTAAGATTTTTTAAACATGTCTTATTGTATATTGAAAACACTATGATTTGCATTTACGATTATTATTACTCTTATTGAGCGAGATTCAGCTAACAATTCTGTGCATAAGGTTTTTTTTTGCGAGCTCTGGTTCAGAAGTTATGCTTTTTGAAAGTTTAACTTTTATGAACCCGGCCACAATTACGCACCCTCACCCTACTTAATACTTTAGAGAAATATGTGACACCATTTCACTCCTCAAACAGTCAGGAGTTAAGCTGTACTTTAACTGCTCGGAGCGGTTAATCTACCCCTCAGTGTAGGATGGTAATTTACTGCTCCGAGCAGTTTATTTACCGCTCCGAGCAGTAGATTTACTGCTTAAGTCGAATATATGGGTTTCTTTGATCAGTGATTGTCAGATCGGGGGGTGATGACCAACTTGCCATTAGTAAGTAATGATTAACTTATCTTTAGTACCTGATGGCCCAAAATCGGTTAGAAATGCGCATAGAAAGTTGCAAAACAGAGCAATATGCAGTTATATAGTTATAACCGAGAAATCTAATCGTATTTTGAATTTTCAATCAAATCAACATTGAACTTCAATCCTAACGTTGCGTGAAAATATGTAGATAGTTAGGTAATAGTTTTCCAAGCCAACGACGGGAGGAAAAGTGTATTTTCCTGACTTATTAGGGATGTGGTACCGGCGCCCACAAAATCCTCAACCCTCCCAATGACAAAATTTTAAAACGTAAAACCACTAGGAGTAGACAGAATTATTAGCCTAAAAAATTATCTGGAAATTATGTTTTTGCAACTAAACGCGGAAGTACAGTCAAATTTATTTTTAGTCAATGATAATAACATAATTTGAGCAAATATTCTTAATACAATTTGTGATCCAGAATTTGTTAACTCGCGTCGGCTAAAGATCATTAGTCTCCATTATGCTTATATGTTGGGTTTCTTTGATAGCCCATACCTAACTTCAATAACCCGCCCCCCTTTTCGATAATTCGTAGCCCATTTAGTAAAATACACCAAACTCATCTGCCAATTCAAAAAAATTTAATTTCTTGAAAGCACATTTATATTTGTCATAAAGACTGAGTTCAAACTGCATTAAATTTATTATTATCAATTGTAAACAGCATAAATTATATGGAAAACAAAGTAGTAGGAAAATTTAGATTTTTCAACTCGAATCGATTTTGACACTTAGAGCTTCAGTTTTATTTTCAAAAATATATCTTAATAAAAAACAACTTTGATTCGAGTTTATATTTCTGTTACACTAAAAATAACTGTACTGACGATCGCAAGTGAATATAATAACTTAAAAATACATTATTACTGATTAATGGGGCCTGAGCTGTCGAAGTTGGGTATGAGTTAGCATGTTGGGGTGTAAGTGTAAGTTATATGGGAGAAAACCACAACCTTAAACTTCAAATTCGTTTTTACGCCGCTCGTAGCCACAACTATAGTTCAGAATGTGCACTGTTTTTCCACGTCCCATGCGCTTTGCCAGTTGATTTTTCGGGATTGCTACTGTTGACTGTGGATTGAATGATTGAAGCTGGCCATCACTTAATAAAGATGAGTTGGTCATCTTTTACTAGAGTAACTAATACTGGCTACCACTTATCGAAGAACAGCTATAACCATTACGGCAGTTACATTAGTTGCCTTACTATCTATCACTATATGAAATTTATTTATTTTAAGTCTCTGTAACTCCTGAATTAAAGTTTCAAACTCTTAGTTATTGTGTCAATTTGAAAAACCGAATCTCTTTCAGAAAATTATCACTTTAGGGCTGTCGGTCCGCGACTGCGCCAGCCACATGACATAGTCGTGCGCGCCATGTCAAATGAGGATGTAAATCTACAGCTCGGCGCCTTTGGTATTAGCCAAAGCAGTTAATCTACACCCCGGAGATGTAAATAAACTGCTCAGAGCAGTTGATTTACACCTTAGGGCTAGGATGTAGATTAAATGCTCAGAGCAGTTAATATGCAGCTTAACTCCTGACTGTCAAATGTTATTAGTTACGACGAGGAATGATTAACTGTAGTTAATGACAGGAAGAACAGACAATAGTATGCCGGCAGCATAGCAACAGTTCGTTGTTTGCATATATTCAGCATTAGTTAAAAGTCAGCTGTCACTTAAAAGATAGTGACTAGCATCTAGTAAATGTATACTAACGGCCGAATTGCATAAATCGGACTCAATAAAATAACGGTGTTGGTTTTAGTGTACCTGCATTTCAGTTAGGAATCACAAGTAAAGTAATTTCTTACTAGTTAGTTTTAGAAAAAAAAATCGAAATACAAATTCTTGATGCACAAGGAAAACATTAATGATGAAAAACGAAAATGGTAAATGAGACAATTCGTATTTTATTTTATTTGTTTGAAATACACTTTTCAAAGCGCACAAACCCAAGTCTTGTTATTACTTTTGAAACGTGTCAAATTAATGAGAGGGCGAGGCGGTGAGGCTACTGTTTTATTTTATTCACAAACCACAATAGTTATTTTGTTTGCAATTGAGATAACAACCACTAACTAGTAAAAATGAACAGTACACAATTACTTGCACCACCACGATACCTAATTCAATCAGCAATTACACAGCATCAAATATGATCAAACATGTTTTTATACGCTAACGAACGTTTAGTGAACAATCACAATCTTAGGTTGTTAAACTTCATTGTTATTATTGTAAATTGTAATTTTATTGCGATATCATAGTATTTGAATCAAAAGTATTTACAAAAAATGGCGAACAAAATACAACAGCAGGTGAGGCTATAATATCTTAACTTGACGGACATGTTTGCATCGGATGTCGGAGCCTGACTAGAATAATATGTTACATTCGCGATAATTAAATAATAGCTTAGTGCAAAACTATGATAGTTAATAGTGTAATAGTGTACCAATCCCCATACTACATAGATTACGGAAATAAAATCTAACTTTACAAAACCTACGGTACCTAATTGTAATGACGATTGACGATTACTGACAAATGACTTACTTACACAGGAATTTCTGCCATTTAGCTGCCTGTCGTTCCACTTCCACCAGCCAAGTGCCGAGATAATCAAAAGAGATGGAACATGGAACCGTTATTCAAAGCTAGCGATTAGGAAAAATAAGCAGAGTTTGGTCTAGTCATATTTAAAATGCAGAAAAAAACGAATTAAGTTAAAATATGACTAACTAACCTGCATGCAAGCCAGCAACACAACTTAATAAGTATAAGCTGTCGAAGTCAGTTGAAGTCGATCTAAATAAATAATATTTCTTGGAACAATAATTATTGATTAAGCAGTAATTATGTTTATTTTCCAAGTCTGGGCTTATATTATTTTATATTTTTATTACGCTAAAATATTCTTTAAAGACTGAACAAATGTTGTAATTTCCTTTGTAAATAGTCCTTATAGTCCCGCTGACTGAACTGGTCAATTCAGGCACGAGGTTTAGGGATCAAGATTGTGATCGAGAGGTTTCCAGTTTTCATGTTTTGCTGTTGTTAACTTCGTACTAGTCAGAGGTAGTAGGTAGTTCTGGACTTGGAACTAGTAGTTAGTATTATGAAAGGGAAAAAAATGCGAATACAAACTTTTCCTACTTTCTGGGAAACAATTATATTTGATGCTGGGGAAACGGCCGAAGTGCTGAAAACCCAAGATGCAAAATATAATATATCCTTAATGGCAAATATGAGAGGTATGAGCGATGGGGAATGATACGTAATTAAGACCTCGTATAACTACTTACTATCTATGGTGGGTGAGTTGGTGAGCTACTACTTACTTATATCAGTACGGATGAAATCGAATGAATATATTATATTATGAATGCTTTTACAACTACAAGTAAATAGTGAGTAAATAGAACACACAATGCAATAATATTATGGACGTAGGAACACAGATAAATTATATTAATTTAATTTACGTTACTTTACGAATTTATTCAACGGAAAGGAAATTGGGATTAATTCCCGAAAACAATTTATTGTCCTAATAAAATGATACGTTTACTTTAATCAGAAATTGAAATGAAACGGAAAAGCTAAATTGTAATGATTATGATTTCGTCCAATTATTTCTAATATGTAATAATTATCAAAGATATGATACCAGAATCGATACACGTACCCTCGGTCAGATTACTCGTCACGGATCTGGGGCTGCTTACAAGATTTAACACTTCAATAAATCTATTACTAATTTGAATTATGAACGTGAATTTAATACGGAATTAAATTGAAAAGAATACTTTCGTCAAAATATTAAATAGTTGAATTTACGAAATAATTACGATTGAAAGTGTGACAAAACAGAGTCAGCGTATTTTGTCTAAAGTACGAAAAGAAATATGGCTACGAACAAAATTACGACGAGTTAAATTTTGATGTGTTAGAGGATCGAATTGGAAAGACTGACTAACTGGGATTTTACAAATCTCAGCTTGAGGAAGGCTCGTCTGAGAGCGTCCTTCTTTTGTTAGAATCTTTCCTATCGTCCAGAATAGTAATTCTACTGTCTGGGATTTTCTTCCCTCGCGTCTACAATCTCTGACCGTGAATCACGTTATCGTTCGGTACCTTTCTCGAGTACTGCTGCATCTTCTCTCCAAGGAGCTCAAGAATTTCCTTTTCAAAATCCTCGCCCTGGTATCGACGTCCGCGCTCGATGGCCACAAAGAACAAATCGGGTAACGGTAATGCTTTGCTGAAAAGAAACTTGATGTGAAAGAAAAACACACAATTAACTTTCTTTTCCTACGGTCTATTTATTGGCAAAATATTTCTCTGATCCATTGGTTCATGGGATCGTTATAATTACGAAAACAAAATGAGATTTAATAATGGGTCGAGGGTTTTAATATCACGATTACCTTACCACTTCATAAACATCAAAACAAATAATAGTATATTACGTATAAAGTCTTCTCTCTCGGAGATTATCATTACTTCGAACAAGTTAATGGTAGGAATATATAAATACGATTGACTGTCGTTTCCCGCTGATGGGAACGAAATACATGAAATGTCAAATTATAACAACACGGCTAAACGATCAAACGTCAAATACAAATAAGTCAACATTAATAAATGTCACAGTCAAGAAATGCAAGTACTACAAAAACGTTCTAGTACGAAATATAAAATTGCTTAAAGCTACTGTCAAAACGAAATATAAGTACCGAATGGCACACCGAACGTTACTAAACGACAAAGTACCTAAAGTACATAACGACTAAGGATAAATAAATATACAACGAAAATTTTACGTCAGCCTCACAACAGAAGGTTGTGGGCGAAAATGAAACAACGACTAATTTTCTACAAACGAGTCAAGATATGTCTGCCGCTGGAGACATTTACGATTTTGTCGAACTTTGCGACTGGACGACGCGGCGGCCAAGTCGGCTTCAGTGGAGGATAATTCGGCTCTAGGGAAGGACAAAGTTCGACCTCGGTTTGGGTGCTTCCCATTTCTACCATATAAATTTTATGGCTAATCGGATCCTCCGGCAGATCATCCTCACGTTCACGCTTAACCTGGGGACTTCGAACCGGCTTTGTAAGGATAAATCGGTGGTACGGCATATCGTGGAGTTTGACCGCACGCATTTGGATTTTCGTGTAACGCAATACATCCTCATAAGTGTACCGCTCGTCGTGCTTAAAGAAAATCGTCTTTTCTCCATTAATATTTTCGAATTCACTCCAACTCTTGGGGAATCGGGAATGAACTTTTTCGTCGAATTGATCTTCAGCGTGAAGCATATCCTCTGGTACGATTTCCATTGGACCTTCGTTGTCAGAATCGTCCTCATTATTTTAGGGAGGATTTCTGTAATCTAATACAAACAAAATACTCACAAATATTAACATCCTACTTTCCATATAATATACGTTCACGAAAATTAATATTTTATTCTTTTCTACGTGCAATGTTAAGCGTTTACCAGAGAAATTGCTTTTCTCGGGGTCCATCACGAAGACTGCTTCGACTACAGATTCTACATTCGGATCGTTTTCCATCTGGGTGCAGAAAAAGGGGGAAAGGAAATAAAAAAAAATAAAAATAAAAAGTAAAAACTTTCCCATTATATTTCCTGGACACAGAACGGTAAAACATTAACCTACTTTCGTTTTGTGCTTTATATATTTACAGTCAATTTGATATTACAAAAATATTTTGTCTAGGTTAAATTATTACTTTAAAGCAAAAGTGCAAATTTACCGGAGTGCATTAATAAATATAATAATGTGTTCTAATAATTAATGACTAATTCTTAACTTCGTAGAAACTACGTTCGTATATACATGGATTTTACGCGGTGAAATTTTCTAATTGTGGTTGGGACAATTTCTATATAGAGTTGGTCCCTGACATGACCATCACAACTTTACGTTAGGAGAAAACGGCTGGAGCCGCTGAGTACGTTTAACGGAACACTCGTCGAAGACGTGTCGCAGATTCTCTCGGAGTCCTCTGTTAATGCAGACGGGACATTCCCGGATTTTCGGAACGCTCAATTTCGGTACGTATTCTTCAACTACTTTTTCAGCTGGTTTCTCTTTTTGCGAGGCGGCTTCTAAGAACTTTATAGCTCTCTCTTCGTCTTCAATTTTTTTGTGGATTTCTGCAAAGGTTTGTCGAAGAACATCCAACGCACTTTGACGCTTGTGCTGATCCTCGCCCAATTTTGGATCCTGGTCTTCCAACATTTTGTCGTCGGGACTATCGGGAGCCTCCGAACTTACAACTTTCACTGGACTATCTTCGTCGACGTCCATCAGGAGTAGATTTTCATCCTCGCCCGGATTTATGATCACGTCATCATCATCGCTGGCCATTAGCAAATCGTCTTCGCTAATATGTGACATCTTATTTGCACGCATAATTAATTCAAACCTTTATGATTAGTTATATACATAATATGTTCATTCGATTTCGGCACTAGTCTACGTCTTCTAAGCTACGTTCTTCTACGCTACTTTCTTCTGCGGGACTACTTGCACTAAAAATATTATTTTGGACTTGAATCATTAAGTCCATGAATTTTTCGAAGTCGCGGCTACGGTCATCATGGAGAATTTGTAATTTGCGAAGATCGTAAATTGATGGATCTAAATTTTTGTTCCAAATTCGTTGACGCAGTCCTCGTCTCGGTTCCGCAGAAACGGGAACAGGGATTTGAGATCTGGACGTTCCAGGAGCGTTTGGATTTTCGGTGCCTACGGACTCGACGTTCGTAGGATTCTGTAAATTACCCTGTACAGTATTATTATTGGTTGGCGATGGAGTTTTTGGAGTTTTGGTTTTTGAGGGGGTATGAATTTTAGATGGCGATGGCGAATCAAGAGTTTCTTGGGCGCTGTCAAAGCGATCCCAAATACTACATGTCCTGTTTCTGGGACTTACGTTCGAATTTTCCTGACGTGTCGCGGCAGACACGGAACTACTCCCTTCTCCCCCCTGTGGGTTTGGAGACGGGCGGGTTTCGGGACTCTCGATAATTGTTTGGCCGTACCAAGAGTGATAGGAGTTGTCAGTACTGACATCGTCTTCCAGCTCGGGGCAAGAATCGTCACTCTCATCCGATAATAAATCGTAGGGCGGAGCACTTGGCGGGAGCTCGCGGTGAGCGGTCGCACTGGCATTGTATATTCCTCGAGGAACAACATCCGGAAAAACATTTGTACCATCCTCACGGGGTGGTTCGGTAGGGTCGATGGTAGGTTCGATAAAGAAAACGTGATCTGCCTGAGTGGGCTTAAATAAATTAAGCCATTCCATATTTTCATCTACTTCAATCCGAGTTTCGGAGGCGATTTCAGCTACTTCGGGAATGTAGGGAATTAAGTTGTGTCCATGGACCATTTCTACTTCGGTCGGTTTCTCGATAGAATTTGAATCGAATTCGGCTAGACACAAAAAATATACATGTTCATTTTTGATAAGACTGTATACTTTGTACGGCCCTGAGTATCGGACCATGAACTTACTCGGAGTTCCTGTCTTTCGAGTATAATTACGCCTAAGTACTAAATTACCAATATTGAAATTCATATGTGGGTGTCGACGATCAAACTCCAATTTTCGCTTAAGTTGATTTTCGCATGAGTTTTGATGCGCTTGCATTCGGTGCTTAAACAGTTCACCAATGCGGATGAGATGCCTCTCGGGGTCATCATCAGATGAGGAACTTTCGGTAACGGCTTGTTCATATGGGTAAGTAAGAGATCTACCAAACATTAAAAAGTAGAGACTGTACCCAGTACTGCTGTGCTTGGCAGCATTGTACTCATTAGCGACATGTGGGAGTAAAGTATCCCATGGTTCGTCTGTATCAAACTTCAACTTTTTGAGGATTGAACCGAAGGTTGAGTTACTGCGTTCGACGAAGGCGTTACTACTGGCGTGTCTAGCTGAAGTGGCAATGCGAATAATGCCATAGTTTTCGCAAAATCTAAAATATTCATTGGAAGTAAAACATGCACCATTATCGGAGACAAGTGCCTGGATTTTGTGCTTCTGGACGAGTGGTTCCAAGCATCGTATCGTTTCGTCTGTAGTAGGGCCGGAAGTAGGAAAAAGGTATAGGTATTGAGTACATTGGTCAATGCATGCGAGTATGTATTGATGTCCATTCTGGGTGCGATTTAATGGGCCTAAATAATCTATACATACTTTAGCATAGGGCAATTGTGGTGTTATCATGACGTGAAGCGGACCGGAGCGGCTCCGTCACTTAATGAAGTGCCGTTGACATGTGTCGCAGGAGCGACACACGTCCATAACTAATTTGTGCATTTGGAAGAACCAGTATTCTTCCCGCAATGCAGCATAAATTTTCTCGTGGCCGAGATGTGATCGTTCATGCAAGTATTTAATCGATTGCTTAGCCAAATTTTCTGGGAGTACGGGTACCCATAATATACCGAATGGTTCACCTGATAGTCGTTCAAGGATGCCGGAGTCGGGATTGAGCTGGAAATTTTTCCTATACTTATTATATCCTATGAATTTATTTTCTATGTCTTTACGTAATGATAGAATAATTTTACTGATGCGCTTATCATTAATCTGAAAATGTTTCAATCGAGTTAGATCGCCTTTAATTCTGTCGCATCTCTTAATAAAATCGACATCAATAAGGGAACGAATATGAATTGATTTGATTTCGGGTTTACTTTCGTGGGCACGGACACGGTTGTTTCTCGGAGGACGACTTAGTCCATCCGCCATTTCGTTGCATTTTCCGGCGACGTGATAAATCTTGAGGTCATACTCGCTGAGTTTTAAACTTCAACGAATGAGTCGACCATTGCATTCTGAAGTATGCAAAATTGAAGTAAGTGCCGAATGGTCTGTGTACACATGTACCTTGTGACCTAGTTCGAAGTTGCGAAATTTTTGCAAACAGTAAATTATTGCATAACACTCTTTATCAGTCACGGACCATTTTCGTTCTGGTGTCGTGAGAGTGTGCGAAGCGAATCCAAGTGGGCGTCGAAGTTTACCTACTTTCTGAACTAGACAGACCGCTATCTCGAATTCAGATGCATCGGTCCATAGTTCAAGCTGTGCGTTCTCGTCTGGGAACGCTAAAATCGGAGCATTAGTAATTGCAGATTTAATATTGTCGACTGCTTGTCGGCAAGCAAGATCGAAAATGAAAGGCACGTCTTTCATCAGTAAATGATAGAGCGGTCGTGCTAGTCGAGAATATCCGTGAATCATGCGGCGAAAGAAGTTCGAAATCCCAATGAAACGACGGATTTCAGTCGTGGGGGTAGGATACGGGTATTCTACAATAGTCTTAATGCGATCGGCATCGATAGAAACACCTTCGGCATTAACTCGGTGTCCTAAGAAAATGATGCTCGGAAATCCTATGAAACATTTCGAAGGCTTAAGCTTAATATTAGCCTGTACAAATAACTATAATAATAATTCTAAACAATGTAGCATTTCGTCGAATGATTTTCCGCCAAAACCTGAGTCATCTACATATGCACTTAGCCATTTATGAATGTAGGGTTTTAAAATTTTAGACATAGCAGATTGGAATAATGCGCCACTATTAATAAAGCCAAAAGGAAGTCGTTTATTACGCCAAGTACCGCAGTGGTTAATGTAAGCTAAACAGTTTCTACTGTCCTTGTGAACTTCGATTTGCTGGTAGGAGCTTGCCATGTCGACCTGACAATAATGGGTGCATGCAGATAATTTATTTATTTCATCTACAATCGGTGGGAGGGGAACGGCAATGGGTTTCACTCTCTTATTTATTTCTCTTAGGTCGATTACTGGGCGCCATCCGTTCGTACCTTTTCGAACAACACGTTGTGGTGATACCCAGTTAGAATGACACGGCTCAATGATTTGTTTCATTAGCAGGTCATCGGTATCATCGCGACAAACAACTTTAAAAAGATTCAACATCGCAGCGGGCGGATTAATGAGGGGCGTTGGATCGAGAAGATCTACTGTCGCTTGGATAGTCTTTCCTGTCAGTGGATCTACGATTGAGGTATGGAAATTCTCGGGTTTCCAACCAAAAACTGCATAATATCGTGAAAGTAAAATTCGGACTTGTCGTTTTTCGAAAACGGACAAACCTTCATAAATTTGGAATTTATTCCATTCGTCATCCGTAAGATCCTGACTTTCTGGAATTATGTCGGGAACTGGTTTAGTTTCGTCACCTATGGGGCATTGTTGATTGTCAATATGAACTTTATTGCTACGTACATAACATTTAGGGATCGGGCGATACGTACTAAAAATTCACTGTTTGGGTAAAATAAAGTCTTCGTCAATACTTGTGGCATGGCAGTAACCAGTACCATTGTCAATGTCAATTCGGTTCTCTTCAATAAGAGCACCGAATTTATTGAATAAATGAAAATTGGGCTCAACGACGATTGGGCCGAAATAATGTCGATTCGCTGTATATATGGGAATTTTCGTCAATTCGCCTACATTTAATTGTACGGGATGAGTCGTAAAAAGTCGTAATTTAAATTTAGGCAGCTCGGCTTCGGCCGTGCTGGACATAATAGAGGTGTCGATACTACGTACAGCTTCATCAAAGGAACTTGTAGTTTCAAGTTCGGGGCGAATCGTATTAGCACCTCCAATTTGTGTGGGTGTCCTATGGTCAGGCGTGACTACGGGCTTAAAGGGTAAATTCAACGGATTTAAGATTTCGGATAAACAGTCAACAGTAATTTTACCTACGGCAGATGCAACGGCGTTAGTGAGTGGATCAGGAATGGGTAAGGTTATTGGAATATTTCTCCCTGAATTTAGGTTATTAATATTAGTCATAAATGATGCAATTTCCGATTTGTTTGCCTCAGTAGGTTGTATTTTACGTACACGGCCAACTCTACGATTATTAGGTAAAACGGGGTCTGGAGCAGGATTTTGGTAAAATTCCGGTTTATCTGCAATATATTGATTCGCAGTAGTGAACTTTACTACACCTAATCTACAGTGAACTATCGCATCGTACGTAGTCATTAAATCCATACCGAATACAACGTCATTACTAGGGGAATCTATCACGAAAAATCCCCATAAGATCCATTCATCTAATTCAGGAATGTGGAAACGGAGAAAAATAAATTTGTCCACAAAATAAGGAGTTCCAGTATCGATAGATAGAACTGCCTGAATGGGACGACACGGTTGAATCAAGTCTGTCATGCCAAGGCATGAAACAGCAAACGGACTGATTGAGCTGATAGAGGCTCCGGTATCAGTGAGTACATTAATGTTCAACCCTTTGCCAGTCATATGCTGAAATGTGAAATCTCGTTTGATTTCTTTACCGAGAAGTCGGTTCGATCGAATGAGGTGGACCTCGTTGGTGTCCGGGAACTCAAATAATGATTCGGGCACGATGCAGTTTGAAGGGTTCCTGCTATCCGTCATAGAGTGGCCCTGTAATTTCCGGAAGGCAATGTCGTTTTGTATAGTCTCGTAAGTAAGCACTGATGGATCGCTTGGTATACGTAAATTAAACATTCGCATATACATATTATTATTATTTGGCTGATTATGGGCCATACGGTCACGAACTTGATTTATATGGGGCACTACGTCAGTATCATTATCTACTGGCGTAATGATCGTATTGTTATTGTGTGAATTATTGTTCGCTAAATATGGCGAAAATAATTGGAATAAACGAGCAAATTCTTGTTGAGTAGGCATGCCTACGTTCTGTTGCCCCTGATTCGCATTATAATTATAGCCAGAATTTCGATTTTGGTTATTATTATATGAACGCCTATTGTCATAATTATTCCTATTATTATAATTATTATTATTATTACGATTCGAATTGTTATAATTATTTGAGTTCGAATTATTTCCTCCCGATCGATACCGTTTCCAACCACTCGCTTCTGGAGGTAATGGAATATTGTTTTCGTCCATGAAAAGCCAACACTTCCATACGCTATGACGTGGGCTTTGACAACGAAAACAAGTCGGCCTCCCGTCTGGAGTGACACACGAAGCTTCATGTTCAGCTGAAAAGCTGTTAGTAAATTGTACGTCGGTATATTTATTTGGATTCGGACGATTCGAATTATTATTACTGCTACGATTATTGTTATTGTTACGATTACCATTATGATTAGGATGCCCCGAAAAATTTGCAGCAATGTTAATGTCAGGTGCATTAACTACCTTATTGCTACGGGCAAATGCAGGCTTCTGAGCCAATGTATCGTATGAATAAGTCTGCTTGACTTGTTGAAGTTTTTTGGAATTTAAATCGATGATGCGATTTAAAGTTTTTGTCATATTGTCGATTGAAGCGCATGACATAATTTTGTCGGCGAGGAGATCCGGAAGTCCCTCAATTAATAATTTAATTTTCGATTCTAATGGCATGTTGGGGTCGATTTGAGCCATTACTTGCATTCGCCCAGCTACATAGTCACTACCGCTCATACCAGGTTGATATAAAGTTTTAGGCAGGTCAGCTGCAGCTCGTGTAGACATATGGGCTCGGTCGAATCGTAAGACCATGGCGTCCATAATCCGGTTCCAAGTATTTTCGCATTCGTCTAAGTCAGATTCGTCTAAAGTGGGGATATAATAAACTTTTTCGGAATCCCACCACTTTTTTGCAGGGCCTTCGAGGAGTTGATCAAGCGACATTATGGCCTGATACGCGGTAATGTTGCGTCTCAATATTTCTTTCTTATAATCAATGAGCCAGTACGCTGCTTCTCGCTCACCTCGAAAGTGACCGATAGGCTCGATTAGTTTTTGCTCATTTATGAGTCGAATTTGCGTCATGTCCATTCCGCCTGAACAAATTTGATAAAAAGGTTGAACGATAGCCGCAATATGTTCGGCTGTCAAATGATTCGTACTTGGAATGGAAGTAGTTGTTTGAGGAGTAATAACGGTATTACCTCCCGGATTTGCAGCATTCATAGCTGTCGGATCACCTTGTCCATCTTGGCTCCCAGGCATTTTAGCTGTGAAAAATTTAGATACGTTTGCAGTGGCTACTTCTATCGGTTTTAATTTCAATTGGTGTCGGCCAGTTACAGGATTAATAATATTCGAATCGCGTTCGAAAAATAATTCCTCTAATTTACCGTCGGCTTCGAATTCGTCTACTTTTCCGGCTTTGAACAGATCGTCCACTTGCTTATGGAAAAGTTTCGCTTCGCGATTTAATCGGGTGAGGTAATCGGATTCGCTTTCACCAGGTAATCGATAAAGATCACCACCAAGACTTTCTTCGGTAGTGTCACCGTGTAAAGAGAAAGCACTGAAATCGGATATTTCAGCGGCGAGTGGAGATTCGGATTGAACGTCGGACTCCAAATTGTGAGGATTTCGATTTTCCTCTGTTTCTTTATCGTCACTATTAATATTGGGCTGCTTTGATTCAGCCAGGGTGTTAATATCTCGGAGATATTAAACTCCCGAATGAACGAACTTAGAAATATGTATATAGGTCGTTAATGTTACAGCTATGGTCGTTTATAACTTGAATGTATGGATACGTAATGATTATTCACAATATTTTATTTTAAATGTGATGTCGATTCAAAATGAGACTTACCAAATTGTGATTCGCAATTTGTTAATGCGATTATCTAATTTGGCTACAAAATCGTCAATAGTCGTAGAAAAGAATGGTTCCTCAGATAAATTCTGCGGCAATCCAAGTATCAATAGTTGAATCTGAAGAGGCGTCCTTAAATTCGGAAAATGCATTAACAAAGTTCGAAGGCGATTTTGGACGTAGGCGTGTGCGGTCTGTCCACGTCTGTATCTCGTAAGAAGTAAAGCTTGTTCGTCCATACGGTATTAGAGAGACATATAATAAATCGGTCTCTGGAAATTTAGAGTGTTCGCAATGTATTATTTCAATAAAACCTATAGTTCGTAATAATTTACATATACTGATCGAGCAAGTAAGCGATTCAGCGTTTAAATAAAGCTGTCGATTGTCGGGCAGGCGATAACACGTTGGGCAAAGCAGTCGGGCAGTCCCTGAATTAATACTTGTAATTTGGCTTCGTTGCCAACGTTCGGATTAATCTGTATTAAAGCGTGTAATCGATTAATCACGTATTCATTGGCATTCATACCAGGCCGGTAGATCGTCTGATGTAAGTTATTGAGGGCCATACACAATGACAAGAAACAAAAAGGAATTATTATGTACGATACGATGTGAATTGTCGTTCATACAGGTACCTACTTGTCTTAAGTTTTCGAGAGTACCTACTATCATAAGTATCTACTATGAATTTAAATATGACTATATTATACTTAACTATTGGTCGAGAAGCAAAAGGGAGTTCCTTCGTTTTCTCTTATAATCCCCACGGTTCGTACCTAAAATGTAGTGATGCTTAAAGCATACTACTCAATAAAGCTAATTATGACTAGTAGTTAATATAATTAATTTAGTATAAGTTACTTTCGTATGTCTAGAATTTTGAAGTACGAAGATAAAATTGGAAATGATGAATAAGAATTAGCTTCGGCACTGATTCAATTTTAGTCAACGGAAACGAGAATTCTTTCCTTTTGTTCCGTTCGAGGACGAACAGACTAAAAAAAATTAATTATGAATATTATATTTGAAGACGAGAGTCGATGAACGAATACAAAGGAAATCCTAGACAGGGATTTTCTAGACAGAAAGCTGTCTGGTTTCGAAGCTCAGAATTTTATCTTAACGACTAATTTATGTTAATTCGTAATGACGGTCGAGATGTATTTATGGTTCGATACGATTTTAAGTTCACGATAGGTCAAGTAAGTTTCACGAATGGGCGATATGTACGTTGATACAAATTTTCGTTTAAGACGGCGTGTTCGATGTCGTATGTACTTCCTTAACGATGCAGCAAAATATGGGAGTCCCTAAGTTCGATGGGTCCCTACGATCGACAGATAAAAGAATTCGTATACAATAATTCGAAAGGATTTATAAATATATAACGCAAAATTATGGGGTTATGACTTAGCCTGTGAGATGACGGTTGTTCGACTCGCGCAACTTCCACGTTGGATGCAATTAATATTAATAAACGTACAAAGCGACTACGAAAGCAAGCAAAAATATTTTATCGTAATGTGTAAAAAGATAATATGTTTCGTTTAATGTATTATGTACCTTTGATCGAATTTAATACGTTTGATTAAATCGATTAATCACGGTTTTAATGACGATTCGATGACTACGAACGGAATTCAAATGATACGGCTCCTAAAATTCGGTTTTTCGGTTGAATTAGGGTTCTTCCCTACGATCGGATATAAAATGGTTCGAAACGATACGGATTTGGCTCTCGGTCCTCGGTCAGCGGGTAAAATTCGAAAGTTTTCCTCTACGTTCGATAATACGGAAGTGATTACACGGATCAGCTTCAAATAGTCAGTTTTCTAAACTAAAATAAGAAACACGAAATTTCAATTAACAAATTTTCGATTATTGCACAGATAACGATATTATTTTCGATATTCACGATTTCACAGTTTTATCGGTAAACGAAATGACCTCGCACATTCGAGTGTAGACGTGAAATAAGCGTTTACGTAGGTATATATTTTCAATGACCTCGAATTTAGAATGAAATCGATTCGGTATATTCGGAAACGAAAGAATTAACAAGAAACGAACGAAAGTAAACGAATAACGAGTAAAATTTTGTTGACCTTTGAATACGAGTTACGAATATAAACGGAACGTAATTCCTGAATATAATGAAACGAAAACGGTAACGAAAAGAAATTCGGACGGAAACGAAAAGAAATTTTTCTTACGATTTGTTAAGTGATTAATTTGACCTCGAATTATTTTTAATCGGACGAATAATGAATCGGTTTCAATCTAATAAGTTGAACAGTTGATTACGACGAAAGCCACGGTAAGCAAAACCGTGATTGTAACGAAAATGACGATGATAGATAATCCTACGGGATTAAGGTTTGCGCAGCAATGATTTGCAAATATGCTTAGGCTTAATAATCGGCTTAAAGATACGCGGCTGAATTGAGAAGTCGCAAATTTTTATAACGATGACAAAACTTAATAAAATTACGAGATACAAGGGCAAAAAGTTTTCGTAGTGTAATTTATAAAAACCTACGAAAATATAGAAGTCTAAGATTGCGTTCAAAATATCCGCAGCCAAGTGGCGAGTCACTGGGTGCATGTGAAAAGATCTGAAAACTTACGGATCACAACTTTGCAAGTTGCAACTATTTTATGGCTTCGCCTTAGCCTCGAAATATCACTTTAACTTTGATACTTTTCGATTAACTTCGTATTACTTTTATAAATCTACTTTCAAAATAACTATATATATTGTTGACTACGGTCACGATTAAACACCAAAACGAATGAAAATTCGGATAATTTTCAACAGAACTTTGAACTTGCAATCTGAATCTGGTTGCTCACATTCACTACAACGAATTACTAAAGATGATGCAATAAAAGACTGGCGCCAGAATGGTTACAGTCACAGAAATTCTAACGGAAAAGAAAGTAAAAGGCGTGGGTAATGCTACTGTACTACCACTATTGTCTACCCTTAAGATTCACAGTTTTAAAGCTTACTATTGGAATACACTTCGGCTAGGTGTATCAAGTTACCCAATATCGTCACAAAAAGAGCGCAATGCTTTCCGTGGTACTAAATTTTATGTTACCTAATTTTTCTAGTTTTGGTTACATATATCTATATTTTCGAAATTCTAAGTTATAAAGTAAATCTACCTTAACTATATTTAACTGAGATTTACTAGGGGCGCAGGTGCCGCGTTCAGAAAACAGCCACTTGCTACGACTTCACGCAAGTGTTAATTCGCACTTTTATTAAATTTAAAGTAACTATTAGTAACCGTCTTCTACTACCAACGCAAGTGTCAGAATCGAACTTGCGGTGACTGGCAGTGTTTCAGTTTACACTCACTTTTTCTTAATTAAATTATTCTAACGGTTTCGGACGGCCTATCTATTATTTCTGAAATATTTTTACAGGTCAAACGCGGGCTACGGGGTCAGTATCAAGTTGCCCCGCACCTTGATTGAAAGGGAAAAAAATGCGAATACAAACTTTTCCTACTTTCTGGGAAACAATTATATTTGATGCTGGGGAAACGGCCGAAGTGCTGAAAACCCAAGATGCAAAATATAATATATCCTTAATGGCAAATATGAGAGGTATGAGCGATGGGGAATGATACGTAATTAAGACCTCGTATAACTACTTACTATCTATGGTGGGTGAGTTGGTGAGCTACTACTTACTTATATCAGTACGGATGAAATCGAATGAATATATTATATTATGAATGCTTTTACAACTACAAGTAAATAGTGAGTAAATAGAACACACAATGCAATAATATTATGGACGTAGGAACACAGATAAATTATATTAATTTAATTTACGTTACTTTACGAATTTATTCAACGGAAAGGAAATTGGGATTAATTCCCGAAAACAATTTATTGTCCTAATAAAATGATACGTTTACTTTAATCAGAAATTGAAATGAAACGGAAAAGCTAAATTGTAATGATTATGATTTCGTCCAATTATTTCTAATATGTAATAATTATCAAAGATATGATACCAGAATCGATACACGTACCCTCGGTCAGATTACTCGTCACGGATCTGGGGCTGCTTACAAGATTTAACACTTCAATAAATCTATTACTAATTTGAATTATGAACGTGAATTTAATACGGAATTAAATTGAAAAGAATACTTTCGTCAAAATATTAAATAGTTGAATTTACGAAATAATTACGATTGAAAGTGTGACAAAACAGAGTCAGCGTATTTTGTCTAAAGTACGAAAAGAAATATGGCTACGAACAAAATTACGACGAGTTAAATTTTGATGTGTTAGAGGATCGAATTGGAAAGACTGACTAACTGGGATTTTACAAATCTCAGCTTGAGGAAGGCTCGTCTGAGAGCGTCCTTCTTTTGTTAGAATCTTTCCTATCGTCCAGAATAGTAATTCTACTGTCTAGGATTTTCTTCCCTCGCGTCTACAATCTCTGACCGTGAATCACGTGATCGTTCGGTACCTTTCTCGAGTACTGCTGCATCTTCTCTCCAAGGAGCTCAAGAATTTCCTTTTCAATTACCTGAAAACTAACTTACGATATTTACTACCACTAATTAGTAAGGTACACACAAGTTCTAAAACTCGAACTGACTATTTAGATTTTACTATCTCCATCTTTTTCAGTTGTAGTATCAATAACCAAAGTCATAAAAACTAAAAGAAATTAAAACTATAATGCTGAAAACTATAAGTTACTGAAAACCAGGAGTTATTTTAGTGTTGAGAACTATAACTAGCAAAAATTATTTAATAAGTTAGTTGAAATTAACAATAAAAACTTTAAAGAACCAGAAATCCTGCTGCAGTCCACCACTAAAGGTACTAAGATAGTGATTTTAAATTAACTAGGGCTAGTACAAGACGATAAATAGATACCATACCATGGAAAATTTAATTTTCGCACTATAATTAGGCCACTATGTCAAGTTATTTACATTAATTTCCAGTTATGTAATTAAATAGGCTTTCTAGAACACAGAGAGGCGAGGTAATCTAGAGGTCTAAGGGCCGAGACTCTCTTTTGTTGGTCTTAGGTTCGATTCCGTACGTGGTAAGCTAGCCATAACTGTATTTCTGCTCCTGGAAATTAGCGATTAGGCTGTCGAGCTCAACAACAAATCCTTAACTACATTACGATTATTATACTACATTACGATTAACTAGAACTTACAAGGGAATGGTTTCACATGGAAGCCGTCGATTTCAAAGAGTTATATCTACAAAAATCAGACTACTTTAAAATAGTAGGGATCCAAAGTAACTCGACTGCATTTTGCATTATTCGGTCACAATAGCTTGCCAAAGTTTAAAAAAATTCAAATTTTAATATTTTGCCGCCCTGGTACTTTTACAATTCTTGTCTGATTTTGATGAAATTTTGTTTTTCCTGATCCTTAGGGCTTTTTCTGAAGAGTTAATTTCAGGATTTTTCAAAATGCAAATTTTTCATTTTTTAGAAAAAATTTAGAGAATACATTACTTTTGAGGCCTAATTTTATAGACCAATTTTTTCGAAATAATAAAAAATTTTGAATTTTGAAAAATTCTGAAATAACTCTTCAGAAAAAGCCCTAAGGATCAGAAAAAACAAAATTTCATCAAAATCGGACAAGAACTGTAAAAGTACTATAGCGGCAAAATGTTAAAATCTGAATTTTTTTAAACTTTGGCGGGCTATTGTGACCGAACAACGCAAAATGCAGTCGAATTACTTTGGATCCCTACTATTCAAAAGTAGCCTGATTTTTGTAGACATAAATCTTTAAAATCGACGGGTTTCATGTGAAACCATTCCCTTGTTAGAATAATAAAATATATCTACACCTGAAACTAACTGGATGATGGAACTAATAATTAAATACAACTACCTACAAAATGTAGTAGAGTTAGAAATAAGAATTTTACATTGCATGTATTTACTAGAAGACCAGAACTAGCTAGCAAAAATTTGGACGGCGAAGACTATCAAGAACTGGAATTAGGAATTTGAAGAACTAATGAACACTATTTTCCCAACGAACGGCACCAGGACCAGCATAATAGCATGTGCATGACCGTCCGTCGACGTCCGCTGGAAGCAACGTGTCGTTAATTTCAAGTCTGGCGCCGAGTTCAGTAGATTCTAGGCACCTAATGGTTTAATTAGGGTTAGCAGCTAGTCAGCTAGTCAGTTCAGTTGCAGATTGCAGGTATAAGAAAAGAAAAGCGAAAAAATTCTCTCTTATGAATTTAGACACTAGCAGCACCTATCTAACAGAAAAATTATGAGATATCTAGAATTTTGTTATCTTCTTATTCACAAGCTATTTTAATTATTAAACACATTCTAAGATTTGCTTTCAATGTATAATATGTAGGCTATGAGTATATGTAAAATAAAAATAAAATATTTGGAAATGACAATAAGATAAAATTAGTAATTTAAATTGACATAACAATATTTATATGTAATGCCTTTTACACATAATTATATACATTACAGTTTATTTTTACATATCTAATTTTAACTACTTTACGTTTCTAGTATGATGGCCACCATCGGCAAATCAATATAGCATAGCTACCGTTCGAGTGGACGCAAACTAGCGTTCTTTTACATCACTACGACATGTTGCGATGTTCTATTACAATTAATTACACTAAACATACGTATTGTCTTGATACAAAGTCGAGATAGCTGCGCAAGGTGTCCAAACAGTTTCATATCCATGCAATCAAATGGATTCGGCAGGGTTTGGACACCTTGCCCAGCTATCTCGACTTTGTATCCAGACAATAGGTATATTATTTTAGCTAAGCAAGTTTAAGTAGCCATGTTTGAGTTTCTACGTTGTTTTGGGCTTGATCTGCAGTGTCCGGACTACAGACCTAAAGATGGTGTGGTACATGGATGGGATCATGCGTTTGTCAATAAAGCTAGATCCAATATGAAGCTTAATTGGGGTCAATGAAGCCAGGGTCAAAGAGACAAACTTGCCCTTCTTTGCCCCTTCAAGTCCAACCTCAGCCTTCCACTCTTTCAGTAGTGCGCATGTCCGACTGTTGACCATGGCGATTGAGTACAGGACACCAGATATGTACAAAAACAAAGTGAGGCCCAAGAACCCTACTGCTAGCGACATGAATCCGGTGTATCGGATAAAACCATTCACACAGAGGACAGTGGATGTCTGAAGTAGATTCTTGTTGTATGACAAGCAGAAACCAAAAATGTTTTGGGCTTCATTAAAGAGTAACCATACCTGACGATAGAATTTGAGTTTGGCGCTCCAAGAAGTAAGCATTTCACTGCTTGTGACTTTGCTGGTTTTTACACTGTAAAATTGAAAACGTTACAATTAAAATTATTTATAATATATATCGTCTTTGAAGAACCAAAATGACCCATATCCAATTTAAGCTAAAATCAAAATGAGCTATTTCATGAAGACAAAACTAGAAACATGCGTGAAATGTTAATAAAGAGTTTTTTAAAAGTGTTAAATGTTCTATTTACATGTTTTGAAAAAGTGTAAAATATTCTGTTTACATGTTTTGAAAAAGTGTAAAATATTCTATTTACATGTTTTTGAAAAGTGCAAAATATTCTGTTTACATGTTTTTGAAAAGTGTAAAATATTCTATTTACATGTTTTTGAAAAGTGTAAAATATTCTATTTACGTGTTTTTGAAAAGTGTAACATGTAAAACCAAAAATGGATATGGGTCATTTTGGTTCTTCACAGACGATATGTAACACGAAAGTGTACTTTTTTTATATAACAAAATGAACCTTATTTCGTTGATTGCGACAATTCCCATGAAGGTTCCAGGAACTGCTGAGTAAATGAGGAAAAAGCAAGTGTATCCAAAATGCAGTCCAATGTAAAACTGAAAGACCAAAGCCAAGACTATGACTGTGAAATCCTGCCACGTTTTTTGAGTTTTCCAGAATGAACCACTTGACACGTGGTCATGTTCAAAGTAAATCGAGGACAGAAGATCAGGTGACATTGGGTTGGTCACGAAATAAATGAGAACAAGTATACCACAAGTCCAAAACAAGTAGAAAATTCCAAATAAAAATAGAATTTCAATCTTTATAATTGTGAGCGGGACTGCATTCAATAGAACATAGCGTCCTATGTGCACAAAGAAATATAATTTGATTATCAATTAAAAACTGTATTTACAAGACAACTACGTTTAGATTTCGACGCCCTTACGTTCATGTTTTTCAATACAATCCATGCAGCTGGTGACGAATGTCGGGATTTGATGTTCCTTCCAGAGAATAGCAATGTGGTTGCAGGGCAGAATAGCGTAGAAGCAGATCATGAAAATTGTGTAAATTCGAGAAAATTGACTCGAATTTTCATTTAGTTGATATCGAAAGTATTGAACAATCAAAAAGAAATAATACATCGTACAGACGGCAATGTTTGTGATCCATATGAACTTTCTCGTTTTACTGCACTTAATGCCTCCAAGTTTGGGTCGATTGCTAAGGTCGTCCCATTCAAAAGGATGGGCTCCGAGGAGAAAGCCAGCCTTGAATCCCTTTGCAATGCAGCTTACAATTTCATCTCGAAGAATAATTCTTTTAACAGGTATTTTGTCTGAGGTGAGTACAACTAAAATTTCGACAATTTGACCTACTTGTCTTCCTTGTTTCTTGAATAGGTTAGAAAATCTTGAATTCATTTTATGAGTGGTTTTTAAGCAGAAATAAATTAATTCAAGGATACATACAAACAAAAATACAAGAACTAATTTTAGTTGAGCTCAACTGCCTGCTCCTGCCAACAAGTTCCGCAGTTTGAAGAGCAGTCAGTGACTGTTTAGTATTAAAAAAGCTTGCGATTTACCCAGTGCCCAGTTCCCATATGTCTTGTACAACGATAGCCATTTTGAAAGCAAATGGAATCAAAGACCAGAGCCAGAGCATATTGTGTGGCATGGCAACCTCGGAAAGTTGCCTTATTAACTAAAAACCAATAACCCGTGGGTTATAGTTTAAACATTTGGTTTTACATAATATTAAAAGTTATGCATATTTTTGCTAATTTTTAAAGGAAATGATTATTATTTATTTGACAAAAATCGTTTAATATGTTGCTTCGTTTTTGTGTAAAATGTCCTCTTGTTCCCGGTTTATAGTGGGTTTTTCAATTATTTTTAAATTTGTTGAGCTAAACTGGTAAGAACGCTAAAGTGGGTAGTTAAAGTTGTCTCTTTACTTAACGTTTGTTTTAGAAAATAATGATTTTGTGGCATTAACATAGAGAGAGTTGACTAAAGACTGAATCGAGTTTAAATTTATTTTCAATGATTGGCAATATGTGATTAACAATAGCTCTAAATTACTTATCTGTTTTATTTGATTCCGTTAGATATCATTAGTTCAAATATTATATGTCGTATGTTCTCGAACAATACGGCATGCGTACTATTTAACATCACTCAAGCTTCTCACTACTGTGAACCACTATTTGAGACTTTTGCATTAGTTAGGCGCAGGAAAACAAGTCTAAAGACCTCTAAAGAGAAGAGATATTTAGTATAGTTTGAAGGCATATTTTCCAGCGTACCATTAGGAACTTTGATCTATTAGCAGCGGCGGATGCAGCATTGTTTTCGTAGGGAGGGGGGGCTAATGAATATTGGGGGGGGGGGGGTGGAACACACCAAAAATAGTTGACTATAAGTTAACCGAAATATTCAAGTAATGAACCGCTAGCAGACGATATGTTGCTACTGTCGATTGAACAAACATCTGCATACAAATTTATTACACCCCTCAATGCAATGTTCAGAAGCGCGGCAGTACAACGAATTTTGATGTTTTTGTTAGTTCACTTGATGCGACTGCGTGGATATTTATAACTTTGCTCTTAATTTCGACGATTTTGACAATTCCCGCTCAATTGAATAATTCAAAAAATGGCATTGTTAGAGATGTTTTTCAAAATTATAGTTAACACTGCTCGCTACTTTTGAGGAACAATCTGTTTTTCTCACAATGCTGTTGAATGTAGGCAGAGTTTTTAGAAAACGCGCTGCCGCTACACTCATCTCGCTTTGGATTTTTCGCGGCATTATTGTGTCAAATGGCTACAAAGGGGTTCTTAATTCTGACTTTACGATTCCAAATTATTATGAAACAAATTGGACATCTATTTCGGAGCTGACAAATTTTCAGCTGTTCGTTTTTACAGGGGAAAGTAAATGTAGGGAAGTTATGATACTTTGGAGGAATTTCAATAAAACGCAGGAGGAATACCGCGAAGCTAACACGCAGTGCATGGATAAATATTCAGAGTGTCAACTTCATAAAGAATGGGTAAGAAAAGAAAAGGCGCATGTGCTACATGGGTTTACTTTAGAGAAGTTGCACTATAGCAATGAAAACCCTAGAAGCTTGTCATTTTCAAATTCGGAAATGCTCATTGTCTTTTTTGGATTTGGCATTGGTGCGGGTGCTTGCGCTTTGTGGTTGGTTGCAGAAATATTATCGTGTCATATATTTTTTGTTTTGATATCAAGATTCCGTATATAAAGGAACGTAGGTTTGAGTTATGCAAATTAATTAATGATTCCCTTGATTAATTTATAATTTCAATTTAATTGTCGTTGTTTTAAATAATTCAGAAAATTAGCCTAAGATTTAAATTAACTACTAGTTAACAACTGCAAACGTAATTACATAAATCAAAGAGCATCATCAAAGCCTATTAAAGTTAAAAGAGTATATAATTTAATAATAGTTGTTATGCATATTAGGACCTGTGTCTTGTGGGAATATTGGCAAAATATTAAAATTTAAATTTTTTTAAACTTTGGCGGGCTATTGTGACCGAACAACGCAAAATGCACTCGAGTTACTTTGGATCTCCACTATTTAAAAGTAGCCTGATTCTGATTTTTGTAGACATAACTCAGTGAAAGTGTTGTTTGTTTCCTGGTACCTGGGCAATATGCACCATTACATACTGATAAACTGATATGTAACATGGAGACACATTAGAAACTAATTTATTATTTTTCATTTGTGAATTGAGGTATACAGTCAAATCCGGTTATAAGGGATCCAGATGAAAGGGAAATCCTGCGCTTAGAGGGGCATATTTAAAATATTTGGTTGGCCAGCCTATGTTTCAATCTTAAAAGTATCCGGGTTTCGGGGTTTCATGGAACTGGTATATGGGAAAATCTGGTAAAAAGAGACAAACTGCTAGACCATGTTTTGGTAATTTAGTCAACTTATAAGGGAGTTTTCAAGAAAAGGGATACAAATAATAGGACGGAACCGAGCCGAACAAGTGGTCCACTACTATACTTTACAACTGCTGCACTCATCGTATCTGAACATTTAAATTATCTTAAATCTAACAAGGGAATCACGCCGTGTTGTTGGTATTGTTTTCAAAACGAGAGAATGCATGCGGCGTGATTTCGTTGTAAGTAGGTCATCATCAAATCTTGTGTATCTATTGATCAAAATTGTATATTTCTTGACCATGTATTATATGAAAATATAAATATAAAATCAAATCTATGTGATATGTCACCTCACAAGGGAAATCCCTTAAACGGTTAAAATGGAATCTGGCTACACGCTTGAAGAAATATAGGCAAATTAACCACATATGTTTTAATTTGTAAATTATTTTTGTGTTACTCCGACATCTACCCCAGAAGCCTAGAACGTGTTATAAAAGTCAACGCAAATATGTATTAGTTCGGGATTAACAATGTGATGTTTTAGACTGAGTTTGCTAATTTTTGTGTTGAATATTCAACTACGAATGTAGTTACGTGAATAACTGATTCAAAAAGTAATGCAAAAACTCAGATTCGAACCCGCGGCCTTCTTTATGGGTACCACCCTCTTAAAAACTGGCCTGAGATAACTCATTTACAGTTGCAACAATAATTTAGCATAGTATACGGCGGTATAATTTCTTTACACGATTTTCGGTGTAGATATATTAACACACAGCGGTGTCACAAGTAGCAAACATATTTTCTAACTTTTAAAAATTTTGAAATTAACTGGTTATCGTTTTGAAGTGAACACCTAAATCTGTTAGCTCGACTAAACAAGAAGTTAGTTAAGATCTTTTCTAAGCGTGTATAAGGGATCTAATTCGCCGGTCCAGAGGCGTCTCTTATACGTGGATTTGACTGTACTAAAAAACGATTGTTGCATACCCAGCTGCTACATAATTAAGTGAAAGCTATTTTATTGAAATCTGTACTGAGATTTGATTTACTATCATTGTTTCTCGTTCCTATTATCAGTCTGGCAATTTCAGTAAAATTTGACCGTTTCAGTGTTTATTTTTTTAATTCTCTAGTCACACAAAAAAATTGTACCTTGCTAAAAATAGTAATATTATACAAAAGGTTTAATTTCTGAGTAATAAAAATATACGTTTAGGGCTCACCATTTGGGTGGGCTATTCAGCAAATAGTCTTGCAAACCATTAAAATGAACCGTTGCAAAGACATGACAAGGCAAATAGCAGAAATGTATTTAATCCAATGATATGATTTAACATTTTGCTATATTTCTGGAAGTTAAGAATGAACAAAACAAACCTAACCAAGCTAAACAGTTGAATGCAGTGCCATAGCAAAATAGCTTATTTTGCAGTGCAGCCGCACAGTTAAAATTGTGTTGTGTGGAAAGGACTGCTGACATGAGTCAATATACTAAATAATTCTAATATTTATTAAATATCAGGGCGTACTTGCCAATTTAGAGGCAGCCTCAATAGTAAGATGAGATTGTACCAAACGAAAGGTAGGTTTTAAATATACAAATAGTTTTATGATTTTGCCGATTAATTCATGATTCTGACCCAACTGTCGTTTTTTTTAATAATTCAGAAAATTGGCGAATTGAGTTTTGAATTCACTACTAATTAACTACTGCACACGTGGTGAGAGAAATAGAAAGAAAACTTTAATAAAATAAACTTGACACTGTCGTCCAACAACGAAAATAAATCAAAGGGCATCATCAGATTTTATTAAAGTTGAGAAAGTAGGTAATTTAAAATTAGTTGTTATGCATGTGAGGACCTAAGTCCCGCGTGAGCAAAAAATGCAACACAATAAGGTTGCACGTATTATAAGAGTCGTGCTAAACAAAATTATTAGTAAGTATATATACGTAGTTAGTAATAAATTCGATTATTTGACATTAATAATTTGACATTATTAGTATGATGATTTGTAGCAATGAATTGATTTAAAAAGACGGCCCGTCAATGCAGCAAAATATTTGCCGAATACCTCATGTGATACAAACGAGAAGGTAATCGTTTAATTATGACCAAAAGAATTCTTTTTAGGTTTTTTAATGTAGGAAGGACGACGGGGGCACGGAAGACCTTGCTTGCGTAATAAATGCTCACAATGGTACGCACTATGGTTCGGCTGCCTACACTCAAAACAAGTAGGAGCGCCATTCTTCGTCCGACAAGATCGACAATAAGCTTCATCGAAACCAGAAACATCAGCAGCTTGATATTCAACTCCGTTAACCGTGAAAAAAGTGGGATGAGCTGGCATTAGTTTTTTTCTACTTTCATTTTTTATGAGGGCCTGAGCAAACTTTGGTTTGGGAACAGCTCCTGAAACAGTTGGTGGTGGTTTGTGAGTTGGCCCATTGTCGGGTCGCATGCATTTATTCAACATTTCGGTATCTTGATGGTTAGTTTTGTTTTCTTCGTTTCTTGTAAGCAGACAGACACAGCGAGCAATTTGATGTTTTGTGTCTTTAATATCTTCAGGTGATCTGCAGGAAGCAAAATTTGTTGCCTTTCCAAAACTTCTTCAAAAAATTTCTTTGCTTCCGAGACTTTTCCTTGCTCAGTCAAACAACATGCTAAGTAGAAGCGACTCCTTAACGTATCTCTATGATGAGTTCCTAAGAAAAAGTTTCTTTTTTCACATACAACTTTGAACAGTTTGAGAGATTGCGTGTATTCATTAGCATATAATAAACCCATTGCAAGTCGATGTTGAGTCGAAATTGTCTTTAAATCGTTGGGTCCAAGAGTCATTTTACGCCTTTCCAAAACCTTTACGCTGAAATCGTTGAATTCCGAGTACTTTCGATGATCCATCAGCAAATGTCCAAGACTTGACAACAAAGGACTTTCCCACAAAGTATTAACCAGATCGCTTTGTGATGTTTTCTTCATGTCAGTTATAACATCCGTTTCCCATTTTTTAAATTGCTCAAGCCAATTTTGAAGTAATAGAGAATTTTGTTTATTTAAATCTGCTTTATTTGCTAGGATAAGTTGATGCATCCCACACAGATTTTTTGACTGGCCATCTTGTATTTCGTCCATTGACCTTCGTTTAATGGTTTGCAATTGTTGATCTTTTATCGTGTTACTCCTTTGCGAGGGCAAGTTCGAAAAAGTGTCAACACTTTTTTCCATCTAAAAAAACAAAGAGGTAAGCTAATAGAGTAACTTTGTAAGCATTAGTAGTTCTTCTAAGCAAGCTGCATTGAGCTTCTGTTACGACTATTATTTCAATTTTGAATATTAAAAAATCAACTATTTTGAAACAACTAATCATACTGCTTTTGAAATGTCAACTGATGTGAAAGAATCCGTCGAAGCTGTGCTTGTGTCATCCACTGCAACTGTAGAATGTAGAGAATTCGAAACCGATTTTTTCGCTGTCGTGACATTACCAAGGTCGACCGTATTACATTTTGATAGCTGCTTGCTGGAAGTAGGTATGTGTTTTGAAATTTTCGAGTTCTTTGATGGCCACTGGGTCTTATCTTGCGCTAAATCGAAAATATTCCAAAATAAATAATTAAATAAAGACATCCACAGCTAGTTTTTAACTACTGAATTTTAAGTGGAGGGTCGCTCGCCAAGATGACCAAACAATTTCATGTCCACTCCCACTCGACCCGCCCACTAATGGTTTGGACACCCCGCCCAGCTATTATTACTTCAAACTTCAGCAATACGGAAACCAATAAATAAGAAAATCGCATCTGCATTTCAAAAATATTCAAAATTGTGAGTTTCAAATTGTAAGTATTATGTAAAAAGTTACTGACCTTTGCTTGTGGTTTGTCTACCCTTCAATCCATATGTGTCAGTGACTAGCTCAGAGCTGAACTTCCCCTTGCTTATCTTTGAAAGTAAGCTACAATCGTCTGTGCTTTTGGTGCTGCTAGAGTCTCGTTTCTCTTTTTCTTCTATACTGTCAGCTTTACTATTTTTGACATGTTCAATTTTAGCAAATGGTTTGCTACCATTTTCGGCAGCGACTGAAAGGTTCTTCCTCTTCCTAGAAACTGGTGCGGGGTTCACACTTGACAAGGTCATTACTGGTCCCGAAACGTTAACTAACGCATTATTAGGAATTTCTCTGCTTTCTTGAACTCTGTCCTTGCACTCAATAATAATAGTTCCAGGACCCACAATGCAAAATGGAGGCGGCTCAATCTGGGTAACTTGAAATTGAATCTTCCTACCTCCCCATGTTATAATTGATAAAATATCTTCTTTGTTCACCAATCGGGAAACACCCATGAAATATGGCCGGAGATACGCTTGGAATAAATCAAAATTTTCCAAATCTTTACAGTTTTCCCTTAAAGGACGAAAGCACACTTTTTTACAGGATGGAATGTTCTCGTTCTTCAAAACAGTTACTGAATCTCTGACAGAAACGCCTAACTTTCTTCGAATAACAGGATTGATCTTGATTTTGTCATCTGCGACAGCGTCATCGCCTTCAGCAGGATCCGTGGGAAAAGAGCAGGCCGTCTTGAGACCATCCTTTCCCAGCAACACTTTTGATTCAAAATACCAAATTTTGTGCTCCTTCATTGTTTTCTACATTATAAATTCAGTACTCAAATATTAATTAGTAGGTAATGAAATTATTAAGATT